>JAZKJV010000993.1:0-208671 GCA_037367405.1 Ottelia alismoides
TAGATTACCAAGCTCGGGGAGTTCGCCTCGCCGGTGTCCCTCCCCGTTCTTCCTCCGCTCCCCCCACCGTCAGATCGGGCCCCAGCTCCAGGCACACGTCGACCGTCGGATCATCAGCGCTCTCCACGTTAGATCTCGATCTGAGATCTAATCTCAGACGTCAGCTGTGAAGCGTCATCCGCCGTCCATCGTCTGCCATGTGTTCAAGTGAATCATCATCAACCGTCGAATCGCGCACGAGGCCTTAGGCGTGGGTATTTTGCATCTTAACCCTCGCTCATTTTTTTGTATTTATATTCAGTCATAAACTTTTCAGTTGTAGTTTAAATACTTTTGTAATAGTTGTATCCAAACCCCCGAACTTTACATAGTTGCATTCGTGTCCAGTCCACGTCACCGTACGTGATCTGTGCACGCGGGGTGGTGTGATTTTGCACCAAACTCTCGCGGGTTTGGTTATTTCATTTAAGTCCAGGAGTTTTGTTATTAAGTGTAAAACTTTTGGATATTTTGCATCTGAGTCCCTGGGATTTTTAGAAATTGCATTTAGGTCCTCCTGGGCGCGTGTCTAACACGTGCGGGTCGGGTTATTTGCAGGCGCACCCTTGTAGCTTTGATTATTCATATGCAGTCCTGGATCTTGTTTAATATATTATAAATTTTGTGTGATAATTGCACTTTGGCCCCTGGATGTTGCTTATTTGCACTTATGCCCTTGCTAGTAATGTAGTTCTTGATGTTGTATCTTTTTATTTCATGCATCTATAAATTGTTAAAAATTCACCAAAAAAATAGTTTAAAGCTCATGTTTGCTTGCTCATTCACGCAATATTTTTGCTTTGCATTTTTATTGCATTTTCATATTTATTAAAAATAAAAAAATGCACTTTCAGCACTGTTTGTATTAAAAATTCCATAAAAATTATAAGAATGTTTTAAAAATTCCAAAAAAAAAATATATTTTGCTTGTCTTAACATATTTTAATGTCAATCCAAAAATCATTAAAAATTTCAAAACAAAAGCCTCAAAATTAGAAAACTCTTAAAAACTTCATAAAAATCTAAAAAATTCTAAAAAAATCCTAAAAATACAAACTCAGTTTCTGTAGTTTCCTTAGTTTATTGCCCTTATTTTAAAATTAATTTGAGGAATTTTTGATATGGTTTGGTAATTTTTATCCTCATTTTAGTCTCGACCAACAACTTAGTTCACTGTTTTCTTGTAATTCAACTTTTAAAAATACCAAAAACATTCAAAAAACCTCTAAAATCACAAAAACATTATAAAATTACAAAACGACTAAAAACACTTATTTCCTGATTTTGAGCATTTTCCCTATTTTATAAATACTCTATTCCTCTCTCTCTTGTATGTATTTATATTCTATTTATTGAAAAAGAAAATATGAAAAATATAAAATATAAAAGGAAAAGATAAAATAAGAAAATTAAAAAAATACAAAATTAAATATTAAAAATAAAATAAAAAAATATAAAATTAAAAACTCACAAAAAAATTGCATATTTGTAGACATTTAATCACCTCACACTCTTTGCATTCTTGCTTGATCGATCCTGCCTTGCTCCCTGAGTTCGACACTCTACATACTTGCACATATACACATTTCTTGTAGAGTTAAAATAAATTTGACTCCACATTTGTTTCCATTGCTTGAATTTATATATTGTGGGTTCATTGTTTATATTAATCAGGATTCATTGAGGGTCGCCGCAGCGACGATTGTCTTGGCCTTGTGTGAGACATTTAGACCCCATGAATTTTGGTTAAATCATAGCACACTTAATGTAATTAGTCAACTTCTTATATATTACTTTAATCCATACTTTCATTTACTTAACCGGGCTCACCCGTCAAGGATAAAGGATACAATAAAATGAAAGCGTTGCAATACTTCCTTTAAAGTATAGCCTAAAACCTGTGCACAAGTGTGACCCTTCAGCTAGTCAAGCTGTAGTCTCTAATACTCAGGACATGGAGCATATAGCCTGGGGAGTCACAACTCCATCAATTGAGTCTGTCTGGGAGATTCTCGCTCGCCCCAAACAAATGCCCACAACTACATAACTGTATGGTGCGATGCACACGTGCATCCATATAAACTCTCCAGAGTACCTACCCCCTGTGATGCTTCTTGAATGGGGATGACTCATTATCACTTAGATGAATCACAAGTGTGTGCAACCACATCGTAGTAATTACTTTTTATCCTTGCATGCATATTATACTTTACTCAAAGTAATAAATATTGGTCACAGTTATGACTTCCACAAGGAGTTACTGAATCATTGATATTACAATCCTCAAATCACTATCCAATATATCATCCTTTGATCCCATGTATACTCGAAAGTATCTTATATCACACCATAACACAATGGATTTCTCGTTTTTGATTATTATGTAATAATTTGCCAAACCTCCTATCTCAATGTGTAATACATATAATTATCAACTCAACATGTGTCTTCACAATTGTAATATACTCAAAATATACCTAAATGGTCCTATTTGCAGCAATGATACATATATCGTCCATAACCTATATCAATGGGACTATTTATCCAAAAATTAGGTCTTATAATCAATAAACATAATATCACATTATTTTCAACGTTGACCAAAATTATTGACTATATTAATCGCGTTAATATTTATTGTTTGTACTACATACATATTTGACCATATATTAGATCCATCTTCGTTGAAGTAAAACGTGAAGTATGATTGATATAACAATACTAATCCCATATATGTTCACATGTAATCTACAAACTGTGTCGGAAAACACAGTACGCGCAAAATGTTATCATGTACATTAATGTCACACCATCAAAATCAGATTATTAGCAATTAGATCTACAATATGAAAGCCCTATAAATACAATAATTTACGTATACGAGACCTGATAATATTTATTAACATATCATTTATATATTAACACGTGATGACATGTCTTGCAACAATATCCATCCCCAATCGATTTTATACACAAATACGGAAATCAAGATTTGCTAGAAGAAAAAGGCAAATCAAAGACAAGAGGTGATACATGAGGTAGAGTCAAAATCAGACATCATCCCCACATAACAATAATATCCAAATCACAAGGTATGCGAAAAATGAGAGCATGAGAGTCAAGATCCGTTACCGGGCTATTTGGTTTATATGTTCTACCCCTTGACTTCCCAAGTAGGTTGTATGTTTACAAGGTACGCAATCAAAATGTTATACATGATTGAATACAATTAGTAAATAAAGTACAAGATTTTGAAGTTTTGTTTTCCTTAATTTATTTGCACGCTGTAAATCTGATGTAAAATGTAACATTTTCATTAAAAGATTTAATTAGTAAATTAAATAAAAAACCCTTTACATGTATTTTACTTTAAAGTTTTTGTTATCATTAATTAACCAATAAACCTCCGCAGGGAACTCAAAACCCCGGCCCCAACCCCAACCCCAACCCCAACCCCAACCCCACCAACCCCAACCCCGTCGCTCTTCCTGTTCTACCTCTCAAGTCCTCCTTTCTCCCATGTCTCATCCACCTCCAAGGAAACCTAGGAAGAACAACAAGCCCAACTCGCCCTCATGGACCAACTCCCTCTCCCACCTCGGTCCCCTCTCCCTCCTTGTCGGCGGCACCGAGGGAGGTCGAGTGCCCCTCATCTCTTTCCATTCTGGGGTTAAGCATCGGATTACTGACGTATCTTCTCTGATTTAGGGTTCCTCTCGCTGGAGGAGATCGATGATGTGGACTATGGACCAATCGAGGAATCGGAGACGCCTGATATGTCGAGGAAACGGAAAGGGAGCAGCGATGATGGAAACAAGAAGAAGAAGCGGAAGAAGAAGGAAAAAGAAAGTGTTGGCGGGAGAAGTGGAGGCTGTGGAAGGAGACCAGAAAGGTCCCTTCTTGGCACTATTTTTTGGACTTAAGCACTTATCGATTTCGAGCTTCTGGTTGCTTAAAGCTCCGGCCTTTATGGGAAAGTCGCGTTTTTCTTGTTTCAGGAAACGAGGGAAATGAGAGTGATCAAGAAGACCCCGGCGCAGACAAGGAGTGGGAGGATGAATACCGTGCGTGGAACGAGCTCAGGCTGCATCCATTGCTGATGCAGTCGATCCGGCGGCTTGGGTTTAAGGAGCCGACACGGATTCAGAAGGCTTGCATTCCGGTGGCTGCTCATCAGGGAAAGGTCTTTAATATCTCCGGCCAGGGCCCATGATCATGTTACTTGCCCATGCGTATATGCTTGCAGTGCATTTGAAAAAGGTTCTTATGTGAGTTTTTATACAACAGGATGTGATTGGTGCTGCGGAGACTGGTTCTGGGAAGACGCTTGCATTTGGGCTGCCTATACTGCAGCGCCTTCTCGACGAGAAGGAGAAGGCTTCCAGATTATCAGAGATAGGGAAGATTAGTGAACCAATTGAAAATGGAAATCCTTTAAGAGCATTTGATTAATAACTCCTACCAGAGAACTTGCTTTGCAGGTATTTTAGTCCAATTTCCCTTGAGTCATAGCTGTTTGGTTTCACAACGATCTATATGCAATTATCCAGGAAAAGTGAAACTGCCTCTTTGATCGATGAACACTGTATTTTTTTAACTTATTTGTCTGTTGGGAAATGGATTGGTTCCCATGTATATCCTCTTGTATGCACCTTAGGACAGAGTTATTACATCAGAGAATCCCATGTCGAGGAGGTGGTAGTGAGGGTACAGTGGAGGTGGCAGTGGGGGAAGCGGTGGGATTTTGAATGAGGGATGGTGCTGCTTAGAGATTAGAGGTGGGCTATGGGTGCATAGTGGGGTGTCCATTAGGGTTGTTAGTTGTTACCACTTATTCTCATCTCATGTGGATTGGGAGAGGCATGCGAGAGGAGAGGAGGCGGTCTTTTAGGGAAGAACATTTTGGAGTGGGGAGAGGATGTGGTTTCCCTACATGAGTTGCACACGGAATCATGTAAGATGGGGATGTAGAGGCGGATGTGGTTTGGAGGGCGGGGGGTTGTTTTTGTGACTTACTAGAGGAGGGTGCGATTGCGTGATCCCGTTTTTCAGTTGTTAAGGTGGAAGGATGAACTCTTTTACTTGGTCGGACATGAGAGGGTGGCTACTGGCTAGGTTTCGGTGGCATAAACTACAGAGTGGAGTGGATTGGTTGATCTTTTGGGTGATGGGGTGTATGCCTCGGCTTTATAGGGTCAAAGTGGAGAGTTTTTTTGAGGCAAAAAAGGAACATGAAAGGCGTTTGCCCCAAGCATATTATGGTAAGGTAATTATACTAGTATTGCAGGAGCCGTGACTTGAGGAGAGTTTTGGCACGATGAAAAATATTTCTACATAGAAATGGTTAGATTTAAAGAGCACACCATTTAATAACAACCAGATCACCTAAATAGTCGCTATTGGGTGAAGCATCTCTCTAATGGCACGAATTTGTGCTTTGCAAAACGAGTCCCATAAGCTCATGACATTGTAGGGTTTGCAAAATCGATCTTGGGTCCCGCCAAACAAACTGTTTTTTTACAAGAAAAGAACATGTAATCTATTGACTCCACTTCCTCATCGCAAAGGGGACCTATCATTGCTACCCAAGAAGTGTCTGACCCATTAGTCTCTCGTCAAAATTCTTCCATGGCACATCAACCAAAGGAAAACTCTAATACGTTATGGGACATTCTGGTCTCAAATAAATCTACAATCACAAAGGATTTTGTCAGGCATTGGATCCAATGGTCTCTCAACGAGCGAAATTTCCATCTCTCCCAACCCAATGGTGTCTTCCCCCACCGGACCTTCCAAAGTGTTGATAACATCATGAAATTTCATGAACTCCTCCAGGTGTTTATCAAAAAAGTCAGAGTGGAAGGTGAGTGTCCAAGTTCCATCCCTACAACACTCCAACACCTTTGCATCACAATGTGAAGATAGTGAAGCATGTGAATCGAGCCGCCAATGTTCTCCCATCAGTCCATTATCGTCAAGAAGGCAAAAGAGCATCCGTCCCCTTGGACCGAACGAAAGAGTCGCAAGAATTGATGCATCAAGGTGTTGATGCCCTTCCAGAAAGCATACATGGAAAAAGATGGGCAATGTACCAAGGATGTTTAGGCGTAAACAAGGATTTAAAAAATGCGAGACGGATCGATACAATGTTTTGAGTCTATAATACATATGCGATCGCGCAGACTGATTTCCGTATGCTATAATACATTTTTTGTGTCTCGTGACATATACACACACACACACACACACACATACACATATGAGGAAATGTGACTAATAATTGTGTACTACTTGACATATATGTTTCATTTAATATATGATGTTTGCTACTGAAGATGTTGACGACAATATTATATAAATTGTGATTGTGACTCCTATGTTTGTGGTAATATATGCTTTATAGCTTTAACATTATTGCAAAAATATAGTTTTTTTATAATTTATTATTTATTTTTGCCCCAAAAAATGTACAACAAACCAAGACAACGCCTTGATATCGCCTCCCCACCTCCGTACCGCCTCAGGTCTGTGAGGTTTACGCCTCAGATATCCAGACCGAGGCTATATCCTCGAGGTGATTTTCATGAAAAGTTGCTTCATAATGTCGACGGAAAATCGTCTTGAGGCTTACGCCTCGGTGCACAGGGCACATTTTTTAAAGCCATGTGCGTGAATGCTATAAATTCTATGAATGAGTATCATACATCCTCACTATCTCTCCAGATCCTAGCAATCCCTTCAACAACATGGCTTTGTTCATAGTTTTCTTGACCAGATTAACTTCAAAAAATCCTCTGTGTAATCATCTCTAAATAACGACGGACTCCAATTGGTATAATCCTTGATAATAAAAAATCGAAATGACTGCAAGGATGGCTTTCACAACTGTCAAAGGACCGCTGTGGGAAAGCAAGGGGGCCTTCCAACTCGCGAGTTTTCTCTCTATTTTCACAATGATTGGGACTTTGGGAGTCAGTTTACGATTCAAAGTCTTCCATAGTTCAAAGGGAAGCCCACGTAGTGGATAGGGAGAGAACCACAAATCGTGTCAAACACTATGACACTGTCTGTTGAATCTGCATCTGAACAACCAAAGGGGATTACAATCAACTTGTTCAGGTTCAACTTTAATCCAAAGAGATCTTCAAAAAATTTCAAGCACCATTTCCGTAACCGTAACCTCTTCCTCTCCCTTTTGGAATTAGAAAGAGTTTTTTGTTGATCCTGTTAGAGCCTGCGTGATCACATGTAAAGTCCTCCATTACAACCATCGCATCGTTCCCTACAACATTCCAGAACTCTTGATAGAAAAAAAATCGTAAAACCATATGGACGAGGCACACCATTTGCATTTCAAACACCATTGTGCAAGCTTCACCTCATCATGTTCAAACCTTCTTATTAACCAATTAATTTGGCATCTCGAGATTGAGGAGGCCCATGTGCCCGTCCATCTCCAATGTCTGATTGCATCTCTACAGGAGAGTTTGTGAAAATATGCTTCCAGCTCCTTTCCCATCTCCCAATCTCCTTCCACACGCTTATCATCCACTACTGCGTGTATCGGATTATGTCTTCTCCTCTTACACGCAACCCTATGGAAAAACTTTGTGTTCGCCACCCTTTTTGATCCAATTTAGTATGGATTCTTGCTTCCATACAATCACATGTTTCTTGTCCTCCTCTAGGATGATTTTCTGAAAAGCTACTCTCTTCTCTAATTCATCCTCTGCCAAATCTCTGACATCTTCAACGTTCTCGAATCTCGCTACTTCAAATTTCCTATCAGAAGGACACTCTCTTCGTAATTCCCCGAGCTCTCTCTTGTAAATGCGAAGTTCTCTACACAAGAATGCTCGTTCTTGGGCTTATTAAGCAGCACTCATGAAAGGCCGTATCGATATCGATATCGTTTCGATACGATATTTTGACGATATATCGCCGATATATCACCCATAAGCCTTTGTGAAGAAAATGCCTGGAAATCGGGATATATCGCCATCGATGCCCATATTGGTCCCATGTCGATATCGATATATCGACGATATATCGTCGATATATCGCGATATTTCCTTCCATGGCAGCACTTGATACCGTGCACTCAACATAGAATCGATGAGATGTCACAAGTCCTCTGAAGTGATCTTCTAGAAGTCAAAATCTCTCAAATTTGAAAAATGAGTGAGGTAAGGTATCCTCACCAGAATCCCAAATCAATGGCGTGTGATTGGATCTAGACCATAGTCGGGGAGATGCATAAGCCAAGGAGAAGCCCCAAGCAATTCGATTGATGCCAGTAAGTGGTTACATATCGAGCAAGTGCTCAAGTTTCTCCATGTGGAGTGAATATCTGTCGCATCAACAACTTTCAACTGCAGTTCATCTATTAGTTCTGCTGAAGCACAAGACGTGGGGCCTGCCCCCTTGGAGGTGAGGATGCTTCGAAGACTGCAATGATACATTGAAATCACCACTGAGGAGCTACGCTTTGGCATGGAATTTCTCTTTGACTTCACAGAGCTCTAACCACAAGCTAGACCTTTGATAATGCCCTGTAGGATAATCGATAAAGAGACGGCAAGGTGTGCATCATTGAGTCTTACCTGGAGCACAATTGTCTATACGAACACACCCTTGAGTTCGAAGATAAAAGACAACGCTTCAATCTTCCATGCAACAATAGTTCCCCTTGCACTGCCAACTATACACAATTACAACACACATGTCCATCATTTTTACTTCATATTTCGCACATATCGGTTATATCGAACATATCACTGTTAATGTATTGCTGACTTATAGATATTGGAAGTGGAGTTCATCCAAGTTCTTTAACATTAAATAACTTACAAATATACACTTATCACATATATCGATCATCTATGTCCCTTACTCCCTTATTATATATCGCACATATCGATCATATCGAATATATCGTTGTTAATGTTAATTGGTGGTGACTAATAAACATTGGAATGGAAAATTTGGAATCAAAGTAGCTGTGATTCTAACTTGATCAACATTATACTTCTTTTCATCTATATTGCCAAAGAGGACGGAGTTCACCTATTGAAGAACCGTCGTATGTACCCCCTGTCGCGCCATACCTTACTAGATTGGGGTCTCGCTACCGAGGTTAGGGTGGGGGTCAAGGGGATCAGGTGTGCTCCCCCTGCGAGGGTGCGGGGCAGTGCCCCCAACCCAAAACAAAATATATAATTCACTATATGTTTTAATAATAGGAGTAACAAAATAAGTAGCGAAATCAAGCTTATAAGGATAATATCATTGATATATATATAGATATCGGTCGATATCCGAGAAATTTTGTACATAAACCAATCACTTTTGAGTGACACGACTCGATATGGTGATTTATCGCCAATATCCCGTGAGATATCTGCCGATATCCTGAAATGATATCTATATGAATATCGGTATCCACATCTCGTCGATACCGACATATCGGTGATATATCATCGATATATCGTGATATTGCTAACCTTGCATAATAGATCGAGTTTAGGGCCCGAGACATTACAGATGGTATCATCTTACATATTGTTGGTTGTCAATGCTAATTGTTGACTCGTGAAACTTCACTAATGAAATTCGAAACGATATGTGTTTAGCACATTAGTTTTTATACATTGCATTCCATGTATAAACAAAAAGTGAGCTATTTCTGATTATCGGATAGCAAATAGATAAGTAGATACGCATACTAACATATTATTTTAAAGAACATCATCCAGAATAATCACAATTATGAACGAAAGAAGATGGATTAAATTAGATTATAAACAAAACTCTCTGAACTAAAGAAAATTAACGCTATTGGAGTATGCTATTGATCGGTTGGTGTGGAAATGGATATATCAGGAATATATTCCGAAATATCACATATATCGGTGGAAATCTTAAAAAATGGGTCAAAAAGATTTTTTTTCATGAATTAAAATAAAATCATCAGGATGAGTTACCTTGGTTTACATCAAGGTTCAGCTTTGAGTCCATTTCTTTTTACTTTGATTATGGACGAGTTGACAAGTCACATTCAGGATGAGTTACCTTGGTGTATGTTATTTGCTGATGATATTGTGTTGATTGATGAGACTAGAGATGGAGTAAATGAGAAGCTTGAGGTTTGGAGACATGCATTGGAGACTAAAGGTTTTCGTATAAGTAGGGCTAAGACGGAATATATGGAATGCACCTTTGATGGAAGCAATGGTGAAGGAATCAAGGTGAAGATTGGTGACGATAACGTTCAGAAGAGAGATTCTTTTAGATATCTGGGAGCTATTTTGCAACATGATGGGGAAATTGATGGAGATGTTACTAATAGAATAAATGCAGGATGGCTAAAGTGGAGAGGAGCCTCCGCTGTTCTCTGTGATAAGAAAATTCCTTTAAAAATTAAAGGAAAGTTATAAAGCAGCCGTGAGACCTGCTATGCTTTATGGTTCTGAATGTTGGCCTGTGAACCATAGACATGTGCAGAGAATGGCTGTAGCAGAAATGAAAATGCTAAGATGGATGTGTGGACATACACTTAAAGATCGGATTCGGAATGATGCAATCAGAAAGAAAGTTGGTGTAGCTCCGATCGAGGATAAGATGCGAGAAAACCACTTAAGATGGTTTGGTCATTTGCAAAGAAGGTCAACTGATGCACCGGTTAGGAGATGCGAGTGGTGGGATGTTGAGCCGGCTAAGAGAGGGCGAGGACGGTCCAAGAAGTGTTGGAAAGAGACTATACGAAGGGATCTTAGTTTTTTGGATATAAGTCCGAGATTGACCCAAGATAGACCTGAATGGAGGCGAAGAATCCATGTAGCCGACCCTACTTAATTGTGGGAAAAGGCTTTGTTGTTGTTGTAATTAAAATAAAATCATCATAGTTATGAAAACAATAAGTAATGTATGAATACACTCTTATAGACATGCAAGAGATGTTATGAATACACTCTTATAGACATGATGGTGATGTATTTAGCATATTAGCAATATGTTACACTGCATACTATGTATAAACAAAAGCCTTAGCATATCCGAAATTGATGCAATTATTCTTAATCGACAGGTATAATCAAATTGAAGAAAATTGCGGATTTGATGATTTTTTAAAATTAGGGGTTTCCATCCGTATGGTGTTTCACAGTGAACACCCATTTGCATCCCACAACGGATGCGCCAACTGGAGAAGAAACAAGACTCCACATACCACGTGACTGTAGCGCTTCCATCTCGTCCTCCATGGCTAACCTTCACTGACTGTCCTGAGGTGCCTCCTGATATGTTCGTGGTATATGGCTGATAGTGACAGGGTAAATCTCCTGAAATCCTCTGACAACCTGCTCAAGGAAGCATGGACTACAAGAGGATAAGTAACACACTTGCGTTTCGGCATACATAGAGCAATCATCACATCAAGATCATTTGACAAGTTCGTAACATATGAGTTCCCCTCTTGAGAGGGCACCTGCTCATCTTGTATGGAATCCTGGGGCACAGACAACTCAGTAGTGCCAACAGTAGAAACATTGTGCTCATTACATACCTGAGGTGTGTTGGATGACATGCAAGACTTGTGAGCAAGGGGAACCTGTTAGAAAATATAGAATGCGGAAGCAGAAGTATAAACAAAGCATAAATCAAGAAATATGAAACATGGAAGAACAAGATTTGTACGTTGAACCCTATTCCCTAAGTAGCTGTATGAAACCACGGAAGAAGGCCTCAAAGGGCCATATGCTTCATTGCTTTTTCTCATCTGAATACAAGGGGTGCGGGGGTCTATATAGCCCCCACTGAGACAAGATTTTTCTCATCTAGTCTTTTTCTCATCTAGTATGGAATAAACAAGATTTTTCTCATCTATGCATAAATTGGAAAAAGAACAAGATTTTTTCTCATCTACCAGTTTGGAGATGTGGGACTAAAGACATGTATGTGGTAAGTGGATCCTGGAAAGATCCATTTACCCATCTACAATATAAAAGACACAACCAAATACTCCTACACTCCCCTCAAGCTGGAGCATGCAATGCTCAGCTTGGACAAATATAAAGAAAACTCAACTCATGCTACATAACACTACAAACACTATCAACTCAACGTGCACAACTGTCGGCTGCTGTCGAGGACATTGCTTCTCATGCTGTGCAAGTGAGGAGGACGAACGGGCTGGAGAGTGAGTCAACCGAATCTCCTCGTGGAGAGCATGTGCTCTGTACCGCGCCTGTCAGAATCACTACAACTGAAGAATGAGTCTCTACACGGAGAACTCTGGCCCGCCACAACATGTGGACAACTGCTCCATCTCTAAAAAGATCGGAAAAGAGCATTGCTAATTATACATACGTAAATCTCTGAAGATGGGTCTTTCTCATAGGGAACTCGATGTGAGTTCTCTCTCATAGGAACCTCAGAAGGATCTCGTACTGGAGTTCACGATTGTTTGAGAATAGAGTCTGAAGAAATCTCCTCGTCAGATAACCGGGTCTCTTCCATCTGGCATAGAGAATGGTGCTCTACTCTGTAGTCCCTATGAAGCACTTGAAAACCCTAGTCAACATTGCATAGGGAATGCTACTCTATTATGGAGTCCCTATGGATAACATGAAAACCCTGGTCGAAACATAAAAGATGGGGACCACACAAAAGATGGCAAACATGTGCACATCTGAAAAGACCGCACATGTGCATGTCTGAAACTGAAGACTCGGAATATATCTGAATGTCGAGCCTGAAATGTCCCTGTAGAGTCTGAACAATCCGGCTATCTGAAATTTGACATCTGAATTTGGAACAGACCTGTGACTCTACACGATACTCCTCCTTTCTCCCATACTTGTCGGAAGATCAATATCGATAAAGTTGAGAGAAGACAATAAAATAGGAAGACACCAAAACATAACAAATGCCGATCTCAATTTTTTTCCTGCTCAAATCATTTTTTGAATTTTTTTAAATTTGTTCCACATTTTTTGGCTTTCTCATTTCCATTTTTTTGAATTTTTTAAGTCGTATCATCTTTCTTTTTTTAAAACGGCTTTTCTTTTTTCCCTCTTTTTCCTTTTTTTTTGAAATTGCCCACGGCTTTTGTATGTACACACCTTTTTCCTTTTGGTTTTTTAACAAAGAAATGTGATCCAATTGGATCCAATCATACCTCATCCCAATTAGGCTTACAAAATAGCTTGGACCTCTCTTTCTTTCTCTTCCTATCTCTCTCTTTCCTTTTTTACTATTTTTTTAAATGACATACAACCTCATTGGGGCCCTTGAACTCTGCCTCTACTCTTTTTTTTAGATCAACCACGAGGCCCTGTTGGACTACCCAATATGCACAAATACTATGGTTCCCAACGGGGATCCCCTTTCCACGCAGAAGTCGACCCCCGCGATTGGGGTTTCTTCGTTTTCCGCTGTTGCGGTCAGCGATGGGGCTGCCGCCTGGAGATGGGAGCTTGGAGGAGAGGGGGATTGGTGTCTGGGATTCACGCGATGCACGCCTGATGCGTGGAGGGAAGAGGCTCGTTGCCTAAGTCATCGCGTTGCGACTAAATCGTGACTCTGTGGGATGAGATGTTTCGTCGAAGAGGGTTGCCACCTGGAGTAACGAGGTGCGACATGGTTTAGGGTTCATTCTTGGGAACAATATGATGGAGGTATCGGAATGGGGGAGCAGACTGGAGCGTCGCCTTTTGAGGAGATTCACTGCGTGGACATGGAGGGCCTACCAGGAGCTTCAAGCTCCGCCTAGGGCTCCTGGTTGCGAGGCACGGGAAGGGACTGGAGACCTACGGCTTCGCGCAGGTGGTTGCTGATTGGGGATGGCGACGCCGTATATGGAACTGGGATGGGTCTGGAGCATGCGTTGGAGGTACTCGCCAACGGAGTTGCTGGACTCCACGTCCTAGTGGGTGCGAGACCAGGAAGAGGGGCTCGGGGAGCCGCCGCCTGTGCGCTATCGCTTATACCTGAGGCGATTCGAAGGGTGAATCTGCATGAGCCCCATCCAGAGTTTGATCTGGAGCTTGAGTGCGTAAGAGAAGATCTCCAGGTCTTAGATCTGATTTGAAAATAAGGGTTTCAAGGAAACCCTAAAAATGAAAACCGAATTTGGAACAATTGTGAAAAAGAAACTTCAAGAATAAACTTCAAAATCGACCAAAAACAACCTCGCTTGATATCATGTTAGAAAATATAGAATGCGGAAGCGGAATGATAAACAAAGTATAAATCAAGAAATATGAAACATGGAAGAACACGATTTTTACGTGGAACCCTACTCCCTAAGGAGCGAAATGAAATCATGGGAGAATACCCCAAAGGACCACATGCTTCATTGCTTTTTCTCATTTGAATACAAGGGGTGTGGGGGGTCTATATATTGCCTCCACCGAGTCTCCACATCTCCAAACTGGTAGATGTGGGACTAAAGACATGGATGTAGTAAATGGATCCTGGAGAGATCCATTTCCATCTACAACATAAAATACATGACAAACTCAAAGAAAGTGACGTTAACACTGACAAAATACTTCCGCCTAAGCGGATCAAAGCAGCGATACCCCTTCTGGGTATGAGAGTAACTGACAAACACACACTTGACATCTGTGGTAGAGAGTTTGTCACGACCAGGAGAGACATTATGAACAAATGCAAAAGAACCAAGAAAAGATCCTTCTCGGGAAATTGAATCAAGAAAGGAATCTTTTCTCCCAACATAAATGAGGGCATGCGGTTCACCAGATAATATGTAGTGAGGACATCATCTCCCTAGTAAGCATGGCCTCAAATTTCAGCGAAATTCGGTCGAATTTCTGTCGAATATCGATATCCAGTCGAAATCGAAATTCGACCGAAACAATCGAAATGACCGAAATATGGGGTCCTAATACAAAAAATGACCGAAATGACCGAAATTCCGGTCGAAATTCCACCGAAATTCCATCGAAATTCTGTTTTGGTCGATACCGAAATGATGACCGAAACCGACATTTAGGGCCTTGCTAGTAAGCGTGAGGAGCATGACTCTGTATCATGATGGTTCTGGTCACAAGACTCACAACAAGTAAGTGATGGTGTTTGCACTTGGCAACACTGTTCTGGTGGATGGCAGGTATAAGCACATGAGGTCTAATGAACAATGCCAGAGATCTAAGGAACTCGGAAAGCTGTAAAGTGCAGAACTCTAAAGCATTATCGAAACGAAGGTATTTGACTTTTGCAGAAAAATATTCTTTATCTCATTAATTAAATATTTGATCACGTATCCAGCTTAGACTTATTCTTCAATAAAAAAACTCAGGAAAGTCTAGAAAAATCATCGACAACTACTAGATAAAAACGATGTCCATGGTGGTCAGGAACACGAGTCGGATCCCAAATGTCTAAACATAGGACCTCAAATAACTGACAATTGCCAGACTCTGATGGGATGGAAAGGATGAACATTGATGCTTCCCAAGTTGGCATGCCTCACATTGGAAATAGGATCTCGTAGAGATCTGAGGGAGAACATGACACAACTTCTACAAAGGAATGTGGCCAAGGTAAATGTATCACATATATTGGTTACTTACAGTTGTACATTCACTATAACCCAACACAGATTGGTTACTTACAGTTGTACATGTTCTAACACTTGAGGATACAATTTCCATTCTTGCATATTGGTGTAATAATCTTGCATATTAATGCAATAATGTCCTCAATCTACGCTAACGGATATGATTATTAATCGGTCTAAGTATTTATTCTAAACTCGAAATAAGGATATGAAAGTTAGAACATGGTATTTAGAGTAAACATGAATACACAACAACAAAGCCTTTTCCCACAATTAAGTAGGATCGGTTACATGGATTCTTCGCCTCCATTTAGATCTATTTTGGGTCAATCTGGAGCTTATATCCAAAAAACCCAGTTCCCTTCGTATATTCTCTTTTCAACACTTCTTGGGCCATCCCCGCCCTCTCTTAGCCGGCTTAACATCCCAACACTCACATGTCCTAACTGGTGCATCAGCTGATCTTCTTTGCAAATGACCAGCCCATCTTAAGTGGTTTTCTCACATCTTATCCTCGATCAGAGCTACATCAACTTTCATTCTGATTGCATCATTCCGAATCTGATCTTTACCTATGTATCCACACATCCACCCTAGCATTTTCATTTCTGCTACAACCATTCTCTGCACATGTCTATAGTTCATAGGCCAAAGCAAACATGGATATATTGGATATAATTATATCGTATAGGTTGGGTTATCCGGGCTTGTGAGTTTGGGCCTTCTCAGGCCCGACCTCCGCCCGATATCAATTCAAGTTCATTTTAAGGCCCACGGCCCGCCCGCTAAATTTCAGGTTCGGTTTGGCTAGGGTTATGTGGGTCGGGTTTTGGGTCGGATCGAGCCGGCCCAGCCCAATGTCCAACCCTAGCGATACCTGAGGAGCTCAAAGAGGCTCTGGTTGTGGCTGCGGTATATGTAGTGGTGGTGCCGGCAATAGCAGTCATGATCCAAGCGGTAATATGAGAGACAATATCATCCAAGCGAGGATCGACCTAGGAAGCTGTAGTCTCTGAAGGTGCAATCTGTTCTGCGACACGATTGGAAATATGATATCAATGCTTTTGGTAGCATGTATCCTCTGCATGTCCAAGCCGATGACATTAAGTGCAAGGGTCACGCTGTCGTCCACTCCCTCTGCCACGAGGGGTGCATCCTCTGAACTGGATCGTACCTCCTCGGCCACGAGCATGGAAGGCCGTATCGATATCGATATCATTTCGGTCCGCTCGGAAATGGATAGATTGGGATATATCGACGATATATCGACGATATCGGTGGAAATGTCGAAAATGGCGCAAAAAAGCCAATTTTTTGGCATTTTTCAGAAATTAAGGCTATCCAAGATATTAAAACAACAAATAACGTACAAATACACACTTATATCACACATATCGGTCCATTTACAGACCATATATCGCACATATCAGTATCACACATATCGGTCATATCGAACATATCGATATTAGTATTGATTCTTGACTTATAAATATTGGAAATGGATTTCATTCAAGTTCTTATAACATGAAATAATACAAATATACACCTAGAAAATGCATATAAATCATTTATGAGGACTATGGTCCTTATAGTGCACATACCGGGTCATATGACTCATATTGAACATATCGCTGATATTGTTAGTTGTTGACATACTATATATATTGAAAATGGATTTTATCCAAGTACTTTGATAACTAAATAATTCGCAAATATTTGAGTGTCTCCCCCTTTTTGGAGCGTCAAAAAAAAAAAAAATAATTCGCAAATATACTCTTACTCTCTTAGATAACACATATCGATCATCTATGAAACTTATATCGCATATATCGATACGGTTGTACTGTTAGTTGTTGACCTATATATATATATTGAAAGTGGAGTTATCCAAGTTCTTAGATCACTAAATAACTTATAAATATACTCTTAGAAGATCACACATATCGATCATCTATAAAGCTTATATTGCATATATCGATAATTTCGAACATATTAATATTAATGTTGATTCGTGACTTATAGATTTTTTTGAAGAATTGACTTATAGATATTGGAAATGGATTTCATTCAAGTTTTACAATATGAAATAACTTGTAAATATACACGAAGTTGAAGAACCATTGTATGTACCCTCCTGTCGCACTATACCCTACCAGTACGGGGGTCTCGCTGCCCGGTCAGCGAGCCTGGGGGGCCCAGGTTGGCCCCCCTTGCGGGGGTGCGGGGGCAGCGCCCCCGACCCAGAACGAAGTATATAAATCATAGATTGTTTTAATACTAGGTATAGCTAGATAGGTAGTGGAATCAGGGTTGCATGAATAATAACATTCATATATAGGGATATCGACGAAATATCGGCGATATCGATCGATATCTTGTATTTTTGTACTGAATCCATTCATTTCTGACCGATATGAGTCGATATGGCGATATATCGCCGATATATCGGCGATATATCGCCGATATCCTTGTAAAAAGATATACACTCCGATTTCGATACCCCCAACCTCTCGATACCGATATATCAGCGATATATCGCCGATACAACCTTCCATGGCCACGAGAAGCGACCATTGCTGAAGAGGGTGGAGAAGCGGCTGTAGAAGGCATGATAATCCGACCGAGACGGCTATAGGCCTCCTCTACAGGAGGTATGGTAGCTCCTGTAAGAAGCTGAGTATACACAATATCATACTCTATATCAAGTCCAACCATTAGGCTTCGTTTGGTTGCAAGGTTAGGCAGGGTTGGGTTGGGGTACACCGGTGTACCCCTCCTTCCAACCCTCCCAATCCTCCTCACAGTTTACTGTTCACAAGGTTACCCCAACCCAACCCAGCAACCAAACGAACCCTAAGACTCCAACCATCGTGGAGTTCCTATACATCTTCTGCTGATCAGTAGATGTCGTAATAGGCATATAGCTATGAAGCTTCTCGAACATGTCATAGAGCGAAGAGTAATATACGTGGAGAAGACGACCATTCTGCTTGACATTATAGATATCGAACTGTAGATAAAGAATCTTTGTCTCATTCTTCGCTTGAGCATATGTGGATGCCAAAGTATCCCACATCGCCTTGGCGGTGGGATGATTATGAATATCATTGGTTATCTCTATGTTGAGGGTCCCACAAAGCTAAACACGTGCATACGCATCGTCTTGCTTCCAAGAAGCATCTGCCTTAGTTTATCCGTTGGCTCTGGATCTATCAAGATGTGCTCCTTGTTGTTGCACTGCATGAGGGTGAGAAACTGCATAGCCCATAGGTCATAGTTTGTCCCATCCATCTTAACGATGGGAATCGAACCTTTGAAGGCTTCGATCGAAAAAATATCACCCTTGTTCTTTGACATGATCGAAAAACAACAGACCAACGGAACTCAACTGGGGAGTAGACTGATATGAACAAGTCTATACGATCATACAAAGGATTGGTTATACGTGTAGACTTATACGACCATCCTCATCAATTTCTGTTGCTCTCTAGGAATGGAAAACACGATTTATAGGTCTGAAATCACATTATTCGGTCAAAATCAGACCGAATCAAACTGCAGATTAAGCAGTAGGGGTGTACGGTAGAGCCATCGACGACGGCGGCCTAGGTGACCGGGGGCAATAGTCGAAGGTCATGGGCTGGGCGGCATGGGGGCTTGGGGGGCGGTCTTCAGCGGCCAGCACCCTAGGGGGGGGGGGGCGACGACGGACTGGAGTGTCGGCGACGGGGTGGAGGTCTATCGGTGGCGACCTACGGCCGACGGAGATAGGGATGACGCGGGTAGGGTTAGGGTTGGTGGGATACGTGAACTCTGTTCTAGGACCATCGCTCCGATACCATGTAGAGGGTAAAGAATGAATCGATTAATGAGAGGTCTTAGGGTTCTCTTATATAGGAGAGGAACCTATTGGACAAATTACTAGAAGAAGAAGACAAAATAAGTAGAAAATAAGAAAAATAATATTAAAGATACCAAATATCTCAACTTTGTATGGCTCTTATCTTTAACAAAATGAATTGAAGAACCTTATTATGTAGAGTTTTACAGTTCAGATTTTGACTCTACAGTTAAGATTCGAACTCTACATTTATATTGTTTTAGAGTTTACTGTTTAAGGCGTACATGTGTGCGATCTATGTGCGATGCCCTCATCTTGATTTGGACTCAGAGTTTTCATGTGATTCACATGGACTCCAGAATAGAGATCCCATTTCGTAAGCCAGTGTAGACTCCGGGTTTTCATGTGGATTCATTGGGACTCCAGAGTCCAGACTAGAGAGCCCCTTCTTTAATCCAGTATTGGAGAGACCCAGTTCTCTGACGAGAAAACTCTTTTTCAGACTCCATTCTCCATTGATCGTGAACTTCGGTACGAAATCCTTTGAGGTTCCTATGGGAGAGAGATCAATACAAAATACTCGGCCCTTGAGAGATCTCTGGTGGTTTCATCCCACTCCTTATGGAGTAAGGTTCCACGTTATATCCGATGTTCTTTCCTGTTTATATTTCTTTATCATTGATATGTTTTGCACTATCGTTTTCCACATGGTATCAAGGCAGGTATAATTTTGGATCAAAGGTTATTATTCTGTATTATTATTCATGTTTGTGATTTGTTCATGATCAAGTTCTAGATTTTCTTCTAAAACGTTAATTATGCACAATTCGCCAATGATGATCTGAGCGGTTTGAAAGTTTTAGGTTTTCTACTGAAACCTTAATTTTTGCTCAAAAGCATGTTTTTTGTTCTTGTTGTTCATCCGATCTATTTTTCGTCGGTGTTGAAATCTCGAGCAAGTTCTGATCGCTTTTCTACATGGATTTTGTGAAAACCTAATCTCAGAGAAAAAGCCCATCAACATTCTCAGCATGGAAGGCCCCACATCGTGAATAAGTCAATCCATGGCAATTTGTGTAACCCTACAAAACCTCCATATGTGAGGCGACACTTGTGGTTCCACTACGGCTTCGAGAACCCATATCCATCCCTTGCAAAAGATGGTCACGATGAAGAAGCCCCGATACAAGAAGAAAATGGGACTTGCATGGTTCCCAAACCCTTGTGTGGTTCCCAAACTCGATGAAGAACCCATCACAGGCGGTCCCCTCCGGTGCAAGTAAGGGCCCATGCGACATCCTCGTAGCGAGCACCTCCCCATGCGAAGGTGCAACCTTCCAGTTGGCACCATGACAGCGACACAACATCTTCGATGTAGTCACAAGCCACACACGTACTTTAGGCGGCACCAAGTCGTGCACATCCTTTCCCTTTAGATCACATGGCTATGCATTATCCTTGCGATCTCTCCTCTTGTTACCGTCTCACGGGCCACGACCGATTAAGGCATCTAAACTTCAGCCTCGTGTGATTCCCTCCATCACACGCAAATGACATCACCGCTTTCCTCTTCAGCTTGCGCATGCTCACGTCGTGGAGGCACAATCTCCTGATAACAATAATTGTTTTTCCGCGAGGGGAACCCTAAATAGATGTAGAGTTTTTTTGTTTGAAAATTTCGTAACAGCCCGTTGGGGCTCGATATTGAAAGTAAACTAAAAAGAAGAGAGAATCCATGTTCGATTGTTTTCCGGCCCATGATTGGGCGATTGCTCCTGCATAAAAAAGGGGCAATTTTTCTTGGATCCTTGTTCGTCAGGAGGAAAATTTCTTTTGGAAAAATGTGCTTACAAATAAGAAAGAAAAGCTGTATGTAAAAGCAAAAAATGATTTGAGAAAAAAAGGAGAAAGCCGAAAAATTGAGATGACTTATTGATTTTGTTTTCTCCATCTTACGGTCCTCTCAACTTTGTCGATGTCCTCTTCTTCGATAAGTAAGGGAGAAAGGGGAGTATTATGTAGAGTTTTACATGTCAGATTTCAGACTCTACACTTCAGATTCAGACTTTTCATTTAGATTGTTTTAGAGTCTACAGTTTGAGGTGTACATGTGTGCGATCTATGTGAGAGGTCCCTATCTTGAATGTAGACTTAAAGTTTTCATGTGATCCATAGGGATTCCAAAGTAGAGAACCCATTCTCTGAGCCAGTGTGGACTCATGGTTATCATGTGGATTCATAGGGTCTCCAGAGCAAGGCCTTAAATGTCGGATTTTGATTTTGTTTCGGTGAGCCTGGAAAGAGAAATTCGATGGAATTTCGGTGAAATGACAGGAAATTGGGGGAATTACTTGAAAGCTCATTTTTTTTCTAAAATTAAGATTTTAATATCCTTAAACTCTATAAATGAGTTAGAAATGCACAATTGTTTTTGCTAATAGTAAGATATTAATATGATATGTTACATTAAATTTCCATCCAATCGCTCCAAAGTCAAAAAAATAGTATGCTGCTCAGAATCAGAGCCAGAACCAGGTTCAGAACCAGATTTGGTATCGAAATTAGAAGCCATTAGTTTCACCTTAAACATTGTTTTTCCGCGAGGGGAACCCTAAATAGATGTAGAGATTTTTTGTTTGAAAATTTCGTAACAGCCCGTTGGGGCTCGATATTGAAAGTAAACTAAAAAGAAGAGAGAATCCATGTTCGATTGTTTTCCGGCCCATGATTGGGCGATTGCTCCTGCATAAAAAAGGGGCAATTTTTCTTGGATCCTTGTTCGTCAGGAGGAAAATTTCTTTTGGAAAAAATGTGCTTACAAATAAGAAAGAAAAGCTGTATGTAAAAGCAAAAAATGATTTGAGAAAAAAAGGAGAAAGCCGAAAAATTGAGATGACTTATTGATTTTGTTTTCTCCATCTTACGGTCCTCTCAACTTTGTCGATGTCCTCTTCTTCGATAAGTAAGGGAGAAAGGGGAGTATTATGTAGAGTTTTACATGTCAGATTTCAGACTCTACACTTCAGATTCAGACTTTTCATTTAGATTGTTTTAGAGTCTACAGTTTGAGGTGTACATGTGTGCGATCTATGTGAGAGGTCCCTATCTTGAATGTAGACTCAAAGTTTTCATGTGATCCATAGGGATTCCAAAGTAGAGAACCCATTCTCTGAGCCAGTGTGGACTCATGGTTTTCATGTGGATTCATAGGGTCTCCAGAGCAAGGCCTTAAATGTTGGATTTTGATTTTGTTTCGGTGAGCCTGGAAAGAGAAATTCGATGGAATTTCGGTGAAATGACAGGAAATTGGGGGAATTACTTGAAAGCTCATTTTTTTCTAAAATTAAGATTTTAATATCCTTAAACTCTATAAATGAGTTAGAAATGCACAATTGTTTTTGCTAATAATAAGATATTAATATGATATGTTACATTAAATTTCCATCCAATCGCTCCAAAGTCAAAAAAATAGTATGCTGCTCAGAATCAGAGCCAGAACCAGGTTCAGAACCAGATTTGGTATCGAAATTAGAAGCCATTAGTTTCACCTTAAACATGAAGAGAACGGTGGCACACACAATAATAATAGGAAAAAATATAGGCCAACAAAGAGTCTAAAAATTGGTGAAACCTTTTTCCATTATAAGTAGGCCGGCTACATGGATTCTTGCTCAAATATATATTGAAAGATTCAACTATTTTTTACACTGGTTATCGACCACCTAATGCAACCCCACAAGGGAGGATTTGAACCCTAGTTTTTTTGGGTGGTAGACACACTGCACTATAAAACGGAGATCCAAATGATAGCTTAGAATAAAGAGTCTAGCAAAGTGATATCTTATGTAAGAAATTGAAGATCGAAATGATTGCTTATAACTTGTATTTAACCAAAATACTTTTAATTTAGAAAATATTTAATTTCAGAAATAAAATAAGACACACACTCATACACACACAAACACCAATCTTTCTAGCTTTTATGTTTAATAGATGTATTATATAGGTCATGGTCATAAAATATACGATATAAAAGACACAAACAAATCAATTAACATAAAGAAACTATGTAGCATTCACATGGACAATCCCTATCCATTCCCCCGACACAAAACTTGGAAGGTCGCTAACAACCTAGCATTCGCACAGGTGCACATACTTCTTGTAATAGAGAGAAGAAGTTGTAATAGAGAGAAGAAGTAGGAAATCAAATTGAATTTTTCAAAACGAAGGTTTTTAATATTCCTAAATCAGTAAATAAAATATAAATGCATGCTTATTTGTAAAATAAAATTGCAAATACAAGTTTTGAAGTAGTATTATTGTCATAATCATCACATATATTGATATGTAGAGTAACGTGTTGCCTAGAGCCAGAATTATAAATAATCACCTCATCAGTAAAAATGAGGTGACATATAATAACACTACTAACCAAAACGTACAGATCAAAATACAAAAAGAACTAAAATATGAAGCTCTTCAGTTAAACCTTGAATTTAACTCTTAAATCTCGTGTCTAACTAATTTGGTTTGGATTTAGACCTAAAATTTGGAAACTAACTAAAGATACTTTTTTAAACAATGTAAAACACTTAAACAACTCAACACATTGACGAATAAATAAGTAAAAGTTCATTAATATATGCAAATTTCGATGAAAGTGAAGGGTAGATTCCCTTATTTTTGTTGTTTCGCTGAAACGACCTACAATTTCGATGAAATTTCATTGGCATTTCATTGATATTTCGTTAAAATTCTAGAAAAGGAAATAAGGTAGCGTTTCGATTTTAGTGACCTAGAGAAATGGAAATTTCGGAGAAATTCGGCGGAATTTCGTTGAAATTTGAGGCCTTGCTCCATAGTAGAGATCCCATTCTCCTAGCCTATTGGAGGGATCCAGTTTTCTGAAGAGGAGACTCTTTTTATACTCCATTCTCTAGTAATTGTCAACTCCAGTACGAGATCCTTTGAGGTTCCCATGAGAGAGAGATCAATATATAATACCCAACCCTTGAGAGGCCTTCTCCCGTGGTTTCATCTTGCTCCTTATGGAGGAAGTTTCCATGTAATATCCGATATTTTTTCTTGTTATATATTTCTTTATCTTTGTTACGCTTTCACACTATCATTTTCTACAAAGCTCAATAAAAAATAAATCAATGGATTGATATCCCTGATGCCAAGTAGAAATATATCAAATAGAATGTGGAATCAGGAACAAGGAGTAAACATAGATTTTTACGTTGAACCTTAGAGAGCATTATGTTATCATGGGATAATATCTCACACTTGCAAAGATGGATATTCTATTAAAATCTCTCTAGTAGTTTAAGAGGTATGAGACTCTATTGGTAGCCCTACCAACTTAACCAAGCCTCGCCACTTACTAATATGGAACTAAACAACTATCCACATATAGACGTCGGATTACAATTACTCAAAAAAGTCAAAGTAGCTTTGACAACCTGAATCATGAGTGGCTTGTTGTACTGGAGAGTGGTGGAGAGCTGAAAATGTCAATAGTTGCCGTCGAGGGAGCTTGAGTGTCGAACTTTGTGACGGTAAATTCGAGGGCAGGGAGATTCGAGGGAGGCAAAGTTAAATATTCTATTTCGAGAAACCCTAGCACTGCGTATTTCTTTTTGGATGCGGTCATGTTTGGCCATTCGAATGCGGGCTCAGTATCGGGTCTTCCGCTAATCCCTATTGGTTCTGTGGGTGCGGACAACCTCCCAATTAGTGCCTTGCATTATACGGGTGCTGTGCTTCACCCAAATTAAGGTCCAATTTCTAAAGCAACGGCTGGGTTCGATTTCTCAGAGTCTCGATTTGGTGTTGCAATGTGGCACATGAGATCCGCCTTTTCTTGAGGCCAGATGTTGGGACAGAATTGGGTTTAGGTTCTGGATTGATGATTGGAGTGAGGGCGGGCAGTGGACGTGAGGTTCCCGTGACTAAAGATGTTGGCTGATCATTCGGAGTGCTTGGTGGCAGAGGTTTGGGATGTGCACTCTTTCTTTCTGCAGTTTAGATCTAAACTTTTAGATCAACATTTGGAGGCGCACTTGGTGTTGCTTGAGGAACTTGAGGATGTGGTCGAACTCACAAAAGGACATGATTGCTGGATCTAGTGTGATGGTTATTTTTCTGTGGGGAAGGCTTACAGGGCTTTGAAGGGCCCAATGACTTTTGACTATGGGGGATGTGTGGCACAATTCAGAAGGATCTGAAATTGGAAAGTTTCAACTCGTGTGAAGGTCTTTTTGTAGATATTTAGGAGGGGAAGATTGCTGACTAGGGACATTCATGCATGTTTCATTTAGGAGGCTGATCCTACGTGCTCTCTTTATTTGGAGGATGCTGGTTACCTTTCTTTTGGCGTGGGAGCTCCTTAGAGGTATGCGACCTTTTTGGAAGTCAGGCAGTTTGTGCTGACGGTGTGTCTGGTTTCTGGAATTTTATTGGGGTGGATTGGAATGTCACGAAGGAGAGAACGTGCTGTGTGACAATGACTTGGGCGCTTTGGTTGACCAGAAATAGGATGATGTTTTACCAGGACCGTTTTTACGTAGAAAATTTGTGGTGCATGCTAGAGCGATGATTGAGAATTGGAGTTTGTAATTTTGCTTTATGTTTAACTTGTAATAGGCTTATAATACTTTTTGGTGATTAATGGTGAAGATTTTGGCACACACCTATACAGCAGAGGTTCTTTTTTCTTTTAAAAAACTGAATCATGAAAGTTCATCGAGTTCGAGACTTACATGTTCTTGATTTTTATAGAGTCCTTGGACACGACATGATTAGATGCAATTCATGTTATTGTGGAGCTTCTAGTCGAAAATTCTGGTTTGGAGAGTTCAACGGATGTGTCTTGTTCTTGCAATCGAAGATGGATTCATCCACCACTACTCGATCATTTCAATAACTCTGCCTTTAAGCTTACAAGGTATCTTGGACGATGTGGTGAGTTCAGTTCAGTCAACCTTTACTACAGGAGAATCTATTGACAACTTTGTGGCGACCACGCAGATGTTATTTAGCTAGGACAGAGGGGGGAGTAGAGGGTTTAATTTGGAAGGTAGACTTTAGGACGACGTATGATACTCTTGTATGTGCTTTCCTTGGGAGAATCTTGAAGAGGATGCATTTCTTGCCTTCTTGGATTTCTTTGATAAATAGATGTGGCACATTATGTCTCCTTAGTATTGAAGATGACTATCTCAAACATGGTAGAGGTTGAGTTAGGGATGCCAAATGCCGCCTATGTTTTTTCTTAGTAATTAAATGTGTTGGTGACGAAAACGATGATGTCTTGAGCATGTAGTAAATTATTATTAGGATTCTGTGTAATATCCTTCGGTAAAGCTTTATATTCCACTCATTCAATATGCTGGTGACACAATTTGCTTTATCTAGGGGATTCAAATGTGTCCAACAAGCCAGATTGTTGGCTGAGGTTTTCGATGAGGCTTCTGGCTTGAGGGTATATGATAGTAAGTTTTCTTTCGTGGATGTTGGCATGGGGGATTTATGTATTGACATGTAATGGTATGCTAACCATCTAATGCCTTTAACTATCGATATGACATACTCGAATAAGTCATTTGTGAGTTCGTTTAATAGGCCAGTGGACTGAGGTTCGATGGTGTAGATAGTAGAGGCTTAGAGGTTGGAGATCGAGGTTTCTTTCAGGAGTGACCTCCTCATTCTACTGAGGTTGGTGCTTGGGATCATTCCCTTATTGTATATGTTAATGTTCACATTGTTGGCAACATCGGAAAGATATGTTGATTTTATCCGAAGGAAATTCCTAGATAAGGGAACTGATTAAGAGGGGTAGAGAACGTCTTGTCAATTACGAGGTATGCAAACCCAAAAAGAGGTTGACTTCATATAAGGAGTCCGGGACAACTCATCGAGGTTTGGTTGACCAAGTGGATTTCGAAGTTAGTAGGAGGGGGGATTCTGTAGACAGTTTCTGGAAGAATGCTATGGCATTTACCTTGAGTTGGCGAAGAGAACTATGCCATTGAGGTGTTCTAGAGGGGTTTGTTGCACATGTTGCCTTTTGTGGGAGGATTTTTGGAGGGACGAATGGGAAGTTGCAAGGACTTTAGGTTTTAGTTAAATAAACTGGTCAAAAATAGGGATAGGGGTGTCTATTGAGTTAGTACTCGATGAGCTCAACTCGGGCTCAGTTCGTTAAGAGCTCGTGAGCCCGACTTGAAAGCTTTCGATCCCGAGTTGGGTTTTTGCTTGTTAGGTTATCGAGTTGAGCCCGAGTTGGGGTCGACTTGACTCGATAAGTTGGTAAGAGCATGAACCGGGAGCACGTTTTAGTCCCACATCGGTTGATCTTGAGAAGTGAAGGGGGCAGAGTGAGCCAACTCATTAGTATCACAACTCGTTAAGAGGCTCGTGAGCTAGCTCGAACTCGATGAGTTAAAGCTCGAGTCATCTTTCCGGGGCTTGAACCTTATTGAGTCTGAGCCTGACCCCAACTTTTCTTATCGACTTTGAGCTTGAGTTGGGGGTAACTCGAATCGTTGGGCTCGATAGACACCTTTATAGGGGTGATGGTTGAGATCATCTCCATATTATTTGAGGTTGCGAAGGGAAAGCGAAGGTGGATGTTAGGGTGAGATCTGGTTGCGTGGTTCATTACACTACTGCCATGTTAGAGGATTGCTAATTTCACGTCCTTGATTCTAGGAGTGTTCTTTGGAGGGCGAGGATCATGGCTCTTGGGAGTGGTCGGTAAAGTACTTTACCATCTCCGTGGCATACAAAGCAACATGGGTGAGGGTGCTGCTATAACCACAACAATTTCATGCTGGGTCGAAGATTGCCGTGGAAAGCCAATGCACTGCTGAAGGTGAAGCTACATGCTTGGTTGGTGAGAAGAGACAGGTTACCGTGCTATGCGGGACTAAGTGGGGACAGACTTTGACATAACGTGCCCTGTGCGTTGTTGCCGTTGTATTGGGAAGGGAAGAGCTGGAGAGCATCTCCTCTTCACATGTTTGTGGGCAGCTGTAATTTGGTGGGAATTGCAGATCTCGTGGATAGATTTCAGTGTGGTGGACACCCTTTGGATCAGATTCAGAGTGGTGGGGTATGGTGATCAAGTGTATAGGATGCACCAAGATAACACTCCCGAACTTCAGAATAAAAGGAATGCATTGGTACTTAAGTGTAAGAGGTATTGCATTGAGAATGTGGTGTCTTATGCGAAGTCATTCCATGCCTCGTGGGTGTCATGCGGTTCCCAGGGGTTGTCAAAGGGTGTGCCTGTACTTTGGTCCTAAGCTTGGCTTCTCAAAAAAAGATAAAATAACCCCCTTGTTAAAGGAATGATCTGAAGGTATAAGCTTCCAAGAACTATCAGTTAATGGTTGACTGCCCTTACATATTAGTAAATCCGGAATGAGCCATCTACTCTATGACTAAAATGTATTTTGGTCATGTTTTTGCATGCTGATTGATGTGCTGTTTGTACAATCTAAAGGAAGAGGATACTGGTTTTCACGGAATGCACAAATGATAAAAGAAATCCTCAAAGAGACCTTAATTTGTTAAAATAATTTTGCTTTTACTATGTGGTTATAAGTGATTTTCACATGAGTATGTAGTTGCATGGATCTCACAAAAGTAGCGGCTCTACTACTCCTAAATCTATTTTTGTCTGTTTCGACATCGATTCTTGTGATGTGCCCTTTTTATACTAGCGTAGTTTTCTTGACTGGGTTTTTATTTTTGACACAACTAGGCTGGATAGATAGGAATAATAAAGAGAGCAATGGCCCGTAACTGAATAAAGTCCGAACTTTATTTAAGTGTAGGTCAGAAGAACCTGAAATCAATTTAAACATCTAAACCCAATCCAACGAGGCTTTATAATGCCATCCAAGTTTTTTTGTTTGAAAACATCTGAGTAATTGAACCTTTTCTTGTAAAGGAATAATTGGCATTCTGAAGATGCTCTTTTTTAAATATCCATATTTCTCCCCTTCTTTTCATAAATTGTTAGTACCCACTTAGTGGTCTAGTGGTAGTACAGTGTGTCTACCACACAAAAGATCAAGGTTCGAATCCCACTCTTGCAGGGGTTGCGTTGGGTAGTCGACCGCCAATGTAAAAAGTAGTCGAATCTTTCAACATGGATTTGAGCAAGAATCCATGTAGCCGACCCTACTTATAGTGGGAGAAGGCTTAGTACATTTTTTTTATTTCCATAAATTGTTGCATCCTCAATACATTTCGGGTTGGTTCTGCTACATTATCATTTAATATGTGCTGGTTAAGCTTGACAGTTCTATTTTGATGTTGTACAGTGATTCCGAGGGTTTCATGTCTGTCATCTAGTTATTTCACATCATGATACATATATTTATTTTATCCTGTAGGTTA
Source organism: Ottelia alismoides (assembly GCA_037367405.1). NCBI lineage: Eukaryota > Viridiplantae > Streptophyta > Magnoliopsida > Alismatales > Hydrocharitaceae > Ottelia > Ottelia alismoides. Next base: position 29,880 of record JAZKJV010000993.1, read on the forward strand.
CCGATCATTTAAAAGAAGCAGCTAAGTTTACTAGTTTTAGAATCGTTCCCATAGTTGGCGGTATATATACCGAGAAACAGGAGAGACTTTTAAAGAAGAGGCCCGAGATAGTTGTTGGAACTCCAGGAAGATTGTGGGAGCTTATGTCAGGGGGGAACCAGCACCTTACTGAGGTTGGTACCTTGCAAACAATACAATGTAACTGCGGATTATTATTTTTTTGGAATGGCTGAAGCAATGGTGCATATGCAAGACCTGTGTTTGCACATGCTTACCATGTAACTCTCTTACTTGTTTTTCTCTGCCATTGAACTGTAGTTGCACTCTGTGTCCTTTTTTGTGCTGGACGAGGCAGATCGGATGATTGAGAATGGTCATTTTCATGAGTTGCAGTCTATCATTGATATGCTTCCACAAGGTTGCCGCAACACAGTAGAGGTTTCTGAAAATTTTGCTACAGTTCCAAATGCACAACTCAAGAAACGCCAAACATGCGTGTTCTCTGCTACAATAGCATTGTCTGACAATTTTCGTAAAAAGCTCAAGCGTGGGTTTTCTAGAACAAAAACAGCCATGACTGATGGGCTAACCTCTATTGAAATGCTTTCGGAGCGAGCAGGGATGAAACCTGATGTTGCAATTGTTGATCTTACAAACAGTTTAATTGTTGCAGAAAAGCTTGAGGAGTCATTTATTGAGTATGTTTACATCCCGATTCTTGTCGATGGTTTACTTTCTTTGGCCTTGAGTGGTTGGATTTTCCGTCAGAGTGCTCTTCCTTGTCGTATTTGCAGCAAAATATAATTTTTGTTCGTGCTTTGAAAAAAAGTTAATTTCATTTAGTTCTTCTAAATGAGGTCATAGTGCATATTAGTACTACTACTGGCGTGGTTTCATCACGTCTAAATATTTCTTTCATCACAGCGAAGTTAGATACGGAAGTTCCAAGTCCTATCCAGTTGAAACAGTGAAATTCAAATTTTAACGTGGAACTTCGTCCAGAAAGTGGATCAGTAGCTTGTTATAATTATAATTTTAATTTGAAATTTTATTAGGATTCGAATATGGACTTCATATCTTTGCATACTGTTTGGAAGTAAGTTTTTTTTATTGAAATTTAGTTAAACACAACCAGTCATGAGTACTAATGTACTATTTTGTGCAAATTGTACATAATCACATCAAAGTAATTTTATTAAGTAGAAACTCATGCTCCTAAGTGGAAATATTAGTTTTGCTACAAATAACTCAAGGATAACAAGATTTTTTCATAGTTTATTACATAGCTCATTACAGGAGTCCAGTTTATCTCTGGAAAATTGTTTTATTGCAGAGCAATTTAAGGAAAAGCAATCATAATATTTCAGATCATCGTTGTCAAGAGTTATTATAAGTTGTGGGTTATTCTATAATTTTCTACTTGCTTTTCCTTTAGGTTTGGGTAATTCTGTATTTTGCCCTTCCCGTTTCTATGTAAGAAGGACAAGCCTCATATTCCCAGGAATGGAGCGGGACCTGGAGAAAAAGAAAGGGAAAGTGCCTTTGGAGATTGAAGGGTTGCTTGCTAGGGTGGAGCGGGGCAAGGTGACTAGCTCCGAGAAAACGAGAGCCACCAAATATGGACATGAGAGGGCTACCGACAACATGCGGTTTGAGGTGAGAGGCAACTCTGAGGGACTCGTGGATGTGGTTATGCCGTTATTGGAGGAGGTTGACGTTCATGAGTCCAAGGGTGTGTGTGGTTGGAATGTTGCCAAGGCAACGATGGCGTAGCGTGTGGGGCCGTCGTATTTGGCTCGATCAGGATCTATGTGCAACTGATTTGGAAGAGGTGGGCATATGTCCATGGCTTGTAGGGAGAGAAGCATTTTGCTTTCGGTATGGTGCTCAGGCCACTAAAATCAGACGTGTGGCTCACATGGTTGGCATTGACCCGTGAAGCTTTTCACTAATGCCAATCTCCCTCCTCATTGGTAATCAAGTGCTTTGTCAGGCATTGGTGGAATCCTTATAGGTAAAGGTGCAAACGAGGAGCTGTTGCTTTTAATGGAGTTGATGGCTTCGACACATGAAGAAGGTTATGGGGTCTTTCTTTTTTTGAAAGAAAAAGGGCTTCTACCTTATAAGCGTGTACCCAAAAAGTTCACTATTTAATCACCAAAAAATGTATAAGCTTATTATGGGTAAAATAAATCAAAAATTAAAAGTTCCAACTCTCAGCTAGCGCCTTAGCATGCGCCACAACATTTTCATCGTAAAAACGGTCTTGCTGAAATACCTCCCGGTTTCAGGATAACCATAGATGGGGTCTTTCGTAATGACTCAACTCTGCGTTAAAGGTTTATCATCGAAGGAGGTGACAAACTTCCACGAGGGAGGGAAGGGGGTCACTCAAGTTAAGGTGCGGTGGCACATATCAAGGTTGAAGGGTGGTACGTTGGACATGAAAGGACGGGGATTCATTTCAGTTGAGGGATTTCCATTAAAGTGTCGGAGCCTAGCAGCCATGGCTTCAAATTTCAGCGAAATTCGGTCGAATTTCTGTCGAATTTCGATATCCAATCGAAATCAAAATTTGATCAAAATATGGGGGTCCTAGTACAAAAAATGATCGAATGATCGAAATTCCGGTCGAAATTCCACCTAAATTCCATCGAAGTTCTGTTTTGGTCGATATCGAAATGGTGACCGAAACTGACATTTAGGGCCTTGCTAGCAACAATGGCGGAGGCATTGGCGATCATAAGGGAAGTCGTGGCGGTGCACCAAGATGGCTTGAAGCCCGGTGGGCCTTTGCATATTGTGGTTGAGCACAAGGAGATGAGGGTGAACTACCATCTTCCGTGATCTTTCGGGTTGGGAAGACACCGATCTAGTTAAAGCTAGAGGTCGTCCGGAGGTTGGCTTGATGGATGGAGTCGACATTGTGTTTCAGCCATTGGAGGAGCTGGTGGCAACGACTCCTGGAAGATACGGTAGAAGCCTTGTTGCGAATGGCTTCAACTAGGGATTCAAACAGACGAATACTGATACAGTTATGTGTTACCATATCCTTATCTATTTTTAAATAAGAATATGGATATTGAGGGATATGAAAACTCATAAGAATATCGATATTGAGGGATATGAAAACCAAGGCCCTAAATGTCGGTTTCGGTCACCGTTTCGGTGACCGATCGAAACGGAATTTCGGTGGAATTTCAGTCGAATTTAACTAAAATTTTGGTCATTTCAATCATTTTTTTCACTAGGGCCCCCATATTTCGGCCATTTCGGCCATTTCGGTCGAATTTCAATTTCGACATGATATCGATATTCGACAGAATTTCGACCAAATTTCACTGAAATTTGAGGCCATGATGAAAACTATGTTACCATGTTTTTAAAAAACTTGTTCCTGTATCGTCAGAAAAGGGATACTAATGTAAAATGGATATTGATCGCATATGAATAATACTAGAAGTACTCTATGGATTAGCTTAAATATACATGTATTTTATGAAAACATGCTTATATCTTAAAAATTATGCCAAATATGGTGAAAGCAGGTATACAATTTTGTTATATATGGTTAAAAATAAATCTATGTCTAGATTTATATATGAAAACATATATACATATACCGTGGTTTGTGGATATCAAAGTGATATTCACATTAGTATCCATTTCAAAATTGATACAAATATTGATGTCAAAATATGTGTAAAATGCATAAGACGACGGATCGGATCTGGATATATCCATATTTATTTGCATTCCTAGCTACAGTGAAGATTGTAGATCCTCGTTTGAACTTCGTGACTCGCACGAAGAAAGCAACGTCACATGAATTGGTGGCTAATTCCATGGAGTTAGTCATGGGGCCTTGATATTTCATGGTGGCGGTTTTGTTTAGACATCATCTGGGTCTGGGAATCTGGGTTCGGGCTGAACTTCCAAGTAGGTCCCTTCAGATCGTACCCAAACTTGAGACTCCTTTTGCTCGAATCCAACGCTTGATTTTGAGGTGCGACACCATTTGATCTCTGAGGACCTTAGACCCAACCAACATGTTTGGCTACCTTGATGTGATCTTGGTTATGGATTTACAAGACTTGGTGCTCAATCCTGTGGCCAGGGAGTCCTGTGTTGTGTTGTAGGGGGATTCCTAACTCCACCTGCAATGTATCGAGAGCTTGGTAGAGTTGTCGATGGAGGGAGCATGGCTGCATTATCCTGATTAGACATGGGATAAGCGACTGGAGGTGCCTCCACCGGAGTCATATGAGGTCGGAATGGTGAGTGCTCTGTTCGCCGCCGCCATAGTGGACGAGGTGCGAGCTGCCAAGGGTTCTCATGGTGTGAGGAAGGTCTAGGGCTCGTTGGATTACAATCGTGCATTGGGGACGACTCTGTGGGGTTTGAAAGCTGCACAAGGGAAGTAAGGGGTTGTTGAAGGGGGGTGGATGACGAAGGGTAAGGTCTTATGGTGGTATTCTCACAAAAAAGATGAAAGTCATACTCCATGGATTGGTTGGAGCGAGACTCGTAGATGAGTCAATGTTGGCATTCTCAGCGTTTAGTTGTGAAGTCAATACAAAGACAATAGAAGCTGAAGGTTTTTTTGAAATCCAGAAGCAAGGGGGATACACTCGATGGTGCACGCCCCAAAATTTATTCAATATAAACATAGAACAGAGAGGACAATAGGAAACAAACACACTATGGCGCCATTACAATGCCCAATCCCCCACCAGGTGTTTAGCAAAAGACCCCACATTCTCCTTATAGAACCTTTGGCCCGAGAACAACAACTCATTCCTTCCCTGCCATATCGCCCACAACACGGCCACTGGATAAAGCACCTCCATCACCGGCCTTCCCTTATTAGCCTGAAGCGAAGACCATAACGACTGGAGGTCATTAGTGCAGCACCACTCCAAGCCAGCCCCCTGCCGCACCTCAATCACCTTGGGGCATAAAAAGAAGAAATGCTCCACGGATTCAATCGCCGCATTGCAAAGTAGGCACCTGTCCGATATGATACCTAAAAGCCTGGCACAACGGTCTCTCGTCAGCAACCTCTGTCTCCTTAGCAGCCATAAGAAGAAGCCAACCCACTCCAGAAGCTTGAGAGCCCACAGAAAGGCACAATCCCGTATAATACCCTCCGACTGCGACGGCGGTGGCCTAGAGATAGCCTCAAAGGCCTTCTTGATTGTGAACGGGTTCTCCCTCCAGCACCAGTGATCGCGCCCCACAGTAGGCCGCCCAACCTCCTCACAGCCTCGAGCAAAGCCAAGAATTCCTCCAACTTCTGATCCGAGAAGTTCACGGAAAATCTTGGGCACCAATTCCCATCCATCCAGCAAGCTGCATCCGAACAGGATTTATCGTCAGCCAAAGCAAATAACCGCGGGAAGCGGGAGCAAAGGGGTCCCCCTCCCACCCAGTCGTCCGTCCAGAAGGAGAAGGATTCCCCCCCACCAAGCACCGATCTGAAAAGCGCGATATTCTTCAAAAACACCTCCACAACCCCCCTCCAAAACACATATACGAGGTTAGTAGTGTCATGTTGGATAGAATCTGAAGTTTGACTTCTAGAGTAGTGTCATGAGGTGGATGACATGAGAGCAACGCATATACGAGGGGTAGAATGTGTCGGTTTGAAGAATCCTTGGGAGGTGGGAGCAATATCTCGATGGTGGTCATCACCTATAATGTTCGAGGTCTAGGGAGACCGGGAGAAGAGGGCGACAAGGGGTCTCTCTTGCTGTCATGGAAGTAAACATGGCATGCTTTTGAGAGATAAAGATCAACAAATGGTCTTCGATTCTTTGTAGATAATGAAGTGTTACCGGATTGTATGAGTATCGAGTAGTATAGACTGTTGGTTTGGCAGAGGGTTGTTTTGATTGCTTAGAACAATGATATCCTTAGTCTAGTTGATGAGTCAGTTGGTAGTAGGTCGGCTTCGATGGGTTTTGACAGGGTTTTGGATGGAATTCAAGTGATGATTTACTTTGTGTATAGATTATAGACTGACTGGGATGACGGATGTTAATGTGCTAAGGGAAGGTCTTTGTTTGTCGAGGAGTATATTCCCAGATATCCCTTGGCCTGTGGCGGGTGACTTTAATGTCACTCTTTATGCTGTTGATCGTCTGTGATGGAGAGGCGGTATGGACCTTGGTTCTAGAGATTTTTGGAATGGTTAGTTAGATGGCAATGGAGGTGTTGGATGCCTCGAACGGCAAGTACACATGGTGTAACAATTCACATCGATTTCATATTGATATGGTTTTGGCTTGGGCAGGTTTGATGTTCGGAAATGGCTCGAGACCATGTCGATGTTTCTTTTGGGCATCATTAGCGGGTTCCTTTGGTATCAATTTCGTGGAGTGGGATACGGTCACACAACTCGTAGAGAACGACCGTTTGGGAATTTCTGAATTTAAAGGAAATGAATAAGGCCTTACATGCCAAGCGAGTCTTGTGGATTTGGGAGGAGGACAACTTGCTCTCTAGATTGATTCAATTGATTTATGGAGTCATTATGGAGCTCGTGGCACTACCCCAGGTTGTTAGCTTGCCCTTCACATTCTGAGGGGTATTTGTATAGTACTTTCTTAGGTGATCCATTTTATGAGGCTTGTTATAGGAGATGGTAGGACCTTTAGGTTTTGAATGAATGATTGGTTGGAGGATGGGACCTTTGTGATCGATTTTCATGGTTTTCACGTTAGCAGCGGACAACGTTGCGCTCCTTTCGAACATCTGGTTGAATGAAGATTGGCGGATTCCTTTAGACCATGGCGCTGTTGCTTGTGGGCATCATTAGCGGATTCCTTTGGAATCCATTTAGAGGAATGGGATATGGTCACACGACTTGTAGAGAACGACGGTTTGAGAATTTCTGAAGTTGAAGGAAATAAATAAGGCCTTACATGCCAAGCAAGTATTGTGGATTTGGGAGGAGAAGGACGACTTACTCTCTACATTGATTCAATTGATTTATGGAGTCATTATGGAGCTCGTGGCACTACCATGGGTTGTTAGCTTTCCCTTCACATTCTGAGGGGTATTTGTTTAGTTAGATAATCCATTTTATGAGGCTTGTTATAGGAGATGGTAGGGTTTTTTCGGTTTTGAATGAATGATTGGTTGGAGGATGGGACCTTTGTGATCGATTTTCATGGTTTCACGTGGCGGCAGACAACGTTGCGCTCCTTTCGAACATCCGGTTGAATGAAGATTGGACTCCTTTTATCCAGTGGACCTTTCTGATAAGAGGGTGCACGCCTTTATTCAGATGATTAGTTGTATTAGCATGATAGGCTGCTCAACTGGTGGCAGGGACACATGGATCTGGAGGGATGCATGAATGCATAGATGCGCAATGCATGCAGTGTGAGGATATGTGGGACATATATCACATTTTTCTTGCATGTGATGTCGCAAGGCGGGTTTGAGATGAGTTGAGGTTATCTACCGGTTGTATTGAGGTTTTTGAGAATTGATTGCGGAGGTTGGAGAGGATCAGATGAAGGAAGACAAAGAGATATGTCACAGTTTGTTTTATTTGGTTAGCTAGAAACCTGGTCATTTTTAAACATGAGCGTTTCTAGGCAGATAATGTAATTGTGCATGCGAAAGCACTATTTATGCTCGAGCTTTGTGACACTATGTACCTTATTTTAGTTGAATATATTTGTGGGTAAGGATGCACATATCCATGATGTGCATCCCATATATGCCTCAAAAAGATATCCGAGTCCTTTTCTTTTCCCACTAAAATAACATAGTGTTGTTTTTTTCATTGTTTAGAAAGTTTCTCAGCGCCTTCAAATGGTTCAACCTTTTACCCTCCCATATAGATGGACATCCTATCGTTGCCCTTCGATCATACCACAAGCAACCTCAACCTAGACTATCCTATCCTCCATGGTTTAAAATATTAGGGTTGAAAATATTATGCAGGGATTTTTACCCGACAGACCCTATAATCTTTGTCAATTACCTCTACGACCTTTGAAACATCGTAATTCCTCCCTCACCCCCGTAAAACTTGTTAACCTTCACCCTACAGACCCTGTGGTTAACCACTATCCATGTAGCCGTTAAAACTAATCGAATTCTGTTACATTCTTTTACATAATAGCCATTTTAGTTATCAAATTTACTGTAGATGCCATCTCCTCCCCTACAAAGCCTGCCGGTTGAATCCCCTCCTCCCCCGCGACCCGCAACTACCCATGCGAAGCCCCCGCTCGCCGGTTGGAGCCCCTGCGACCCCCGCCGCTGCCTCTGTGAAGTCCCCCGCCCGTCGGTTGAAGCTCCTCCTCCCTTGTGCCCCGCTCGTCCCGTCCGATCGAAGGCCCCACCCCCAAGCCACCACCTCCCCCCTGCGAACCCCCCACCCCCCGCTGCCCGTCGGTTGAAGCCCCCCGTTCCCATCCCCCTCCCCCCTCCCCCCCCCTCCCCCGTCGTCCTGCAACTGTCCCTCCCTCGCCTGCAGGCCCCTCGCCCGCAACCCCCCCAAGCCCTTGCTTCCTCGCCCCCGCGTCCTCCTCCGCCCTCAAGCCACTGTCAAGCACCCCTCCCGCCCTCTTGCAAGTACCCCTCGACCCTCCCTCCGTCTTGCAACTGTCGAGCACCCCCCGGCGACCCCATCGCCTGCGGCGTCACTCACCACACGCCTCGGGATTATTTTTCTTCTTGGTTAATTTTAGCCGTCTGATCGGGGCTTGGTTAGATTAACTTGTTTTTAACTCGAGGAAGTTAACTCTAGATGTGTCAATTTAACGGTAGGGTTCGTGGGGTAAGACGGAGCAAGTTTACGGGGGTGAGGGAGGAATTACGATGTTTCAAAGGACGTAGAGGTAATTGACAAAGATTATAGGGTCTGCCGAGTAAAAATCCCTATTATGTAATATCATATATTGATGGGTCAAGTTTTTGATACACTAATATATATATATATCAATTTCAATCGATATATCGTAACATGACTATTATCGATGGCAAGTAGGATTTCAGTGCAATTTCCCCACATTTTTGACTGGTATGGATCATTCCGGTCAGCATATTGGGAATATTATGCTGATGTTTCTTGTTCTTTGCTCCACATTTTGATCGATTTTCGCAACTTCGCATAAGTTTGAACTTATATGGCGACAACTTTTTTGCGGGGGTGTGCACAAGGATCGGTGCTTTAATAAGGAGGTTCTTTTGGTTGGATGGGAGACAAGCTAAGAGGGGCATCCACCTGGTCAATTGGGGCAAGGTGACAACGTTGAAGAAGGGTGGGTTGGGAGTGCTGCGTGTGGGCGAGATGAACAAGGCTTCATGGCACATGGGTGATGCATTTATGGGGAAAGTCCGGGGACCTGGTCTGCAGACTGCTGAGAAAGATATATGGGGTATTCTTATCGTTGGAGGTCGTTCCGGGTCGTTTACCGTTATCATTGTGGAAAGGGATTACCGAGGTAATCCGATGCTGGCTTTGAAGTGGGACCTGTACTTGGGGATGGTGTTAGTTTTCGCTTTTGACGGGATGATTGGTCGGGGTAAGGGACTTTGGGCAAGCGCTACTCCCGCCTTATGCAACTGGCTTGCAACATGGAGGAGGTGGTACAACATGTTTGGGAGCAGGGGGCGTGGTCTCCAGTTTTCTCTTCGAACTTAGTCGGATTTGAGGGTTTAGGATCTACGGGCTTTACAGACGGATTTGGTATAGATCGAGGAATTGACGGTTGGTAGGGATCACTTTGTGTGGGGAGATAGGAAATTCTCGGTGAAGGTGTATAATTTTTTTGGTGAACGGAGAAGAGTTGGAAGAAGATGTTGCCGTTGATACACGGTTGATTCGAGGCAGGGTGCCGAACTGTATCAAGATATTTGTTTGCCTTTTCCAGCTTGGCAGGGTTCTCACAAAAATGTGCCGGGGGCAGATTTTGGGTTTGGAGTTTGTTGCATGTTACAGATGCGGGATAGTGGCGGAAGATGTGGAGCACTTGTTCTTCTCATGTCCATCTCAGGTGTGGAGCAGGGCCATCATTCCGTGGCTTGATGGTCAGGACTGTACCGGTTTTTGGAGAGACGTTAGACCGTTTTGTGGTTATGGACATGAAGACAATGCTTATTCTTTTGCGGTTGCTTGGACGATTTAGTGTTCCAGGAATGATGTCATTTTTGGAGGGTATACTTTATACACTGAGAATGTATTTGAACACTGTAGGGTGCTGTGTACATCTTGTAGAATGTAATACGTTGTAGCTTATAATCATATCAATTTATAGCTTTTTTCGGTGGGTGTTCCAACTTGGGACGCCGCCCTTCTTTTTGCAAAAAAAAAAACTTTGCTATGCAACAATGGAACTTTAGGGAGGTTTGATAGTAGTGTACGAACTGATAGTTTTTGAGGACTAGATAAGGCTGTTAGGAAGATTATGATGGTGTGTGTGGGGAGTGTCGTTGCCAAACTGCGTGAAAGTTATAGGAAGGAGAAAACACGTCCTTGCTTTTCATCGGGGGCAAATATGATTGACTATGTCCGTGCAAATTTTCCTTATCAAATTCAAGGTTTTATGGGATGCCACTGTATCCTCAACAATAAAATGCATGATATATATTTTACCTAATTTTGCAATATTTTTCATGTCAAAGATGCAGGTAGGAGCTTTTCAAACTTATTCTGTGATACTCGAAGACAATTGAGCTGTAATTTCCCCCTGTACAGTACATATAAACAGGAAACTCTCATTTGCAGGTGTACAGAAGAAAACAAAGATACTTATTTGTATTACATCTTAAGTGTTCATGGACAAGGCCAGACCATTGTATTTTGTACATCAATCACAGCTTTACGTCGTATGTCCTCCCTGTTGCACATTCTGGGTGTCAATGCATGTACTCTTCATGCTCAAATGCAGCAAAGGGCCCGCTTGAAGGTAAATATTGTGTATACTTGATGCATCGCAAGCAAATTATGTGTATTAACTGCACATCAAATGTACACAAAAAAACCACACATCAAATGTGCCCCTGACGTTGACACTTGCACTTCATAATTTACGTTTATGTGCATATTGCTGCTCAGTTTCTAGTTGTTTTTGCTTGGTGGCAATATTTTAGATGCCGATGTTCAGCGACAGGAAACTTGTCTTTCTTGCATCTTTTCATTAACTTGTAGAGCTTCTGCACCTTACTTCTTTTAGGCTATAGATCGATTTCGGACAAGTAAGAATGGGATTCTTGTTGCCACTGATGTTGCTGCGAGAGGGCTTGACATTCCAGGTGTCAGAACAGTTGTGCATTATCAGCTGCCTCATTCAGCTGAGGTATGTATAACATATTGCATTATTATTCTTCAGTGGTTTCCTGACTCAGAATTTCTGTTCTAATTCATAAAATATGTTGCATATTTTTATGTCTATTTTGCTCACTTGACATTTTTGGTTGTCCTTAGGTTTATATTCATAGAAGTGGAAGAACTGCCCGAGCTTCATCAGATGGTTGCTCTATCGCATTAATCTCTCCTTTGGATAGGATGAAGTTCTACTCTTTGTGCAAATCCTTATCTAAGGTATACCTGCTCTTAATACTGCTTTCTATTGCAAAACTTTACATTCATCAATATCATTATTGCTTTGAAAAATTGCAAACATTTTTGAAGTTTATCACAGGTAATCATCATGCTATTGCTGTCTTACGTTCTCCAATCCTTCTTCGAATTTACACGTAGCACAGTGCTGTTCTTTACTTCTCTCCAGCATGTTGTGACACGATAAAGTAGTGAATGATTATTTGATGCTCAGGTGCATCTAAATTCATCCATTGCATGTATGCATGTATAAATGTGATTTGACACATGGTTTTATTATAAAATGTGCATGAGGTTACAGATGCACTCATCAAAGCTGTGATCCATTTATATCTTCTTTTTTCCCCATTCCATTCAGATTTTGAGACCAGAAACTACTATTTTGTCGAACGACGGTTGACTAGAAAATTACACTAATCTAAACCATCCTCCAAGAATGCAGAATTAAACTTGTTTAAAGTGGTTGTGGACCTGGTTGCAAGGCGGTATCCATGGTCAAAGCAGTTCATGATATTTTAATAAGTTTGTGGGTTCTTCGTCGACTGTGAGAGGTATTAGATGGAGTCTGCAACAACAACAACAAAACCTTTTTCCACAATTAAGTAGGTCGGCTACATGGATTCTTCGCCTCCATTCAGATCTATCTTGGGTCAATCTCGGGCTTATATCCAAAAAACTAAGATCCCTTTGTATAGTCTCTTTCCAAATTCCAACACTTCTTGGGCCATCCTCGCCTCTTAGCCGACTCAACATCCCAACACTCGCATCTCCTAACTGGTGCATCAACTGTTCTTCTTTGCAAATGACTAAGCCATCTTAAGCGGTTTTCTTGCATCTTATTCTCAACCGGAGCTACACCAACTTTCTTTCTGATTGCATCATTCCGAATCCGATCTTTACGTGTGTGTCCACACATCGACCTTAGATGGAGGTTGGATTATGAAATTTTAGTCTACTCTGCATACTGCAGGGCAAACCCCATTCTTCTACCTGGAGCTACTGTTGGTGAGTGCCTTGATGATGATGATCAAGTGGAGTATGCTATTGGAGAGGCATCTGAAGGGGTGGGTATCCGGGATTTCTTGCAGAGGTGGACTTGTATTACTTAAGGATAGGCCATCCTTATTTCTGGTATACTGAATCTTTCCTTATGTTGCTGGGAGAGTGGAGAAGAGGCTAGATACTGTGTAAAGAAGGTTCCCACTGAAGGTTTTAAGGGCATCTGTAGTGATAGCGGGGTTCCTTCAACAACCTGTTATAATAATTGCTGGCGTTTTGAGGAGGATCGCCTTGACATTTGTTCCCTTTTGTTGGTCAACAGACGTTAGTATCATAGCAAGTGTCGAGGTTGCTTGGGAGAGGAGAGGAATCATTATGCTTCCTTATCTATATTATTAAGGTAGGACTTTGGACTTGTAGTTGTCGGAGATGGTCATGTTGCCTTCTTGAGCTTTGTTATTTTTCAACGGAGCTATGAATTGTGACCAAGGTTCGAGATATCGATACATATAAGTCAGTCCGAAAGGGGATATCTATCATGATATATCGACAGTATCGAATGGAAATCTCGGGAATGACTTGAAAAAGCGATTTTCTCACAAATTAAGAGAATTCTACTTAAAACAATAAATACCATACCCATATACATTTATATCCAAGAGGGGTGTATTTAGCACGTCAATACACATTATATGGCACATATACCTTACTGGCTGTTGATATATCTATATCTCTTTTTATTTATTTCTTATATCTCTTTCTTTCATGTTCCTCTCTAATAATTACCAGGGCTTTTCTTCTATATAAGAGAGCCTTAGGGTTTCAATAATGACAACACAATTCTCTATTTTCTTCAACATGGTATCAAAGCAGCGATGCTAGATCGGGGTTCCTATATCCCACTAAACCCTAACCGTAACCCCCCCGTCGCCCCAGCTGGCGCCTCTGTCCACCTTATCTATTGCGGCCTTCACGCCCGCTGCTGCAGTTCAGGCGATTTTGTAGTCATATACGGTCTGATTTCGATCGGAATGTGTGATTTCAGACATATAAATCATGTTTTTCCGATCCTAGACTACAAGAAGAATTGAAGAGGATGGTTGTATGAGTCTACACGTATAACTGTTCCTACATATGATTGTGTAGACTTGCTCAAAGAGGTCTATTCCCCAGTTTAGGTCCGATTTTTCAGCAATTATTCATCATGTTTCAGCAATTATTCATCATGTTTCGCCCTGGTAAATTATAAGAGAGGAACATGAAAGAAAGAGGATGGTTGTATGGTTCGCGGGCGGCCGACGTGGGAGCTTCTGACGAGGTTCTCCGGGATGCTTCGCTCTTCGGGGGGGTCCTCGATGCTCACTCGAAGGATACGTTTGAAGGCTCGAAGGTGGTGCTCGAGGGTTCGGAGGCTCTCGTCGTAGGCGCGAAGGTTGCGGGGAACGATGTGGTGGTCTCGGCTGGTGCTTCGAAGGGCAAGGCCGTCGTCTTTCTCCATGGGGGTTCTGCGACCATGGAGTACGATGCGGTTGGAGGTTGGAAGTCGGTCTCTCATAAGAAGGCAGGTAAACGTTGCTTCAGGTGTGGGGAGCGGGGTCATCTTGCTTCTGCATGCCCTCAGCCTCCTCGTTGCTTTGCATGCGGGGATACGGGGCATCGTCGTGCCTCCTGCGGTTGGGTTCGTCAGCGCGGCTCGCTCAGGTCCGGGATTCCTTCCTTCTCGGTTCGTGCGGTGCATGATCATCTTCCTAGCCGCTCCTCCAGACGGGAGATCCAGGGGCGTTCTTACGCGCAGGTGGTGGCTCCTCGTCCTCTTCAGAATCCTTCGGTCTCCCAGGCTAACACGACGCATTCTCTTCCTATTGGGGTGGCGGCGGGGAGCGACGCGCCGTTGGGTGCAACTTCTGGCGCTCTCGGTGATGCTTCGACGTCGGCCTTCTCTCTTGCTAAGGCCCTTCCCTTGGTGGCTTCGTCTTCGTCTGAGGGCCGTGGTTCGTCTCGCTTGGTGCTTATAGGGGTCGCTCGTCACCCCGTCGTCGGTTGGGAGGCGGTGAAGAAGCATGTTCTTGGTGCTCTAGGTCCCTCGTTTCTTGGGGACTTCTGCGTTCTGGACGCCTCCCACTGTTGCCTGCGCGGTCTCTCTCCTTAGCTTCGGGACTTCATGCTGTCTCATGGTTCTAACGATGTGGTTTACTGGCGTCCACCCCGTGTGGCGGATGGAGCTTCGTCCTCGACCGAGGTTTGCATGGCCTCCATTACAGGTGTTCCGTTTCTTTCAAGATCTATCCCTGTTCTCAACAAGGTTTTCCACCGGTGGGGATCTATTCTCTCCATCTTCGACGACGGCCTCTCCCTGTTGGCCGACTGGCAGTCCTTGAAGGTCTTGTTCGAATGCAGCCCGGCCTTCCTCCGCGAGACGAGTGGACGCTCCGTCTTTGGGTCTCTCAAGGTTGGTACCTGGAGGTTTAAGCCTTATCTTACTGTTATCCCTCCTCCTTCCTCGGATTCTGATGCTCAGTCCTTGAGTGGCAACCGACAACTTCCTGCTTCGCCGGCCGACGCTCCGGTTCACTTTGACGCTTCGTCTACGCCGCCTCATGTGGCACGGGACGTTTCATCTCCTTCTTGCCACGTGGCGGGTTCGGTGGTTATTCCCGAAGTGGCGCCTTGCTCTCATGATGTGGTGGGCTTTTCCGAGACGCCCCTTCAGGTCCCGCTTCTGACGTTCGAATCTTCTGATATCCCTGGCGTGGGGGGGTTCGAGAACGATTTGTCTTCTGCTTCAACTCGGTTCGGTTCGGCCCCTGCTTTGCGGTTTGGCTCTTCGGATCCTTTCGCGGATCCTTCACTTACTCGGGGTGGCTCCTCGGTGCTGCGCGGATCGTGGCCGCGGCCCACGGTTAAGGACATTCGGATGCCTCGCCCCGATTCTGTTGTGATTCAAATAGAGGCCGTTCGGTTGGATGCTAATCCCCATCTGGTCCCTTCGACTCCGATAAGTACCCCCTCTATCTCGTCTATGGCTTTCTCTCCCCAGGTCTCGGGAGCTCTTCTTACAGGTACAGGGACAGTCTCCTCCTTCAGGCGTTACGGATCTATTTACAGCAGGCGTATCCCTTCCTCCCGAGCGTCTCCGGTTATACTTTTCTTGCGCTACTCTTTGGCAGGCTGTGGCGGAGGCCGCGGGCGTTTGCAGCATTGACGTCGATGCAGGCTCTCGGGATGACGATGCGCAGGGGGTGACTCATCAGGGGTCGGATGCCTCTCGCTGCTGACTGGTGAACTCTCGGAGATCCTTCTTCCTGGGGCCTTTTCCTTGGTTATCTTAATGAAGGTGCTGTCATGGAATGTTCGTGGTCTTGGTGATATGGCTAAACGTCGGTCTCTGGGCTCCCGTCTATCGGAATGGGGTTGTGATGTTGCTTGTATACAAGAATCAAAACTCGCGGCTCTTGATGACTATACGTGGCGTTCTTTTGGTGCCGGTTCTTTTACTGAATTCCGTGCGACTAACGCGGTTGGCTCTGCTGGGGGATTACTGGTCACGTGGCAATCTTGCTCGTTCTCCTTTAGATCTATGCGTGCTGGCCGTCACATGCTCTCGATTGTATTGGAAAATGTCCGCTCGTCTGCTCTCCTCGCTGTCTTCTGCGTTTACGCTCCAACTTGCCATATTCTTCGTCGGGAATTATGGGATGATTTACGTGATGCCGCCAACTCCTTCTCGGGGATCCCATGGATTGTGGGAGGGGACTTCAATGTTACCATCCACTCCTCCGATCGACCTCGCGGGCGGGGAGGTCGCGATCCTGGCTCGCAAGATTTTTTGGACTTAATTCATGACTTGGCGTTTGTGAACTTGGTGCCGAACGATATTTCATACACATGGCGGAACAACTCTTCTCGTTCCAGGATTGACCGATTTCTAGCAAATGGATTGGCTATGGACTCATTCCCTCTCTGTTCTGTTGGCTCGCGTCCCCGTGCATTCTCGGATCACTCGCCTATTATTTGGGACGATGGTGTGGGTCTTAATCTTCGGGGATTCTTTCGCTACGAAAAAAGTTGGCTATTGGAACCTAACTTTAAAGATATTGTCATGAACCATTGGACTCACGTCCCGGTCTCGGGCTCGGCGGCATCTAAACTTACTCAGAAGCTATCTTCCCTTCGTCGGGTTCTTGCTGAATTCAAATCTTCCACTAGGCATACGCGTCATGCTGTGCATGTCGAGGTGGAGAATCTTATCTTGCATTTCGATTCCACTGAGAACGAGCGCGAGCTTTCTATGGACGAGCTTCGTGATCGCTCTAATGCTATTGCGCGGGTGCAGGAGGAGGATAAGAAGAGATCTATTGAATGGCGCCAACGCTCAAAGGAAAAATGGATCAAAGAAGGCGATGCCAACACATCCTTCTTCCATCGGGCGGCTAGCAACCGTAGGCGCATTAATTCGATTCGGTCTATCTCCATCAATGATGATGTATTGACGGGTGATCCTGAGATGGGAGTCGCCATCACTGAGCAATTCAGACGTTCCTCTTCTGCTCTCCCTTCTCGGAGGTGGCGCTGGCTCGGGGCAGGGGCGCCCCGTATTTCGGTCGAGGACTCCTCTTTTCTTACTCGCCCCATCTCCCTGGCGGAGATTAAGACTGCTGTATGAGGCCTGAATCTTGATTCTTCCCCGGGTCCAGACGGTTTTCCCATCGCCTTCTACAGGGACTTCTGGGACGTGGTCTCGGGGGACGTCTTTGCTGTGGTCTCCTAATTTTGTTCTGGAAACCTCGGCTTTGATCGTATCAACCGGGCTAACATTGTACTTATTCCGAAGAAAACCCCAGCGCTTCGCTTTGACGACTTTCGGCCTATCGCCGTCTCCAATGCTATCTACCTCATTGTGGCAAGAACCCTGGCCAACCGGTTATCTCGGATCTTAGATGGCCTCATCTCGCCTGTCCAAGGTGCGTTTATTAAGGGTAGGCATATTGCGGATTGTATTCTCGTTGCTTCGAAATTTGTGGCCGATTGGAAGAAGGAGAAAAAGAAGGGGATTCTATGGAAGATTGACTTTGCTAAAGCATACGACTCTATTGATTGGCGCTTCCTCTGGTCCGCTCTGCATAGACGGGGATTCCCGAATCTTTGGATTTCTTGGATGCGCAGATGTATTTCCACGGTCTCTCTTTCTGTGCTTATCAACGGCCGGGCGGTTGGCGGCTCTTTTCAGCCTCGCAGGGGGGTGCGTCAGGGCTTCCCCCTGGCGCCTCTCCTCTTCGTTCTTGCCTCGGATGTTTTGTCTCGTATGGTTCACGGCGTCATTGACGCTGGCCTCACGTCGGGTTTCCGTAAGGGGGATCTTTGCGTGCCTATTATCCAGTTCGCGGACGACACGATATGCTTCATCGAGGGGGGCCCGGACGCGGTGGCGGGGATGGCCCATACACTCTCCATTTTCTGTGAACTTTCGGGGATGTCGACTAATGTGGCTAAATGTATTGTGGTGCCCTTCGGTTTGTCGACGGCGGAGGCGGAGGAGTGCAGCCGCTTACTCGGCTCTCGGCTTGGGGAGCTTCCTCTCCCATACCTTGGTATCCCCCTTTCGGTTGTGCGGAACTGTTCTAATGACTGGCAGTCTATCCTGGAACGGATGGAGTCGCGTTTGGCGGGATGGAGGGCTTCCTTGCTTTCCCGGGGAGGTCGTCTTGTCCTTCTTAAATCCGTACTCTCTGCTATTCCGATCTACTTCTTATCGGTTCGTAAAATGCCCGTGGGTGTTCGCGTTCGCTTGGAGAAATGCATGCAGAGATTTTTATGGGGTCGCTCTAACGGCAGCGGCAGGGGTGTTCATCTGGTTGCGTGGGAGGTGGTGACCCTGCCTAAGAGCTCCGGCGGTCTTGGCGTCCGTAACTTGGTTCGCGTCAACGAGGCACTTCTTCTGAAATGGGTGACTAAGATCTGGGGCAAGGATGATTCTTTTCTCTGTAATGTGCTGCGGGCGATTTTGGGCGAGGATTGGAGTGGCTTTATACGTGGGGTTTGCCCTGTCCACTCCTCTCATTTCTGGCGCTGCGTGTTTGATACATATAGAAGCAACCGTTCATTATTCACACCTGTGCTGGGGTCGGGTGCCGTCCTCAAGTTTTGGCAGGACGACTGGTCGGGGGGAGGTTCCTTTCAGTCGCGCTTTCCGAGATTATTTGCTCTGGCGGAGAATCGGCTAGCCTCTGTTGCGGATTATTGGATTAACGGTTGCTGGTGCCCATCATTCTCAGGCGTTCTTTCGGACCAACGTGCGATCGATTTTGCCTCGCTGCTGGAGGCCCTTTCATCTTCCGCTTTCCCGGTACTCTGCGGGACCATTGGGCTTGGAAGGACGGGGCCTTCACCTCTCGTAAGGCGTTCCTTGCTCTGCTATCTCCTACACCTGCTCTGGCCGATACCCTGGTGCGCGTCTGCGCCTTATTATGGGGTTTGCGTCTGCCCGCGCGGATCACTTTTTTCTTATGGGTCTTTCGTCATCGGCGTTTGATGACCCGGGACCGTTGCGCCACATTTCTTCCTCCCTCCAACGTCCGATGCCATCTTTGCGAGGTGAGGGACGAATCGGCCGACCACCTCTTCTTTCAATGTCTGCCGGTGACTCAGGTTTGGGACGACGTTGCTTGGGCTCGTGCGGACAATATTGACGACTTCTGCGACATCCTATGGCTCAACAGGACGAGGGCTCGGTCTGATCTGCTGAGCCCCATTGCGCGCCTTTGGTCCATCTGGCGTGCTCGTAATGAGGCTATTTTCTCGGGGATGCGTTTCTACAAGGAGAATGTGACGATTGCGGCCATCAGATTTATTTCAGATTGGTGTAATTAGTTGGGTCACGGCTTTCGTTAGCCGCGTGTTTACATTGTATTTTTGTCCCCCCCTTCTCTCTTTCTTCCACTCCTAAACCTGTAAGTATCTTTTTTCTTAACTTTACGTATATAATATGCTGGGGCGAACACCAACGAGTGTATCCCCCTTTTTGAGCCTAAAAAAAATATTCATCATGTTGGAGAACAAGGGTGGCATTTTTTCATCTTCCGGTGCCTTAAAGGTTCCGGTTCCTATCATAAAGATGGATGGGACCAACGACGAGTTGTGATCCATGCAGTTTCACACCCTTATGCAGTGCCATAACAAGGAGCACATTTTGATTGATTTAGATCCGACAGACAAAACTAGGGCTAATGCTTCATGGATGCAAGATGATGCCTATGCACGAATTTGGCTCTCCGGGACGCTCACCAGGGATATTGCTAATGACATCATCAATCAAACCACAACCAATGCATTATAGGATATCCTAGCTGACACATATGGACAAGCGAAGAATGAGAGCAAAATCCTCCAGTTGCAGTATGATATTTTCTCGACCAAGAAGAATGGTCGGCCTCTTCATGCCCACTTATCGCATCTCCGAGGCATGTTTGAGCGTCTCCATAGCTTTATGCCCATTACTACCAGCACTGAGCAACAACAAGCATACATGAATGCCACTATGACATGAGTCTTTCTGTCATCACTTGACTTAGAATACGATGCATCACGTACTCAACTACTTACTGGAGAGACGATACCTCTGATAGAGGAGGTTTACAAGATGTTGAGCATGATCACTACTTCATCTACTATCGTGTCCCAAACTTCCTCTGGGATGACTGCTTCTTGTAGCAGAGCGGGTACTTTACAATTTCATGGGCGCAGATCCCGTGGTCAAGGAGGAGGGCATCACCGTGGCCCGCGCTCACATTGCCACCGTCTAAGACATCAGGAGGAGACATGCTATTTGAAGCATGGATATCCAGCGTCTGCCCTCGTGGCTGAGCAGACAGAGACTACTCCAGCTCCTTCTCATGATGTGAGGCTTGATGATATTGTCTCTAAATTGAGAGAGATGATGACTACACCATCCGCCCGTGCAACTTGATCTTCATATGTTGCAGCTGTTGTCAGACCTCATATGAGTCCGTCAGGTATTGCTTATGCACTTACCAATTGCAGCAGTTCAGATTTGACTGATTGGATCATGGACTCTAGAGCTTCTCATCATATGTGTGGAGATCTGGCTTAGTTTACTTCTTACGAATCTACCCTTCTTGGTAGATCAATGGTGATTGTTAATGGGGTTCATCTATTCATTGTTGATCAGAAGGAGATTGTTCTAGCTCCATCGAAGCCTCTGCAGAATATCTTACTTGTTCAAGCATTTCAGATGAATCTTTTGTCTATTAGTCAGACTACAAAAGATTTACATTGCCGTGCCATATTTGATCCTTCTTCTCTTGTGTTTCGGGACATACTCACAAGTAGGGTGATTGGATGTGGTCGTGAACAGAGAGGGCTTTACAGACTGGTCCAACTTTCGTGTGCTGGTGCTGCTACTATACCGTTCGGATCGGTTTCTTCTTTCACGTGACATATACTCTTTGGGAACCTTCCTCTGCAGAAGCTGTGCAATATTCTCCCTTAGATCTCTACTTGTACTACCTTGGAGTATGAGGCATGTCAGCTTGGGAAGCACCATCGTTCTTCTTTTTTGAGTCGTCCGAGTCGTCACAATAGTTAGTTGTTTGAGTTGTTTCATTTTGATATATGGGGTCCTAGTCGTGTTCCGATCATCAGGGACGTCAGTTCCATATGGTTGCTGTGGAATATTCTCTATATTATCTTAGGTTTTCTTGTTAAAGAATAACTTTGAAGCTGGTCTTGATATTAGGAACATTTTTTCTGCTAGTGTGAAGTTTATTCGCACTAACAATGCCTTGGAGTTTCCTACTTTACAGCTGTCTGACTTTCTCAGATCTCTTGGTATTGTTCATCAGACTTCTGGTGCTTACACTTCGTAACAGAATGGTATTGCTGAACACAAACACCGTCATCTTTTTTATCTCTCGAGGAACTCTTTTTATTCAGAGTCGAGCTCCTCATCCATTCTGGGGTGATGTGGTCCTTATTGCATGTGACTTGGTGAACCGCATACCCTCTACTATCTTTGGAGAAAATGTTACTTTCTTGATTGCGTTTATCGAGGGCCTATTCTCCCTTACTCGCAGGGTCTTTGGATTTATTCACAATTTTACTCCTGATCGTGACAAGCTTTCTCCTAATGCTGTTAAATTTGTGTTCGTTGGCTATTCTCGTACCCAAAAAAGATATAAGATAATTTGATTTTGTAGGGAGAAAATATTATGTGAGTACTGATGTCACATTTTTTGAGTATGTTATGTATTTTCTCCTACACGTGACATGTTGTCTAATACTGACTCTGGCGAGGATGTATTTGTTCCACCACCTTTGTTGTCTCCATCAACAACACCCCATGTTGAGTCTCAGTCATCTCCACCTCCTCCTCCTCCACCTTCGTCTACCTTCACACAGTTCCTACCAAGGTTTTACATTCGCAGGTCTTCTACTCGCCCCTCTGCTCATACGCCTTCCCCGTTATCTAGCATGCCTCAGGTATGTAATGAACGCATTATTTCTACTGATGGCATTGATGATATGCTTGTTCCACAAGAGACCGTACAAGAGGAGAAGATGCTAGAGAACAGAGAGGTTGATGACCTCGATGTACCTATTGCCTTGAGGAAGCTGCGTCGTAACTGTGCTACTTATCCTCTAGATGCGCATGTTTCCTTAGACCATCTTTCAAAGGAGTACATAGGGTTTGTTGTGGGACTCTCTGCTGTTAATATCCTGCAAATATATTAGGAGGCCATACATGATAGTAGTTGGTGACTTGCCATGGAGGAGGAGATGGTTGCTCTGCAATCTCGTGGTACATGGAGTGCTATTTTTGCTCCTCAAGGTGCCTCTGTTGTGGGGTGCAAATGGATCTTTAAGGTGAAGCAACAAGCATATGGCAATGTGGATCACTATAAGACAAGACTTGTAGCATGTGGGCTCGCCCAGACTTATGGGGTAGACTATCATGATACATTCTCTCCAGTGGCCAGACATTCGACATTGCGGATTTTTCTCAGTTGCTGTTCACTGGGCTTGGCTTTTTACCAAATTGATGTGAAGAATGTGTTTCTATATGGAGATCTACAGGAGGAGGTATAGTATAATATGCAACAACCACCAGGGTTTGCTGCTGAGTGGGAGTCTCGGATGGTGTGCCGGCTCCATAAGGTGATTTACAGCCTAAAGCAGAGTCCGAGAGCTTGGTATCAGAAGCTTTCAGAGTTGATAGAGCACCATGGGTTTGCGCGGTCCACGACGGATCACTCGCTTTTTATTCAGAGGACACAGAAAGGTACTAACGTACTGTTGCAATTCTAGTATATGTTAATGATATTATTGTCACGGGTGGTGATGAACATGGCATTCAAGCTGCCAAGGAGTTCCTAAGTCAACAGTTTGTGACCAAGGACGTTGGCAATTTTTGACACTTCCTTGGATTAGAGTTCACCATGAACCGACGTGGTCTTGTGATGACCCAGAGGAAGTTTGTGACTGATCTTTTACTAGAGATAGGTTTGACAGGGTGCAAGCCTGCTACTACCCCTATGGATCCGAGTGTGAGATTATATGATGTTGACACTGAGGATGTAGATAAGAGGAAATACATGGAGCTTGTTAGGAAGCTCCTATATATTACCATCACCAGAATAGGCTTATCCTTTGCTGTGAGCAAGGTGAGCCAGTTCATGGAGCAACCTAGGAAGGTTCATATGGATGAGGTCTATATATGATTTTGAGATATTTGAAGACTTCACATGGTGCCGGTCTTATAGTAAACACAGACGCGTCTCGTGAGGTGTCAGCTTGTGCAGAAGCATATTATGTGCGATGCCCTAGAGACAGGAAGTCTACTTCTGACTTCGCTATTTTTGTTGGGAGCTCTTTCGTGTTCTGGAAAAACAAGAAGCAAACACTGGTTGCTAGATCCAGTGCAGAATCTGAGTACACGACCCTGACACAGGGGAGCACATAAATGATGTGTGTTAGATCGGTTTTGACTGATATTGCTGTTGAGGTTCCTCTTCCCATGCAGTTTTTATGTGGCAATCAATCAACTCTTTTTATTGCCAATAATCCTGCATTTCATGAACAAACCAAGCATATAGAAGTGGATTGCCACTATACTAGAGACATGATCCAGAAGGGTCTCATATCCACATCCCATTTTCTACTGGAATCAGACAACTGATATTTTCATCAAGGCCCTTGCTAGAGGTCCTTTTTAAAGTTGTTCCAAGCTGAGCTTGATAGACATATATGCTCCAGCTTGAGGGGGACTATTGATATATTTATATGTCTTTTTATTTATTTTTTATTTCTCTTTCTTTTATGTACATCTCTTGTAATTTACCCAGAACTTTTCTCCTACGTTAGATAGCCCTAGGGTCTTAATAATGACAACACAATTCTCTCTTTTTCCTTCAACATTGATTATTGACTCCTGAGAGGTAATGGAAAAAACCACCATGGGTGGTCCACGGTCACATAATAACGAAATTCGGGGCAGGATTTCTAGAATCCCGAGTCAGGTAGGAAGCTAGGCTCTGAGGCAGCTTTAGATTGCAAAGCAAAAATGAATCCACAAGGATTATGGTTCTATCATCTACTGTTCTGGAAAAGCGGTTTTTTTTGCTACTCAAAGTCCAACCAAGTCCAATTGACGGATCAATATTTCGAAAGATTTTACCAGAATAAGCTGACATGTTGATAGATTATGCCAGGATGCCATCATTAACTCAAGCCATCATTTATCAGTGTCCGCTTATTCCAGGAAAACCGGTAAACTGTAACCTTAATTATGGATCAATTAACTTAAGTACCTATATTTGCTAATTGGATAATGGTTTCATTTGTGTTCCTATCTAACTGGTTCCTAACTGGATGATGGTGATGATTTTGTTCTTAAATTACTGGTTTATTAATTGGATGATGGTAATATTCTTGTTTTAGTTCACTGGTTGCTGATTTGGTGATCATGATATTTATTTAAATGGAAAAGCGTTTTCTCACTATAAGTGGGGTCAACTACATGGATTCTTGCTCAAGTCCATGTTGAAGATTCGACTATTTTTCCGGCTGTCAACTGCCTAACGCAACCCCCACAAGGGGGGATTTGAACCCTAGTCTTTTGGGTGGTAGGCACACTGTACTAACACTGGACCATTTAAATGGATACGATAGTGATATTTATTTGTTATAGTAAAATTTAAGTGATGGGTACCTTCTGTCTGTTTCTATTTTCTTGCTTTGGATGCTACTATGCATTATCTAATTTTGTAGATGTGCTGTTTTTAGGATAATCTTTTGCGGTTTCCTGTTGAGGATTCTTACATGTTCGAAATATCTAAGAGGATGTCCCTTGCTCGCCAAATTGATAAAGCTCTACGTAAAACCTCTCAGGTAAGCACATCCATCTGACCTTTATTTGAAAATATTTCTTATCTTGCTCAGCATAATATCATTATGGTTCTTTGTACTATATATATATGTTTTAAATAGTGATTTACATCTTACAACATGGTTCTCTGTTTGGGAAACTAAATTGCAAGTTGAGGGGCACAAAATATGTAAATTGTTTCCTTCAATGCAGGCTAAAAAACCACATCCAAGTAAAGTAACAATTTAAGAAGACTGAATTCGTGGTCTCTACATAGTATATATTGATAGGTTGATGGAAAATGATGTTTTAACAGGTTGCAGGATATGAGCAGGTTTTCCCATCCCGTTATTTCTGATACAGATATCCTGGAATTCCGGTGGAGGGCAACTGCACCATGGTAGACCATTTGAGTGGGGTTAATTTGGGCAAGTGGGATTTGTTAATTGAATCTTTGTTAAAATTTATTTCATTACATTTCTAGTGATTAGAATGAAAGGGCCATAAACATTTTACCTGAAATGCTATATACTTTACCAGCATTTGGAATACATACGTGAGATTAATTGTTACTAGGATTAATAATTGACTGAAAAAAGAAAATTGTCTGGGCATTGCCATTTATTGCTCGTCATTTTACCCTTACCTTCAACAATCTCCTACATTTCTCTTGTGGCAGGCTAAAGCGAACGGGAGGCGATTGGTGTTAATAGTCATCCCATTTATATTAAAGGAAATAAGATGAACTTAAGAGGTAAGGCAGACATACAAACTGAGAGTAGCCGAATCAAGGCACCCTCTATTTTTTTGAATCTGCGACAGAGACTAGGAACTGCTTGCTTGCCAGAGATTAGAGGCAACAAGAATGCAACAACCTAATTGAAAGGGGTATATATATATATATCTGTAAATTAAATAGGCTTGACTGATTATATATGTATATAGGGGGTCCTTCAAATGTGACATTTCCTTCCTGAATTCAGGAAGGCCACCTCCATTTTATAAAAAATACCAGTAACTTAGTAAAATAAGTAAACAATTTGTATTATAATTGCATATTGTAAAACACAAAACTATGCATTGTAAAATACAAAACTGCACATTGTATCTTTTACTAAATATAAACATCAAAACTACACATTATAATACAAACTGTACTTATTTTACAAAATTGCTGGTGTTTTTTTCACAAAACTGGAGGTGGCATTCCTGAACTCAGGAAGGACACACCCTATTTGAAGCATGGAAGACCGTATCCTGATATATCGGTGATATATCTGTATCGACAGGTCACCGATATATCGTCGATATGTCTGATATCGGGTATCGACACGCAAAAAGGCGAGCTGAATCCCGATGTCGGCGATATGGCGTCGATATATCGTCGATATATCGGCGATATATCGGTATCGACATGGTACCGATATCGATACCGATATCGATATGTCCTTCCATGATTTGAAGTATTCCCTATATATGTCATCATTGTTGTAGAATATATACGATATTACTAATTTGAAGTGATGAAAAATTGTACTTGCGGTCTACAAGTACTTATAAGTTACATGTAATCTAGTTAAAATATCATACAAGTTATGTATAATAACACAACAGTTATTAATATAAGCTATAAAATCCAGGTTACAATTTACTTTAAAAAAGTGATACAATAAAGCTTATTACATTAACATATAGTCTAAAATACTTGAGTTAAAATACTTCATTGAAATATAGATTATGTAAAGATTTGTCATACATACATTTATTATTGTCATGATAGTTATGAACCTATAACATGACGAATTATATCGTCGATGGTATATATCCTTAGGAGAAATCATGTAGAGTACATACACAATTCAATTTTTATAGTTGTAACAGTGAACGACATTGTTTTTGAGAAAGTGATGAATGACCACCCTTGGTAGGTGGTCATCCCCAAACTCTATTGATTACAAAATCTTTCAAGTACATCGACCAAGAGTTGTAAGGGATTTTTGCATGAGTGTTTACAATCTCCACAAAAGTACGCACAGACAACAAGGTATTCCCGACCATCTAAAAAGTACATAGAAGGGCGGAAGGCTTCACTGGGCGAAAGGCTTCACTCTTTAATTGGTATGTCATAATCCCCATGCTCCTCCCAAAACTGGATGTGGAGAATCCACCTACACAATTTCAATATCCCTCAAAACTTCCTCTTATAAGAGGAGAACTAGTGCCCAATATTCTTAGGATCACACATCGAAAGTGGGCATGCAATGTTTGCATTGGGGAAAAAGGCATGTCCTGAACATCTCCATCGTCACTCTACATCTGAGAATACTCCACATGAAGATCTTCACATGTGTTAGAAAATAGGAAGCGGAAGCGAAAACATGGAAAAGATAAAGAACAACGAAGAACGACGGGATTTAACGTGGAATCCTACTCCATGAGGAGCGGGATGAAACCACGGGAGAAGCCCTCAAAAGGGCATATGCTTCATTGCTTTTTCTTAATGGTTACCGGAGGTCTGGGGCTCCTTATATAGCCTCCCTAGAGCCTCCAAGTCCCACCACTGGTAGATGTGGGACTAAACTCGTGGATGGGGTAAATGTATCCTCTCCAACATCTATTTACCCATCTCCCATACATATGACGTACAACCAAATACTTCAACACTCTCCCTTAAGCGGAGCATGCAATGCTCAGTTTGGACAAAAAGAAACTCAACTCAATGCTACATGACACTACGGACAATATCAACCCAACATGCACAACTGCTGCTATTGAGGACGTTGCTTTTCATGCCGTGCAAGTGAGGAGGACGAACATGCTGGAGTGTGAGTCTGCTGAATCTCCTCATCGGAGAGCATGTGTGAACCCCCTAGGATCTGGGTACCCGTTTACGCGCATC
Source organism: Ottelia alismoides (assembly GCA_037367405.1). Lineage (NCBI taxonomy): Eukaryota > Viridiplantae > Streptophyta > Magnoliopsida > Alismatales > Hydrocharitaceae > Ottelia > Ottelia alismoides. The sequence goes on from JAZKJV010000993.1 coordinate 57,741, forward strand.
TCGTAATAATTCATTTACATGAGATCGCATTAAGTGACAGAAAAATAGGGAAATTTTTCTCGCGGATAATTTTCCACATGACATCCACAATCATAACCACAAGTTATTAGAACAATGGTCACCAAAATCTTATTTCATTTCATTAACTTCCATATATTTTACATGTACAAAGTCTGACAGTACATACATTATATCCCAAAATCTGACTGAAGAGAAAGAAACATAATACATTATACATTGAACAGAAACTAGCACAAAATAAACCATACCGTTGGATATAAAATTTATCTTCTGAATCCATGTATAGCTACTGAACTGCAGGCTGTTTGCCTGCCAAGCGTGCAAGGAAGAAAAGGCGTCAGCGGTTGCTGGTACCTCCCAAAAACTTATATAGAAATAACAGACATTTATTATTTACAAAAGAAAGCAAGTAGAGAGGTATGAGCAACTCAAATTTAAAATTTATTTCTACTTGCAAATGTAAAAGGTTTCCAAATTTCTAGCAAGCACCTCTTATGATCAGCCATTATCCCAACATTTCCCACATGAGTATATTTCTATGGTGACTAATTGATCAAAAGTATGATATTTTATTCTCATATTACTCAGAGATCATATTTTTGGATTTTGATGATGGGAAAGATAAGATGAGAAGATATAATGGTTTATTTAATTCTGAAGCCTAGTTACTCCTTTAAGTTAGTGGATAGTCTGTGGTCTTGGTTCTTGTGAAACCTCACACTATGACTCTAAGACTTGGGGAATGTCTTAGGGTTGGGGGGCCTCCGTAGGCATGCGGTGTTGTGTAATGCATCCTAACTAAGTTCCCAACACGTCCACTAACTCAAAGGGATTTTGAATCAGATTAGTATCTTTTCCATTTACTCAATTTTAATTATAATCCCTTAAAACCTTAAGTGCAACTGTCTCAGATGAAACTCTAGATGGTATGGATATAGAGATGGATGATCTGGATGTAGAATCAATCCCTTCAATCCTTAGTGCAACAGTCTCAAATGTAACTCTAAATGATATAGATATAGATATGGATGATCTGGATGTAACATCGCCAAGTCTGTTGGCGAAGAAAAACTCAAGCGGTGAAGAAGCCAACAAAAGGCTCTTCCGTCTCGCCCTCTAATTGGAAGGACGGTCCAATAGAGGGATAGGTCTACACTCCCAAACTACGCCACTGAGACGGGTGAGAGAGACTTCCCGGAAAGTCGCTCTAGAAACAGCCCGACTGGTAACGGGCAACCGAGCTCGTACGTAAAACTGAAAACCAAGGATCCCCCGCCTGGGTATCCTAAAACAGGGTCAGCGGAATGGTCTAAAGTCGGGATCCCAACGAGGTGTAAAAACACTGTGAGCTCACGTAAAAACCGAAAAGGGACTGGGATCCTAGACCCGCGCACTTGGCGGCCGCTGCCCAAACTGGGCTTCCTTTCCTCCGCCCAGTTGAGGGTCACCGCGCCCTCGCACGGTCAGGCATAAGGTCGTCCTGACCGGCACAATTTTATTATCATCAATTTACTAACTCCTTCATTTGTTGACTATTTCTTTCTTCTTTCGTTCCATGGTCATCTTTACTGATCTAGATATGGTTAATGATGTTAGGAAGTGACCCATTGACTGATCAAGGAGAGGAGTTGGTATCTATATGATCCTTTCTAAATCTTTATGAGTAAGATTCTAAGTTTGAAAGTGACTTAATGATATTTCCCCATGGTCGACATTTACTATGTTTGATCTTTAGATTTAGACATCTTGTCATAATTTACCACTTGGGATATTGTAGATCATACTTAAGGATAAATTGATTGAGGAATAACACTCGTAACAATCCTAGGAAATTATCGGTTAAACCCATAAGAGCATAGTATTAATATTTTAATCATCATGCTCCAATCTCTTTTGATAAGGTCCTAAGATTAGAAGATATTTATTGGGCATGCGGGAAAAGATTACTCCAATTATTTGATCACGTAGTCCCAGTCTCATAGTCTCATAGCGTTTACATCCTTTCCTTCAAAACCATTAGAAACATACACTACTATTGGTTAATATGTAATTGAGATATTAATTTATCAATGTAAGGTGGAATGAAGGAGTAACATCTAATATGTCACGTGATCAGCCCACGAATCCTACTCAATCTATCTAATTTATATCAAAAATTATGGCTGCAATATTTCATTTAGTTTATTCAATTACAGGATAATGATATTTTACAGTATCTGATTAATTTTTTTTACTGCAACACCTTACTATTTAATGGATATATTTTTTTTTACTGTACATGAGTATCATATTTTATGAGAAGGAAATATGCATTCGAGATGCTTGAATATAAACATTTGATCTAGACACCACATCATGAAGGATTAACAGTTAGTCTATCATTTTCATGGTAACATTATTTAAAGAAATCAATCACAGTAAAGAGAAACATGGATCAGCCCCTCTAATATTTCGAATTCAGAACGTGAAAATGTAATTATCTTATTAAAGAAATCTCTAATTAATCGGATGAATCTTACTAGATAACAGAAACCATGCCCAATTTGTCTCTTGTACTTTATTTAATGCCATAATTCAACCAAAAAGAAACATCAGGAATGAGAAATTAATTTTCAATTAAGTCATAACTAGGTATGAAAGCAGATAAAAGATATTAAAAGATGGACCATACGGTTTAATATGAGGATAACACTCAAAGACATGGCAGAGTACATCACTAGACATTATCCATGAAATATAAAATTTGATGGCAACACTATCAATAGTAACCTTATTGGGATCTTATTTAATAGTCATATCTATGATTTAACCTTAACCAATTAACACCAAAATAGACAATATAGAATTCAAGTATTTTCTTTATAATATTTAGATCTATAATACCGACAACTATTAGACAACTGTTACAGTTGCACCCTTTCACCAACAGTTTGATCGAAAATTTTATTTTAATGAGTTGTACCGTAATTTATTTAGAGATGTTAAATAATAAAATCAGAATCATCCCCCAAATAGGATTTAAAAGAAAACCCAAGATTTAGATCTTAATAAAAAATTGATCTTAATTTCAGATCTTACAATAACTATACATGGAATTTATAAAGTAATTCTTCACGCAGGGCAGCAAGAATAGGTTGAGGAATGTACATGTACAAAAATATCAAGTTTCATATACATGCATGACAGCAAATGGGGAAGGAGGTACCTCTTTTGATTTCAAAATTGGAAGAGAAGAGCTTGCATGCCTCAGGAAGGGTTGTTTTGGAGCTTCAACATCTCAAACAGGCTTCAAGTTGCTGCATGCAGCAGAAGTTTGATCAATCTCTAGCTATAGGTTGGGTATATCAGCTCCCAACAGTTTCCAGATGCCTGATCAAACAGCCAATTGGAAGAGAAACTGTGGAGAAATGGGGGAAAGAGGGTTGGATTTGCCTACTCGGCTGATGCTAAAATAGGACAGCTTTGGGGAAAAATTAAGAGGAAAAGATTAAGAGAGGGGAGAGGTGCCGTTAGGATTGGGATGTACCTTAAATTTGCCTCAATTTGAAGAAGATGAGCAGGTAGTGGCAGCCTTCAGCTGCAAGGAGCAGTTGCAGCTTCTCTAGAGGGAGAATTGACTACAACAGCAACCTTGATGGGTGCAGCAACCATGGAGGCTCCTGCTTGTGCTCGAACATGAGTAACTCCAGCCACCGTTGTAGAAGAAGGGGGAGATTACGATGGGTTTTGGAGCAAACAGAAAGAAGAGAGGACTGATATATATATAGGGAGAAGAAATGTCTACTTTCGGCCAAGTGGAGAGGAAAAGGCCCTACGTGGCTTGTAGAGAATCTTCTTTTCTTTTCTTTTTAAAAGAAAATTAACGTGGTCTGTTGTCTGCTGTTAGAGATTAATATATATTTATATACTAAAGTAGCAATCTGCCGTTTCCTGCTACCACAGTTAGCAAACTTTTATTATTTTATATTTTTTTTCATTTGAGATGTTTAAAAATATCCGTATGCGTACATCGAGATTCCGATTTCGACGCGCAATATCTTGAATTGATCGTATCGAGACGACGATCAATTTGAGTATAATGTTGACATACTTTCGATCGGGTTTCGAATGCTCGAGATTTTCGGATATGGTTTTTGTTTAAGATTAAATTTTACGAAATAGAATTATCAAACGATCTCCGATTGACGAACGGTCAATTCCGTTGGTCTCGTATTGTCGAATCGGATCTAATGACGGTCTCGGTTCGTTTTGCGGTTTCCAAATTGGCGTCGCGCCTTTTTCGCGGCATGCATTACAATGCGACCGATTTTCGGTCGATTTCGCCCGAACGACTTTTGATTCACGATCATTTGATCGTTTTAGGTTGTCTAATATTGACAATCAACTTTATTGGGCTAATTGGACACTAATCGGGTCGAGTTCGGGTTTAGCGGATCCCGGATGTTACAATTATAAAAACCTCAAAGGGAGTCTCGTCCTCGAGACTCGAGTTAAGGCCATTCGGTGTCTTGTTTGAATTTCATATGTCCATAAAAACCTCAAAGGGTTTTGAACCCATAAAAACCTCAAAGAGAAAACAAGCCATATATTTATCATGCATCGAATTACAAAAGCTTGTTTTGATGATTACATCAGAATAGCTGCGGGTATCGTGTCCGCATGTCGGCTTCAGTCTCCCATGTCGCTTCCTCGACGCCGTGACAGTGCCACAAAATCTTGACCAATGAAATTTCTTTGTTGCGAAGCTTCTTCACAGCATGGTCAAGTATCTGGACTGGTTTCATAAGTCAGATCTGGCTCTACGTCGAGATTTTCGTAACTGATGATGTGCCGAGGGTCGTGCACATACTTCCTCAAGTTGGATACATGGAAGACATCATGGATAGCGGAAAGATGTGGAGGAAGGGCTACTCGGTATGCCACCTTCCCCACTCTAATGTGCATGTGCGAAGTAGATCCTCAAGCGTCTGGATGGTATGCTCACTCTGCCCATCTGTCTGTGGATGATATGCAGAACTCATTTTCAGCTCTGTCTGTAGTGCTGACATGAACTGATGTCAATAGTGCGATATAAATCTCGAATTTCTGTCAGACATCACCTCTCGTAGTATACCATGTAGTCCGATGATGTTCTGCACATATAACTTGGCCAATCTGGATGGAGTGTAAGTCGTGTTGACATGTATGAAATGGGCTGATTTGGTTAACCTATCAATAACGACCCAAATGGAATTATGGCCACCTGGTGTTTTCGGCAAACCTGTGACAAAATCCATAGAAATGCTCTCCCACTTCCACTCAGGAATGGGGAGAGACTGCAGTAATCCTGGTGGTCTCCTGTGCTCAGCCTTGACCATCTGACAGGTCATGCATCTGCTGACATGTAGTGCCACATCGCGTTTCATTCCATTCCACCAGAAATGTCGACGCAAATCACGGTACATCTTCGTGTTGCCTGGATGGATAGATAACCGTGAACTGTGTGCCTCATCAAGAATATCTCTGCGTAGCTGCTCGTCATTGGATACAACAACCCGTCCTGCCTTCCATAAAATAGACTCCATCACAACAAAGTCATCAAATTCGTCCTTGACGGCGCGCATGTATCTATCTTGGATCCAAGGATCTGTCTTCTGGCACTCTACAATACGATCCCAAAGGCTGCTGTATCGAGGAGGCACGGCAGTAGAAATGGATGCGCTCTCCTGAGGATGCCAATCGGTCAAAGCGGCAAGCGTATCCCATGTATATAGCCAGTTCGCAGTACGCTCTGCATGTGCTCTCCTGCTAAGTGCATCAGCTACCACGCTTCCCTTATCGGGTTGGTAAGAGATTGTGCAATCATAATCCTTCAGTAGCTCGAGCCATCTGCGTTGTCTCATGTTCAGTTCCTTCTAATCAAAGATATACTTTAGGCTCTTGTGATCCGTCAAAATTTTCAAAATCAAAGAAGTGTCCTCATCGGAGAACTGAGTCTCTCCCATCTAGCACAGAGAATGGTGCACTACTCTGGTGTCCCTATGATACCACATTAAAACCCTTGCCAACATGGCATAGGGAATGGTCCTCTACTCTGGAGTCTCTATGGCTCACATGAAAACTCTGGCCCAAAACACAAGATGGGGACCATTACAAAGGATGGCAAACATGTGCACATCTGAAAAGAAGACCACATACATGTGCGTGTCTGAAACTGGAGACTCGGAAACAATCGTCAAGTCTGAACAACTGTAGAGTATGGAATCTGAATGCTCTGGAAATCTGCATCTGAATCTGGAATCTGGATCAAGACCTGTGACTCTACATATATACTCCCTCTTTCTCCTATACTTGTCAGAAAATGACATCGATAAAGTTGGGAGAAGACAAGATAAATGGGGAGAAAATAAAATCAAATAAGTCGAATTTTTTTCTTTCCGGCTTCTCAAAAACATGGATAACAATTGGTCGTCTCTCTTTTTTTTCTGGCCTTTTCAAACTTTTTTTTTGTTTTTAAAGCCGTATCACTTCAACTCTTTTTTTTATACGGCTTTTCTTGTTCTTGTTCTTCTTCCTTTTTTTTGAAATGCGTACGGTTTTTTTTACGCGACCTTTTTTTTATATTCTTTCTTTTTTTTAACTGACATCGCCCCCCTTTTTTACAAGTCTCGGTCTACTTGGGCCGTTACAAAGCAACAAAACAATATTTTTTTAAGACAACGACCCACAGGGATCGTAACCCTATTAGGGTTCCACGTATTGAGAACCCCTTTGTGTACCATCGCCCTCCAACATGGGGATTGCTGGGAGATGCTGCCACACGAAGGGGCCTGGAGTTCATGCGGGGGGAGGGTCAGCGATGAAGCAACGTTGCCGCCTTGGAGTGGCTCCCCCACCTGGAGCTCGTGCGGCTGCAGTGGAGATCACCTGGAGGTGCGGCGCATCTAGCGCCACCTAATGTGGGAGGAGGATCGGAGGGCGTCGCATCTGCGTGCCGAGAGGAGGAGGCCACTGACGGGAGGGGTCGCTTGCGATGGAGATTGTCAGGAGAGCTCAAGGGCGTCGCTGTGGAGGATCGCTGGTTGCGTGATGCAGGGAGGGGGCTCTGTCGCTATATCTGGTGGGTTGATGGTGCTGCCTGCGTCGTTCAGGAGAAGAGGGAGGTGAGCCTTCTCCTGGAGGAGATCAAGGCTCACGTTGGAGGAGAGTGTGGCTTGAAGGGTGCCGCATGGTGATTGGAGCGCAGGTCGAGTGGGAGGGCCCTCCGTCTGGGCCGTCTGAAAATCGTGCGTCGCCTTACGCGCTCGGAGGACCCGCCAGGAAGCCTGTGCGCAGGGTTCGCATGGGTGATGGCGCAATGAGTTGCAAAGGAGGAAGATCTCCGCATGTGCCTGGGATGCGCACAAGGACTGAGGGGCTCCTCCTGGAACCTGCGGAGTGGTTTGGCTTGGATTGAAGCCCCCAGGCCGCCTGGAAGATGAGATCTTTGACGACAGAAAATAGGATTTCAAAAATGAAACCCTAGAAAATTAATCCAACCGTAGAAAATAATGATATGAAAAGATCTTGAACACGAACATCAGTTCTTCGACATAAAACGAATCTCGAACATATTACAAACGAACATAAAAAAATCTTGAGAATCGACGCGCTCTGATACCATGCTAGAAAATAGGAAGCGGAAGCGAAAACATGGAAAAATAAAGAACAACGAAGAACAACGGGATTTAACGTGGAATCCTACTCCGTGAGGAGTGAGATGAAACCACGGGAGAAGCCCTCAAAAGGGCATATGCTTCATTGCTTTTTCTCAATGGTTACAAGAGGTCTAGGGCTCCTTATATAGGTCCTTAGAGACTCCAAGTCCCACCAATGGTAGATGTAGGACTAAACTCATGGATGAGGTAAATGGATCCTCTCCAAGATCTATTTACCCATCTCCCATACATATGGCGCACAACCAAATACTCCAACAACATGCAATGCAACCGCCACTCTCTAAATTAATCTACACTCCCTGGCTTGATCTGCATCACCATGAGAAATCTAAATAGGAAGGTTTCTTTAAACTTTCCTAACCAAGAAATCCTCATTCCTTAAGTTCAGTGATCTCGTAGATGCAAAAGCGAATTTTAATAGCGAGTTAATATAGGGAAGATAACAGAAAGAAGGGGAGACATATCTGTAACCCAAAGCGCAGAGATGCGCGAGGAAAGAGGAAGAAGGAAATGCGCAGAGACGCGTGAGGAAAGAGGAAGAAGGAAATGAGAACATGGAGGAAACTTTAATTTTTATAATATTTAAATTTGATTTTTTAAGATTCTTCTCACCTTTACGTATATTGGGGTTTGGATAGCAAAAGAAATACAAAATAAAATAAAATCCTAACACCTTAATTTTCACTCATAATCCCGATTTTTGGTGTCATGTCTAGAGCCTTGGCTAAAAGGGTGCGTACTAGAACTGACATGGGATGTAGAAATGAGACCTTTCTGGATCATATCTCTATTATAGTGGCAGTCTACCTCGATATGCTTGGTTCGCTCATGGAAGGCTGGATTGTTGGCAATGAACATTGCGACCTGGTTGTCGCATTGGAGGTGCATATGAAGAGGTACCTAGATGGTAGGTCAATCAGAACTGATCTCATCCACATCATCTCTGTGTTGCCTTGTGCTATATCTCTGTACTCTGATTCCACACTCGACCGGACGACAACTATCTGCTTCTTGCTTTTCCATGATACTAATGAATTCCATACAAATATTGCAAACCCGAAAGTTGACTTCTTGTCCTGGGGACATCTTACGTAGTCTGCATCTGCAGAAAATGTAACCACCAAGGGATGTGCCTTTGCTAAACAAAAGACCAGTGCTAGGTGAGGTCTTCAGGAACCTCAAAATCATGTGGACTGCATCCATATGAGTCTGTCTTGTTGGCTTTATGAATTGACTCACTTTGCTTACTGCAAAGGATATGTCTGACCTGGTGATGGTCACATATAACAACTTCCCAACTAGCTCCATGTATCTCCTCTTGTCGACCTCATCAACGCCGTCATCATAGAACTTCATGCTCGGGTCCATGGGAGTAATGACTGACTTGCAATCTACTATACTTGTCTCTGATAGGAGATCTGTAGCATACTTCTTCTGGGTTATCACAAGCAAGGTTTAAAAAAGTGCGAGGCGGTCCGAGGTGTTTTTCCTAAAATTGAGGCGAGGCGTAAGCCTCGAGGCGGTCGAGGCGTAAGCCTCAATTTTTTGGAAAAAAATTAAAATTAGATAAAAATACATTGAAAAAAGTATATGATAATATTAAGTTTTCTCAAAAACACATTTAAGAATAGTTTAACACTAGTAAAAGATACAATACATAAGCGATAAAGGCATTGTAGTTCAAAAAAAGTAATACTAAGCTACTAATATATGGAATATCAAGTTCCAACTCCAACTTCAATAATTCTATATGAGTATTGAATTAAAGTCTATACTTAATACTAAAGTACACTAAAAACCATAATTTTTAGTGTTCGAAGTAAAAAATACCAACATACCTTGAATCCCAACCATTTGTCTTGCTGGACGTTGTTGGAAAACCGTATGCATCCCCTCCTGCCATATGATACCCCCAGCGAAATTTTTTACTAACAATGCTATTTTTATTTTGCTATCCACAATAAAATGAAATAATTATTTTACTTCACGTGTTTATTTTCAAATTTTCTTCTTCATATATACGATAATTAATCTAACATTCACAACTTATATAACCAAATAACAACATCAAGTTGAAAACTTGCAATTAATATAAAATATTTATTACAATTCAAACTCAAATATGTGTGCAATAGAAATAGAATGTGTAGGTGTATGATAAATGGAATATGATGTATACAAGATCATGAAGCTTCACTTATTTCAAGCGATCAATTCTCTTTGAACGCTCCCCTCCCCCCGACCCTTCGGTTTTACAAGAAAAAGCCGAAATTTAAAAAAAAAATACGATTTTTTGAGGCTTAGGCCTCAATCTCGCCTCGAGCGCCTCATGCCTCGAGCGCCTCAGGCAAGGCCCTAAATGTCGGTTTCGGTCACCATTTCGGTATCGACCAAAACCGAATTTCGATGGAATTTCGGTGGAATTTCGACCGAAATTTCGGTCGTTTCGGTTATTTTTTGTACTAGGACCCCCATATTTCGGTCATTTCGGTCATTTCGGTCGAATTTCGATTTCGACTGGATATCGATATTCGACAGAAATTCGACCGAATTTCGCTGAAATTTGAGGCCATGGCCTCAGGCGAGGCTGAGGCGTACACCTCTTATGATGTACCTGAGGCGTGCGCCTCGGGGCGTTTTGGGCCCGCCTCGCCTCGAGGCGTACGCCTTTGCGCCTCGAGGCGCCGCCTTTTAAAACCATGATCACAAGACCTCGCTAGTTTCTAGCAAATTCCAGCCCAAGGAAGTAGCGCAGACTGCCAAGGTCCTTGATCACAAATTGCTGACCTAGGAAAGCCTTAGCTGCTTGAATCCCTTGTGCATTAACCTATGTTATGATGATGTCATCGACACATACTATTATAGCAACGATGCCATTTTGGATCCTCTGAACAAATAAGGAGTGATATGCAGTGTGCTGGAAAAAATGGGTGCATTGTTATTTTTGTGAACCCTAAGCTCTCTTATATAGAGGAGAGTCCTATGAATAAATTACATAAGATGGATATAAAGAAAAATAAAATAAGAAAATAGTACACATAGAATACGTAAACATATAAATATCTCTACACTCCCACTCAAGATGGAGCATAAATGTAATCATGCTCAACTTGGATGAAATGGTCCGCTGAGCAATGCCTTGGTAAAGATATTTGCTGTTTGTTCTCCCGAACTGACATGTGAGATAGAAATCAAGCCCTTCTGAATCATATCTCTAGTGTAATGATAATCTACCTCAATGTGCTTTGTTCTCTCATGGAACGTAGGGTTATTTGTAATGAATATGGCAACTTGATTATCACATTGTAACTGCATGGGTAGATGAACATCTATATGCAAATGTACTAACGCATGTAATCATGCTCAACTTGGATGAACACTTCTGAAATGGTCCGCTGAGCAATGCCTTGGTAAAGATATTTGCTGTTTGTTCTCCCGAACTGACATGTGAGATAGAAATCAAGCCCTTCTGAATCATATCTCTAGTGTAATGATAATCTACCTCAATGTGTTTTGTTCTCTCATGGAACGTAGGGTTATTTGTAATGAATATGGCAACTTGATTATCACATTGTAACTGCATGGGTAGAGGAACATCTATATGCAAATGTACTAACGCTGCTCGAACCCACATCATTTCTGTACTAGCTTGCGCCATAGCCCTGTATTCAGATTCAACACTTGATCTAGTTACAACTGTTTGTTTCTTCCTTCTACAAGAAACATTAGAACTGCCGATGAACATTGTGAAGTCCGAAGTAGACTTCCTATCCTTGAGACACCATGCATAGTCAACATTTACGCATGCGGATACAGAGAGATCTGCTCCTTTCTTGAAGAATAGTCCTACACCTGGAGAGGATTTTAGATATCTCAATATCATGTATATAGTGTCCATATGTACTTGTCGAGGTTGCTCCATGAACTGACTCACTCGACTCACAACACAATAGATATCCAGTCTGGTAATAGTAACATTAAGGAGCTTTCCCACTCTCTCTCTGTATCTCCTCTTATCGACCTCATCTTTATCATCATCGTGTAGCTTCATGCTAGGATCCATAGGAGTAGTGGAAGGTCGACACCCAATCATGCCCGCCCCAACAAGCATATCTGTTACATATTTTCTTTGGGTCATCACAAGACCCTGTGCATTCCTAACGAATTCCAACCCTAAGAAATACCTTAGGGTGCCCAGATCCTTGGTAACAAATTGACGTCCCAGAAATTCTTTTGCAATCTTTATTCCATGCACATCATCTCTTGTAACAATTATATCATCAACATACACCATGATAATGTCTTTGCCTCTAGGTGTTCTCTGCACAAATAGAGAATGATCTGCATTTGACCTCTTGAACCCTTGCCGTTCAATTAGATCCGAGAGCTTCTGAAACCATGCTCTTAGGCTTTGTTTAAGCCATATATTGCCTTATGGAGTCTACATACCTATTGACACTCCAGCAAACCCCGGTGGCTGTTGCATGTATACCTCCTCCTGTAGATCTCCATACAAAAATACATTTTTAATATCTAGCTAAATAAGGGCCAGTCACGTACCACTGCAACTGAAAGAAGAACACGTAACGTTGAATGACGAGCAACAGGAGAGAATGTGTCCAAGTAATCTACACCGTAGGTATAGGTAAAACCACGTGCCACCAATCTTGCCTTATATCGATCAAGGCTCCCGTCTGCATGATGTTTAATAGTAAAGACCCATTTGCAACTGACAATAGAGGCACCAGGAGGACAAACACCAAACTCCATGTACCACAAGATTGCAAGGCATCCGTCTGGCCCATCTCTTCCTCCATAGCTAAATGCCAATGATTATCTTTCAAGGCCTCCTGATAAGTTTGTGGAATGTCCACAACAGATAGAGTAACTGCAAACTTCTGAAAGTTCCCTGTCAGGTGATGAAAGGACATATAGGAAGCAAGCGAATATGACGCACATGTACGCTTTTGCTACTGAACATCAATGGGTACATCCAAATCATCTGGAACGACTTCCTGTAATGATTCCTGCACATAAATATCTCCAGACCCATTGTTAAAAACCATGTTTTCAAAACAAACCTAGGGCGTGCTGGATGACGGGCGATGACCATGAGCAGAAACTGGACGACGTGCATAGAATTTGGGTAGTAGTGGAACAATGGACACATGCGGCTGTGACGAGGGAAGAAGTGGAGGTGGTGGAGGTGGTGGTGGCGGTGGAAGCAGTGGTGGAGGTGTGACAGGTAGAGCAGACAACTGACTCATAGGAGGAGGTGGCATATAGATTTCAGTATCAGACTCTGAAGCGGCCAACCTGTCACCTGAAGGAGAGAAATACATCACAGACTCAAAAAATGCGACATCAGCACTTATATAGTATTTTCTGCGTAACGGATCATAGCACAGATATCCCTTCTGGATTCTGGAGTACCCAACAAACACACATTTGATAGCTCTAGGAGAGAGCTTGTCAAGATCTGGAGCCAACTGATGAACAAATGCAACATAGCCAAAGTCACAAGGAGGAAGAGAGAACAACTCATTCTCAGGGAAGGCTATAATGAAAGGAATTTGCTCACCCAAAATAGATGAAGGCATACGATTCACAAGATAACATTCCATAAGTACAACATCACCCCAAAACGAGTGTGGGGCACGACTCTGAATAAGAAGGGTCCGAGTGATGTCAAGTAAATGTCGATGCTTCCTCTCTACAACACCGTTTTGCTGAGAGGTATAAGCACATGATGTTTGATGTATTATACCACGGGAGGAGAAGTAGGATAATGCGCAAGTACTAAACTCCAAAGCATTATCAGTCCTTACAAATTTCACAGTAGAAGAAAATAGATTCTGCGCTTCATGGATAAAATTTTTGATCACATCTCCTGTTTCAGATTTATTCTTCAATAGAAAGACCTACGACAAATGGGAAAAATCATGTACTGCAACAAGATAAAATCTGTGTCCCTGATGATCAGGAACACAACTTAGACCCCAAATATCGACATGGATTAACTCTAAATGGAAACTACTGCTTCTACTCTAGCGATTGGGAAATGCTGATCGATGATGCTTTCCCAACTGGCATGCTTCACAGTGGAAGGATGAACCCGAAGAAATTCACCGTAAAATGCAATATAATTTCTGGAGAGGGAGGTGACCAAAACGTAGACGCCAAGTGTAAGAAGAGACTAGTCCAGTTGAATGAAGGGATGTGCCTGTATAGGGAGAGCGAACCAGACGATATAGACCACCATGCTCACAGCCACAACCAATCACTCTGACCGTAAAAATGTCCTGAAAAACAAGAGACGATGGCTCAAAAATCGCTCTACAGTTCAAGCAAATTCATAGAGAAATCTGGAGCATGTAACACATTTTGCAGATGCATTGAAGGCGTCAAACTAATCTCCCCCTGTCCAGTAATCGAGGAATGGGTCCCATCGGCTATCACCGCCGTTCTACCCGAAGGAACATGTCTACATGCAATAAGCTACTCTCTGTCTCCACATAAATGATGGGTTGCCCTAGAGTCCATAATCCACTCTGTAATCGCAGGTCCATGACAAGAGGTAAAAGCATAAGGTCTACCTGAGGTGCTGCTGTAGGCTGTAGCAGATGTAGTAGCAGAGGCAGAAGCTTCCCCATTTGAATGTCCTCCTGGAGATGAGGCAGGAGGCATGATATCCCGAAGTCTGACCACGAGATCATCAAATCTCTGATCTGAAGTAGAAGGTGCTGGAGACTCAACCTGTTCCACTACCCGTGCTGATGCTGGGAAACCGTGCTTAGAATAACATGTACTCTCTAAGAGACCGGGACGATGAAAATATGTGCAAGGCTGACGGATTCGACCCCCTCGACCACGGGGTCCACATCCATGAAAAGTAGATGAACCACCTCTACCCCTGGAGGTTGCCATCGCTGAGGAGGTCTGGCTAGAAGTAGTAGTCGGGACGGTAATCCTGCTGAGTTGATGAAAAACTTCATCCATAGGAGAAATAGTAGCATCTGCAAGGATTTAAGAGCGAGCAACATCATATTCAGGATCAAGTACAACAAGGAATACACCCACTATGGTAGCATTCCTGTATGTCTTCTGTTGCTCGGGAGTGGCCGTCAGAGGCATGCAGATGTGGAGCTTCTTAGACATCCCACGTAAGGATGTGTATAGTGAGTGGAGAGGTCGTTCATTATGCTTGACCGTGAATATATCATGCTGCAGTTGAATAATCTTGGTCTCATTCCGTGCATGACAATAGGTTGCTGCGAGAATATCCCACATTGCCTTTGCAGTGGGCTGATGCAACACGTCATTGACGATCTCTATTGTCAATGTCCTTGATAGCCAGACTTCGACATATGCATCGTCTGCTTCCCACGAGGCACGAATCCCTGTTTTCTCCATCGGTTCATCTTCGGTAAGAATATGTTTCTTACCATTAGACTTCATAAGGCTCACGAACTGCATCGCCCAGAGCTCATAATTCGTCCCGTCCATCTTGACAATTGATGCCAGACCTCTGAAGGCACCTGTGGAGGGTACATCGACATTGTTTTCTGACATGATGCCGAATGGAGATCACATGATTTATAGACTGATAGATAGATGTTTACACAGACTTGTTAGGATTCGATTACATATGTAGAACTATGCAATTAAATCCATGAACGAGATGAACGAAGCGAGAGGATGGAAGCGAGGGCCGACGGTAGTGGAGGCCGACAATCGGGCCGGTGGGCTGTATGTGCTCGGGGAGGCGGCGATGGGCCCGAGATGTGTTGCGGGCCCGAGATGTGCTAGGGGCCCAGGAGGGGAGGTCGCGACGCCATGGGAGAGAGGCGGGAGGACTGTGAGAGGGGTGAAGGCATCGAAAAAAGGAGGGGGACCTGTGGGTGGCGACGCCGAAAGAGGGGCTACGGGCGACGTCGAAGAAAGAGGGGGGGGGTGGCGGGTAGGGATTAGGGTTAGGGTATATGAGCTCCGGTCTAGGACTGCCGCTCTGATACCATGTTGGAAGAAATGAGTGCATTATTATTTCTGTGAACCTTAGGCTCTCTTATATAGAGGAGAGTCCATACGAGTAAATTACATAAGATGGATAGATAGAAAATAAAATAAGAAAACAATACACCTAGAATACGTAAACATATAAATATCTCTGCACATTGGATCTCACAAATCCCTTCTGTTTCATCACATCTGAGAGCTTCTGAAATCATGCTCTTGGACTCTGCTTAAGGCCATAGATTACCTTATGAAGTCTGCACACCTTCTGAGACTCCCCCTCAACAGTGAATCTAGGTAGCTGCTGCATGTAGACTTCCTCATGAGGATCACCATAGAGAAAGACATTTGTCACATCAAGCTTGTACAGAGACTAGTCCTGTATGACATCGAAGAACCCGTAGAGTGGAGTGTCGAGCTGCTGGAGAGAAAGCATCTTGAGAGTCCACTCTATAGGTTTGGGTGAACCCACGAGTTACGAGTCGTGCCTTGTAATGATCGATGCTGCCATCTGTTCGATGCTTTACAGTAAACACCCACTTACATCTTACAACAGACACGTCTGTCCGAGTTGTAACAATACTCCACACAGTGTTCACGAAAGCGGCCCGTGCGGCCGCTTATGCGGCCGCATATGCGTATGCGGTGCCCTCAGCGCACCGCTTTCCTGAAGCCCCCCATTATGCGCCCTGTGCGCTTATGCGGGCCGCATATGCGGGCTATGCGGCCGCATATGCGGTCTGTGCGGCCACATACACATTTTTTTATTTATTTTTTATTTTTTTATTTGTGCCATGTTTTGTTGGGTTGTTTATGCCATGTTATCCTTACTTTTGCATGCATGCTAACCAAGCATTACATGATTATTTGAATCCATCATTAAAGTAGTTGTACTTCGAGATTGGAGTAAACACGCAAGGAAGAAAAAGAATAATATACTAATAATTTTGCAAACTAATTTAGTCAATTAATAGTTATTATGAATGTAATATATTATATGTAAAGTTTGGTACTTTTGATGGAGGATCAATTATAAATATAACGACAGAGATAAATGACATTATATTCAACAATAGAGGCATTTTGTGCGCTAACTTTTTTATTTTGTTGATTGTTATCAATTATTTTTTGTGCTAACCGTTCTAGTGAAGTATTGATATTTGATTGATAGAGATTGTTTTGAACTCTATATGAAAGTTATTTTTTCTTAGATCTTCTGTTGGACCACAATTATACATAAGTTTGGTTCTGTTGTAGTTACTTTTGTATATATTTATTTATTTTTAAATAAAAAATTAGGAAACCGCGTAGAACCGCATATACCCCGCATATACCCCGCATATGCCCCCGCATATCGCTTAAGCGCTATTCAGTGACCTGTCCGAACGCATACGCATACCGCTTTCCTGAACCTTGACTCCACATGTTACGAGACTATAAAGCAACCATCTCTGCTAGCATGGCAAGACACCATTCCCTCACCTTGAGTGCCTCCTGATATGTGCATTTGATTTCAACATGGACTAATCCCACAATAAATTTCTGAAAGTCTGGTGAAAGCCGCTCCAGAGACACCTGGCCTGCCATTGGATATTGTGTACAAGAACGTTGCCTTCTACAAGGTAATGGACCACCATAAATCATTTTCTACTGGTGGTTCTGGCTTAACATGTATGTCTGCATGTTCATCCTGTATATCATGCACACTTCCATCAGTCAAAATCAAGTTTCAGAGTTTACCTGAGGCGTGCTGGATGTTGGGAAGGCATTGAAACATGGAGTGCATGCTGAGGTATATGTGTAGGTGGAGGTGGGAGAATAACAACATCCTCATATTCAGAGGGACTCATCCTGTCACATGTTGGAGAGTAATACATGATGAACTCAAAGAAGGTGACGTTAGCAAATAAATAGTACTATCCTTGTACATGATCAAAACATCGATAACCCTTCTGAGTGCGGGAGTAACCAACAAACACACATTTGACAGCTCGAGGAGCGAACTTGTCATGACCTGGGCGTATGATATGGACAAATGCCACACACCCAAACACTCGTGGGGTAAGAGAGAAGAGGCCTTTATCAGGAAAAGCAAGACCAAATGGTACCTTTTCACCCAAGATTGTGGAGGACATCCGATTCATGAGATAGCAAGCTATCATCACATCATTACCCTAAAACGAATGTGTAGACTGAATTTGTATGATGAGAGTCCTGGTGATATCTAGAAAATGAAAGTGTTTACGTTCTGCCACGCCATTCTGTTGAGACATACAAGGACAATATGTTTGATGGATGATGTCACGTGAGCTAAAAATGGTGACAAATGTATATTACAAAACTCAAGCACATTAACCTGACGAATGCATTTTATTGAGGTAGAGAAAATATTTTTGATTTCAACCACAAAATTTTGAATAATAGTACCCATCTCCATGGCCTCAAATTTCAGCGAAATTCGGTCGAATTTCTGCAGAATATCGATCTCCAGTCGAAATCGAAATTCGACCGAAATGTCCGAAATGACTGCAATATGGGGTCCTGGTACAAAAATTGACCGAAATTCCGGTCGAAATTCCACCAAAATTCTATTTTAATCGATACCGAAATGGTGACCGAAACCGACATTTAGGGCCTTGCTCGTCTCAAACTTTTGCTTTAAAAGAAAGACGTAGGACATTCTGGAAAAATCATCAACACAAACACTATAATGCATGTGTCCCTGATGATCATGTACATGACTTGGACCCCACATATCCAGATGAAATAAATCAAACATACCATGATTACTCTGATCTTGACGACTTGGAAAGCTGGATCGATGATAGTTTCCAAGTTTACATGACTCACACTAGAAACTAGACTTGATAGAGACATCATGTATGAGACGACACATTTTCTGCAATGGTAGGTGGTCGAATATGAGATGCCATGTATAGGGGGAAATAGATCCTACAGAAAGGGAAGTGGTACCAACATACAGGAACTGAGACAAACTGTATAGCCCTCCATATTCACCGCTGCATCCAATCACCTTGCTCGTGAGTATATCATGAAAAAAAGGAACTAGGGTCAAATTTAGCATGGCAGTATAAATCTTTTGTAATCTGGCGAATAAACAGTAAATTCAACAAAAAGGCAGGTGCATGAAGAACAATTTGCACGTATATAGAGGGTGTCAAATAAACTTCTCCTCTCTAGTAATTGGGGACTGAGTCCCATCAACAATCACTACCGATCTACCTAGTTGTGCTGGACTGTATGTACCAAATTGCAATCTATCTTTGCAGAGATAGTGTGATACTTTGGATTCCATTATCCACTCTGAAGGATCTGGTCGAGAGTGACCGATAAATGCATGAGTAATACCTGAGCTACTAGTAGAGGCAGAGGCTGTAGTATCTGATGGACCGATGCTAGAAGATCCCACGGCTGGAGGCATGATCTCTCTCTGGTGAGCAGCAAATCATCATAGCGATGATTAGTGAGATTAGGAGTAGTCTGACTCTGCTATGCGGCACGAGCTGCTGGTGGGATTTCGTTCTTGGAGTAGCACGTATCCTTTGAATGATTTGTACAATGGCAGTAGGAATATGCCTGATGTGGTCATGAAGCGCCTTTGCCACGTATGCCTCGTCCTTTGAAAGGAGTATATCCACCTCTACCACGTGATGCAGCCATATCCGACAAAGTCTGAGAAGGTTGGCAGAGGAGATACTCATTCGGCTCAGTCTGCGGTATGCTTCCTCCATAGGAGGTTTGGTAGCATCGACAAGAAGCTAAGAGCGACCTCCCCCCGTGCATGTTCAGAGAGAGCCGCTCTACTTCTTTGCTCCCAACTATATATTAGGGCACCATCTCGCTCCGTCTCGTATCCCGTACCCTGGGAAACTACTAGTCTACTACACGACTCACTCTTGCTGCGGACCCGTCTAACTTGGTTCCTAGGTCCTATCCTCTCAGACCAGGAAAGAGCGTCGAGAAGTGGCTTACCACTTGAATTCATGAGACTCATAAACTGCATCACCTAGAGCTCATAGCTTGTCTCGTCTATCTTGACAATAGGCGTTGCCGCGCTGGGCATTTGAAGGCGCCTGTGGCGGGTATATCGGCCTTGTTCTCTGACACAGTGCCGGATGTAGAAAACTGGGATTTTGTAGACTAATGTGTGGATGTCTACACGAACATACATGGATTTGAATGCATATGTAGACTTATGCACCCAAGTCCATCAAATGCAAGAAGAGACCTTTGCCGATAATGCATCGACTACATGGCGCGCCGTGCACGGAGGCGTTGCACGCGAGTGAATCGCACACAAGGAAGTCGCAAAGCTCCTAGGTGTGCATTGTGTGCGCGTGGTGGCTGCGCAAGGTCGTTAGGCGGAGTGGAGCAGCACACAGACCGCAGGGGGGAATCGGCTGGGGCCGCTAGGCAGTGCGGCTGTTGGTACCGCTGGGCGGCGGCCGCGGCGAGGTATGACTGGAGGTGCGGGAGATGAAGGTAGGGCTAGGGTTAGGGCTAGAGGTACGAGAGCTCCACCATCGGACCGCCGCTCTGATACCATGTTGGGAGAAAAATGAGAATTGTCTTATTCCTGTGAACCCTAGGCTCTCTTATATAGAGGAGAGACCTATGGGTAAATTACATATGACAAACACACGAATAAGAAAATAACAAGTAGTACGAATACATAAATATCTCTACAATAACCATGTATTTTGTTGGGCCAAAGCAGAGCCAACCATCTATTGATCGTTGACATCAGATCAAGACTAGGAATTTCAAATCATATTGGTTGGATTCATCGCTCGAACCTTATGTAGGACATGTCCGTCTTGTGTTTCACCTCTCATTTCGACTGTCGTATGGTGAAATCAAGGCATTTAAAAAGGGTATGATAAAAAAGGAAACCTTTTTATGTTAGACCTCTAGCAACGCATCAAAATCGCTTTGGTTCTCGGGAATCTCAATGTTGTCTCCACGGTTAAGGGTGGGGGGAGATGTAGGAACCCAAAGTAGCTTTTTGATGAAAGTTGTCCTGCTCTTCCTTTGACCTATTTTGCCCTCACAACATAAGTATTCTGGGTCCTACACCATTCCTCATTTGACAAGTCCTGCACCACACCTTCCCAGGATAGCGCGAGTACCCCACCTTGGAGAACATCGTTGTTGTAAGCACGTGACTCGAGAACTTGTCAAATACACCATGGAACAATGCGATAAGTTGTCGGAAATCATAGTCTCCACTGATTCAAACGGTGCAAAAACCGAAGCCACCAATGTCAAATATTGGCATGGCACAATAACATACTTTTTATGAGCAGAGAACATCAATGATAACACTGAAAGGACTAGTCTCTTTGGCGTGGATGCCTCCACCAGGAACTAAAAACATCTTCCCCCACCCCACATCTGGAAGGGATTGAAACGCCGTCCTTATTATGCCATAGCAGAGCACTGCCTCACCAAAGTGAATGATATCACCAGAGGAGCTGCCCAACCTCTTGTCTATAAGAGCCTATCTTTTTGAAGTCATGAGCATTGTATGGCTCAACGACTGACAAACGAGCCTCATGAAATACCGGACTGGTCTTAGTCCCTACCCGCTAAGCTCGCACACACTCTCTAGACATTGGAATGCATGCATGAACTCCACCTATGATTGACTTTCCTACCATGGAAGCAAATCAAAGGATCTCTATACTTGATCACGAAGTCTCCTAGTTCCTGATTAAAATCACCTGTGGCAATGAGCATGGGAGCATGCCTTTGATGCTCCTTACTCGACTCCAATGCGGTTGTTCTCTGAGAGCTTCCACAAGCCCCCTACATTGCTGCCGCCTCAACCCATCCATCATCGTCCCGCTTTCTTAATTGCTGGTCCTCGCTCCCATTCCTTCCTCTTGTTGCTGATGCAGTGTAAACATCTTCTTCCTCTCCCGGGCCATCTTCCTTTCCTTCTCATGTTTACCCGCTCTCTCTATTTCCTTCCCTATCATCATGCTACACAAAATATATTATTTACGAGTTCCAGGATGCTAGGAAGACAAGGCAAGCTGTTAGACTATAGGGATTGCTTGAGTCAACCTCTCACATCGTCTCATTGCCCCATCGCCTTAAGAATTAGGGATTTTACTTCTAAGACCACACCATCCTGCTTATATATAAAGCCCAAGCGACCGTGAAGTCATGAACATACGGAGCACATTCAGGTAGTTTTTCATGCTGTTGACAGCTTCCTTTTTCGAAAGTATCTTAAAGGGCTTTGATACTGGAATCGTAACAATGTTGCCAATCTCTTATCTTAAAGATGGAATGATTTGATTGCCAACTCGTAGGATCGTCACCTTTTAGGAAATGACTCCGATGCCATGCTCTATACCATGGTTGTAGAACAAACTTAAGGTCGAGAGAATATATGGAGGGTGTAAGAGGAAAAATAGAAAGACAAGTCTGTAGCAATGGTGTTTTGGTGGAGAAGCATGGAGATGCAAGGGGAGAGGGAGATGAATAGAAGTGGAGAGAGTTGTTCGAGATACTCCAAATATGACTCAAATCTGAATTTTAATTAACTCATAATTCTCTTTACATAGAGAGAGCATGAGCTTTTTAAAACAAAAATAAAAGAAGATGATCTTGATTCCTGACAAACCCTTATTTGACACCTAAAAACTCCAGTTTTAAATTATGAAATCATCGGATATTATTTTAAAGATACTAATTGATCTCTGTTTGTTTAAAACAAAATGGAAATTGTAATGGAATTGAACTAGATAAAAAAGAAATCAAGTGATCATAGTTCATCCCTAGTTCCCAATTGGGGCCCACATCAGTTCATCCTCCGAAGCACATCTTCGTGTGCAAAATCTCAGGCAATGTGTAATTTGTGTTGTGCCATTTTTCACGTTGTCATCCATAAATTCCCGCTCAAAAATCTATACATCAATTGGCTGGTTTTCTTGTTGTTCCCATCCATGTTGTAAAAGTCGCCCGACTGGCCCGACTATTAGGTCCGACTAGTCTAGTCATAGGTTGGAACGACCGAGTACCGACTAATTCCGACTAGGCACACTAGTCGACAATTTTTTTCCTAGAGATACCATATTTTGTTGTTTTTATTAAGCAAACTTATTGCAATATGCTTAATGTTTTATTTAGATTCAATAAATTCTTTTATTTTACTATGATAGTATAAAAATGTACAAAATCTATGTAAATATATGTATAAAAATGAGTTATATGTTTAAAATAATCATAAAATTCAAAGCCGATTAAAGTCCGACTAAATCCGATTACTCGTCCAACTGCCGATTAATCCTTAATCAGTGACCCAACCGACCGAGTACCGACTACCGACTTTTGCAACCTTGGTTCCCATGATATGATAATCCGTAATTACCATCCTCCTTAATGTTGTATATGTTCACTTGAGGTCAATTTCTAAAGGTATTATGACATTTAAGCACCTTGTAAAATATCTATAAACATCCTAGTGCATGTCTCCACTCTATTTGCCTCAAACCATCTCCTTTGTACAATGAACACCGCCACCACCATGATTTCCTGTTGCCTCATCTTTTTGCACCCATCATCAACAACTCAGCTCTAGCCACATACAATAATCTCAACCACTCATTGGTCACTGATAACAAGAAAAGTGATTAATTAGCCTTTGTTCCTCTGATAACTCATCTCCTATTTACTTGAATTCATCACTTCTGGCACGATTATTATCTTGCCAATATAATGGTCAGCAATGGTTAAACTGTTCTAATGAGGCGATTGTTATTTGTCATGGATTATGTAAAGATTTGCACGAAATATGTATATTAGCGAAGTTTCTGTGCTTCATGAGCATCATTTTGAATGGGTACTTGTTTTAGGTAGCAAACTGATTTCATCTTCTTTGGCGGTTTTTATTGCCATACGAGGAAGCTTGTTTGGCTTTTCCACACTTTTGTAAGGGTATTGTCTCTACTGGGTTCTAATGGAATCTCTTGTAATTATGTGGTTCTCATTGGCCATTTTTCCCTTCAGGAGAATGTTAAAAAGAGCTGGATTGCGAGGAATGCTGAAGCTATTGACTTGGTTTTGGAGAAAAGTGATAGCGAGGAGGATGTGGTGCAGAAGTGTAAGCAGAAAAAAGTCAACTCCGTTCATTTGCAGAAGTTGCAGCAGGTTTTTTTGTTTCTTAGTAATAATTTGTATTTGCTCTGCAGTAATATTGTTTGCATGCACTTGTGCCCATTCGCTGAATTAAAAAATTATGCTTTAGTAACTATTTATGACCAATTGCAGGAGCTGAAGTCCCTTCTAGCAAGACCTCTCCAGCCAAAACAATTTTCTCGCAAATTCCTGGCTGGGGTAATCCCTCTGTTTCTCGATCAATTCTATATATGCTTTCTTCAATGGGTATTATGTTTGACAAATCCTATATTTTCTCGCAAGTATATTTTAGTTACTTGGATTTACACTGCTGAGATCTAACAGAAACTTTATAACATAACATGGCTTTTCCACATTGGTTGCATTATAATCACGAGTTATGAATTGGTTTTTCATCACTGTCGTAGTGGTATGATAGAAACAACTTGACTAATTGAATGTGTATATGTTTCCTCCTGTTACCAAATGCACCCTATACATAAGCATTTGTGAAGCTCTCTGCCTCTGAAACTAGGCCTGAATAAAACCTTCAGAATGCAGGATTACCTAGTTGTTTCTGTTTGACGAGGGCTTATGAACCATAAGTGTATGATTGCAACTTAAGTCGCTCGAGGTTTACCACTTATTATAGACATTGCTCGTTGACATGTATTGGATTGTTTATGTACCACCACTTATATCCTCTATTTGTTTCGGGTGTGACTTATCTCGAGATCACACCACTTTTTTCTTCAAAAATATGGATAGTAAGTCTGTTTTAGGTTTTCAAGTATGGGTGGGTGTTCTCCAAGTATTTGAAGACTTTATTTACTAGTGCAATTGCTTTTGTCACAAAAGCTGCACTTTTTTTGCCATGATGTTGGTCTTTATCACCTATAGTAGGTTTGGTTAATTGAATCTTCATGAGCAATGTCACAAAGGTGGAAGAAAACCCTCTCTTGAAAATTGCTTGTTACAGACGCCAACCGGCAAATACTATGCTGCTTTCATGGCTGTACCTCGAGTTCTCTCAACCATTGTTCTGTAATTTTATTCCGGCAAATGCTGAATTCGTTCTACTGACCCTCCCAAATGAAATTCACATTAGTGAGATTATGCTTTTCTGTTTACCTCATTTTTTTTTTCTTTCTGTTTTTTGATAGGTTTGTTTTTTTTTCTTTCCATATTTTATTTTCTAATATAAACATAAGATCCTTTTATGTAATTTTGTTGCCTGAATTTTTTTTCTATATGATTTTAGGCTGGACTTTCAAGCATCCTGCAAAAGCAGTTGGTGGAACTGTCAAAGATGAATCAAGGTTCTGCGATTTTAGCAGATGGGAGCAAACCAAAACTTGTGGTGATCGGTCAAGATCTCATTGAACCACTCCAGGCCCTCCGGACGTCTGGCCATGAGGTATGGTTTTTCATTTCTCGATGAGTTCCGTTTGGCTTGACTTTACTGCTTGTTCCATGAGACGACCTCCTCTGAAAGTGCCATGCTGGATAACTGACCCTCTTTAGTTGAACTTTGGGTTCTTCAAATGTTCCATACTTCTATGTGCTTCTGATGGCACATTGTCCATGGTTAAATAAAAGACAAGTTGGGAGATCATCACTTTGTTATACCTATAATATTTAAGATTGTCTCCTCAGGTTTCTATGAACACTGACAAGAGCAAGGAGACGAGGAAACTTGTCGAAAATTGGAAGAAGAAAAAACAAGCAGCTAAAAAGCGTTAGTTTGTTACTTAGTTGCTTAATATATTATTCCAAGGTTATTATTAGTCGTCCGGTGTTCACTGCCTTGTTTTTGTCAGATGAACGAGACGAAAGAAGGAAGAAGAAGAAAGCCGGAAAATTGGCACGAAGGTAGATGCGATCTAGTTACCTTTGTCAGTAAAGAAAGCTTATGAGCACCAGAGAATGCAGCATAAAACTTCAAAGATATGAAATCTTTTTCTTAACGAGATAATTTTTTATTGAGTTATTTATTTTGCAATTTTAATTGAGTAAGATCATCAGAAAAGTACTTGTATTAGAGAACATACATATATTTACGTGAATTTCCCCTACAGGGCAACAAATTAATTTAACATGCTAATATCTTCACTCGTGTATATTTATGGCTGGTGCTCGAGGAATGATCTCCTTTGTCAAGTTGTAGGAAGAGTTGTATTCCCTGCGGGTTTTCAATATGCACTACATATGATTCTCTTTGTGAAGTTGAAAGAAGGATGCATTTTCCAATGCACACAAGAACTTTGCTGTACTTGCTTCTGGTGGTACTCTGATCAAATGGGACGGTTAAGGAGGCCTCCTCCTTCACTACTTCTCAATTTTTGGGCGTGGTTGCGCACGAGAGGTTCATGATAGGGGACCATGATAGGGGACCGAGTTGCCCCCCTATCAGGATCGTCCGTTTCCCATCCGACAATCCCCTACGTTAGAGCAGGGGATGCTACAGTAGACGATCAGCCCTTGTGGTTGCGTAAACTCAACAGGGAGTGGATCGTTTGCTATAGCATCCCCTTCTCTAACACATGGGATGCGTCGGATGAGAAATGGATGACCCGGATAGGGGCCTCCTATCCGTATCGTCCATTTTTCATCTGGTACATCCCTTGCGTTACAGTAGGGGAATCTATAACTGACTATCCTCTTGCAAACTTGACAGTCCTGTGATTGAAATGAAAGGACTTCTTTTCACTTGCTGGACACAATAGATAGCTGCAACTTCGATTATACCAGGTTAAATGATAACGGTAGGCGGACAAGTCCAAAAAAATCATTTCCTAAATTCTTACAATGCAACCTGATATTTGGAAATAGAGTTATAACACTAAAATTTTTAGTCTTGTTATTTTCTATCCGTTATCAACAGATCAAAAGCTACACCGTATATAGCTTTTAAACAATCCGAAGGATTGAGCTTAAACAGCACATTATATGTGCAAACACAAGAAACAATAGTAGAAACGAAGGTACTAAAATGAAGATGATGATAGCATTTTCTCATTTAAAAGAAAAAAATTGCAAATCATGGAAAAAGGACCAACGTTTCAAAAAAAAAAAAGAAAGATGGAGAATCACAGTCCCTCCTCTCTCCACTACATTTATTATCAAGAGCGCACACAACACAAAGAAATGGAAAGAAGACACAAGAACTCGTCCACAATAGCGACGAGCACGTACAAGATCCAACAAAAAATATAAATATTTGCGAATAAAGACCACCAAAATTAGGAGATCATTCACATTTGTACACAAAGGTTCGTCGCATAATTTAATCTCCGACCGTGCATGCGCGGGCGACTAGAACACGACTACACCCCGGGCGTGGAAACCGGCGACGGGTCGACTCCGACCTGAGTCGCCATCGCCGATCGAAGCATGAAGCCCCCTTCCTTGACGCTTGCATCCTCGTCGTTGTACGCATACGCGAACCCACCATGACGCGTGCGGTCCATCCCGGCCATCTCGTCCTCGGCGGAGATCCGGAGGCAGACCAATCCATTTCAACAACATGAACAATGGTCCCATCAGTGCACTCACCCATCCAATGATAACCATTATCTGCACTATCTGCGCCGCCAGCAGCTTCCCGCCGCCGCCCATGAACAACCCGTACGGCCGCCCTTCCGCCGTAGACCGTCGCCACGTAGGACTTGTTCGCGAACAAACCGGTAAACAAGAGCCCCCACGTCCCGCATCCACCGTGCAATTGCGCCGCCTCGAGCGGGTCGTCGTACTTGAGCCGCTCGGCGAGCTTGTTGAACCCGATCAGCACCCCGGCGGCCACGACCCCCGCACACGATCGCGGCCCACGGCTCGACCACCGAGCAGCCCGACGTGATCGCGGCGAAGCCGCCCAGCAGCCCGTTGCACACGTCCGTCACGTTCCAATGCCCCGTCATCAGCCGCTTCCCGAAGAGCGTGGTCAACGCCGCCGCGCAGCCTGCCAGCGTCGTCGTCACCGCGGTCCGGCCCACCGCGGACCACTGCCCGTGGATCGAACCGGACGGCCCGTAGGACTTGAGGATTACGTTGAACGAACCGGGTTGAACCCGTACCACCCGAACCACAATAGAAACGAACCGAGCACGACCAGTGACGCGCTGTGCCCGCGGAGCGCCACGGACCGGCCTCTATGGTCGAACCGGCCTATTCGAGGGCCCTCTATGAAGGCCCCCCATAGGCCGGCTATGCCGCCCACCATGTGGACGACACCCGAGCCCGCGAAGTCGATCGCGCCACTTCCAAACAGGAGCGAGCCCGTTGTCTTAAACGGGCTGGCCCAACCGTCGCTGGACCAGAACCAATGTGACACCACCGGGTAGACGAACCCGGTGAGGAAGGCAGAGTAGATGAGGTAGGCGACGAACTGCGTTCGCTCCGCGATCGAGCCGGAGGTGATGCCCGCGGCGGCGATGGCGAAGGCCCACTGGTAGAGGAAGCCGGAGTAGTCATAAGTCTCATTGGGCACCTCCGTGAGCCCCCAGTAATGCATTCCTATGAATCCATTTGTTGATGGACCTGAAATTCGAACGTTCCAACAATTTGGATATCTAATTGTAATAGAGAAAATTTTATTGGAAGATAACGAATAAAATTCCCACTACAAGAAAAACAAGTTGTGGCTACAGAACTATGCTTACAGATGTGTGGTTTGTGGCCACGGAATTGGACTTTGGCCACAACAGATCTTGACAAGTAGCCGTAGTTTACAAGTCTTGTCACGAGAGTTCTAAAACCACGAATATGTCGTGACCCATACAAGTGACCACAGAACTTTTTCGTGACCACAACTCTTATATGATAACTTTGGTCACGGATTATAGATACGAGAAACTAGTGGTCACGGAATTATCGTAGTCACAAGTTTTCGTAGCTACATTCTGTGACCACAAATCATTTTTTTGTAGTGTCTGTATATCATCTGCCTCAATCACGAAGAATAATAGAAGGATATATGCGCAATACTCCACTTTGCATGGAGAACATAGTAATCCCCTATTTTAAGATCAGCCACCGGTTTAATCTTATATTAAAAATATGATTTAATATTGTTTGTTTGTGGGGGTGGTGTACTACCGGAGATGGCCTATTGCATTTAAAAAGTCTCCCTAATTAAAATAAAACCATCTTCTGAGCTGGAATATCAATTGGTTTTTGAGAAGAGAGGTACCGAAGGCGAAGGCAAAGCCGAAGAGATAGTAGAAGATCCCGCCGGCCGCGGCGTCGAGGACATTGGTGAGCATGATGTTCATAGTGTTCTTGGCTCTCACCGAGCCGGCGCACAGCATCGCGAATCCCAACTGCATTGCGAACACGAGGTACGCCGAGAACAAGAGATACGTCGCGTTCACCGCGAAGCCGGTATCGGACAGCTTGTCCGAGACCGTCATGAATTGGTCGGTGATGTTGCTGAGCCGCCTGCATAAGAACTCGGCCGCGGGGCTCGAGAAGTTCGCGCCCCGGTCGCGAGGAGGCTCATGCACTGATCCCCCATTAGATAGATTGATAGAGGGAGGGAGGGAGGGAGGGGGAAGAGAGACTGCTAGGGGGTAGAGGGGGGACGGAGATATATAAGATACGATTAGGGGTAATTTGGTCGCTTCACATGTTGAGCAAGGAAAGAACGATCCGAATCCGACTACTTTTCGGGTCGGGTTCGCCCGATTATAAAGTTCTCCTTGTTGGTATAATCGCACTTTGGAAAAGGGTGCTTGTGAAATATTTGAGAGTGACAGGAACATATTATATAATATGGTGTAAATATGAGGGCTGTATATAGATCGGATTGGATCGGATTCTAACTTAATCTCTGTTCAATCTAATTTTAATGTTTTTTTAACTTTTTTTCAAACCAATCTATCGAATATTTGAATCCAAACCAATTCAATCCATCAAATTACGGAGTAGATCGGATTTTTTATACTTACATATTTCCACTCGGTAGTCTACCTTTTCATGTTTATATTTTATGGCACACTAACATTCGACATTTAAATTATGACCCTTCAATTGATACTATGGATAGATATAAAAAATGACGAAACCATCTCCCACTTTAAGTAGGATCGACTATATGGATTCTTGCTCAAATCCATGTTAAAAGATCCGACTATTTTTTACGCTGGTTGTCGGCTACCTAATGAAACCATCAAAAGGAGGGGATTTGAACACTGATCTTTTGGGTGGTACACATACTGCACTACCACCAAACCATTGAAGGGAATATACTATGGATAGATATAGTGAAAAGAATATTTGAAGAATGCACAATCAAATAAAGTTGAAGAACTCCATTAATCCATTGTAAAAGTTGGAGACTACATAATGAAACTAAAAGATTAGATTGAATTTACTAAGTTTCTTTTTATAAATGGTGCACTAGTATATTTTTTGTAAGCGATTATCGATATATGATTCAAATATGAACATTGCACCAAATATGGATGCAAAAACTAGTTAGGAGGAGTGATCCTATGAGAGCAAAAAAAATGTGAGAGCATGAGAGCATGCATTCTAGACCACATGATTCTGTTTTCTCTACCTGGTCTACTCTCTATTGGTTGGATCATGTGGTCCAGAATGCATGCTCTCATGCTCTCACAAGTTTTGGCTCTCATAGGATCACTCCTTAACTAGTTAGATAACAAAAATGTGATGTTTTTAGAGGGACACTGATGAAATCTGTGATGAATTTAGACTGTTAAGCTATGTTAAAATCAAACCATTCCCAAAGACATCCTTTAATGCAGTACAACATATCATTAACATACACAAATCATAATACATTTACTTGATTGAGTATCCAAGATAAAATCAACTTAAATTTAGCTAATCAATTAGGCATGATGCCTCTCATTTATTGACAAGATTAACACCTATAGGAAAAATATGTAAATTTTTCTGAAAAATATGAATCAAATTCGTATATCAATTTAAAAAAGAAAGGAATTCAAGTAATTATTTATTCTTAAGTTGGATGGGGCATATAAATATATAGTTGAACCGGTTTCATATATGGGTAAGGGTGTAAACTCGAACAAGCAAAAGGGCAAGAATAAAAATGCATGTACTAAGTAACTGTCCCAAATCTATTTTCTTTTAACGGAGATTAAAGGAGTTGCATCATGCTCAAGGTAGATGGCACTGTGTCAAAGAGGGGCGATATTATACTAGACAGGTGATGACATCATAAGGGAGGACAACGTCATTGTACTGGAGGGGGGACAATGCTTTGAGGGGAGGCAGTATCGAAAAGGACCGAGAAGGAGGGGGAACTGATGGTTGAATATTGTTGGTTGAGAGTGAAATGAGGAAAATTGGGAGGGGAATAGGCAAAGAGGGTACACCATTACAAATTAGAGTCATATTTTATTATTTTTGAGGCTTAGTCTTTGACTTTCAAGAGAAAGAGATGGAGTATAAGGGGACTCATCCATCGAAAATGAGATGAATGATATCGATTATAGCTTATTGAGAAATTATGGATGGATTCAAATAGATATTATATATATTATATATGTATAATATATTTTAACAGATATAATTCATCTTTTGAGCAAGCTTCACGGAGACGGGTCTCTTTCTATGCATACGGTGGATTTCTCTAATCTTTCAACTTAATAGATAGATCTCTGATGCTTGCGGAAGTTAGGAGGAGATGCCCTTCTATTTCTCCATGGGTGGAATTTGTCTATGCTCAAGCCGCCAGATTATATATTGGAGACAATCATTTGCGGTCATCAACATGAGTGCAGCAAGGTGACCCTTTAGGCCCCCTTCTTTTTTCTCTGGCATTGCACCCTCTTATTCATGAGATTAGAGACACTTGTAAACTCCTACTTCATGCTTGGTATCTTGATGATGGGACAATTATTGGGTACACTGTAGAAGTGGCCAAGGCACTTGACATTATCCAATGCAGGAGTCCAGAGATGGGGCTTATTCTAAATATAAAAAAACAGAGCTTTTCTGGCCTTCATGTGATGGTCAGAAGATCCGTGAAGGTTTGTTTCCCATGGATATTGAGAGGCCGCGGCTAGGTGTGAAGTTGCTTGGAGGAGCTGTGAGTAGGGATAAAGACTTTATTGAGGATTTGGCTATGATGAGGGCTACCAAGGCTGTTGACTTAATGCATTTACTTACTCAGCTGGATGATCCACAAAGTGAGCTACTTCTGTTACGTTCTTGTATGGGTACTGCCAAGCTTATGTTCGGCTTACGGACATGCCAACCCACATACATGAAACGGGCCGCTACATGGTTTGACAAAGGCTTACGCGAAGCTATTGAGGATATTGTGGTGTGCGGAGGTCCTTTCTTTGGTGACCTTCAATGGAGAGTGGCGTCGCTACCCATCCGACTCGGCGGTTTAGGTCTTTACTCAGCTATTGAGGCTTCTTCATATGCTTTTGTGGCCTCCAGAGCTCAATCCTGGATGCTTCAAGATCACATACTACGAGACAGCGGGATACATGGTATGGATTCAGATTTTTCTTAATGCTTTGAAAGGCCTACGTGTCACACTCCCATCTTTTGATCTTACATATTTTTCTATTAAGGATACCGTCCCCCCTAAAGCCCAGAATGCTTTGGCGAGTTCTTTTTTTAGCAAAATCATAAAAGATATGGAAGCTGAGTTTGACATGACTGCTAGGCAAAAAGCAATTTTCCGTTGTTTACAAGCTGAACATGCCCAAGATTTTCTGCTTGCCATTCCTATTGAGGGGCTTGGAATGCATATGTCACCCATCGAATATCGTAGTATTCTCAAGTACCGCCTCATGATTCCTCTTTTCCCACAAGATGAGGCTTGTCTAGCATGCCACAAATCCTGCTTGGATGCTTTTGGGGAGCATGCCGTTCATTGTCGTGAACTTCCAGGTTTTAAATACAGACATGATCTTGTCAGAGATGTTCTATTTGATATACTCAGACATGCAGGTGTTTCTTCAAAAAAAGAAGCACCGGTGAATTTGTTAACTGATCCATAAGAGGGGAGATTGACACTTAGACCGGCAGATGTTTTGATATTTGGTTGGGTTGGAGGAAAGCATGCATGTGTTGGTTTGACTGGAGTCTCTCCATTGGTGGGTTCGATAAAGGGTGATTTTGTTGCGGGATGCGCTGCACAAAAAGTTGTCTTAGCTAAAGTGGCTAAGCATGAGAAGGCCTGCATTGACAATCAACATGTATTCATCCCCTTTGGTTTTGATACATTTGGGTTCTTGGCAAGTGAAGTAGTGGAGCTCCTTAAGAGGATTCAAAAAATCATGCATAACAATGTTATGGTTCCTAAGTCTATGAATGTTGTATTTCGAAGGATTAGATTTGCCATTCAAAAGGATTGGAGGCACAGCTTGTTGCCCGTCTCCCGTCAATTTCTATGTAACTTCCGTCATGTCATTTGATTTATTTGAGATGGGCTTTCATTAGTAAAAAAAATCCAATCCATATTTAACGGATTTGAAAAATTCCAATCCAATTAGATTCGTTAAAATAATAAAACCAAATCAATCCAATCCAATAACATCAGATTGAACGAGATTACGGAATTTATCCGATCAGTGTGCACTCCGGAAAAATACGTTGGTAGCAAATATACTATAGCATATATTATGGGTTGGAACTTGGAAGGTCATCATTTTTCTTATTTTAAAGGAAGAATTTGCCGATGATTTGTCTTTTTTTGTTCCATCGAACACATAGAGATTTAGCAATGACGATGCTAGATTTAAGAGTTAGTCCTTTGGTACAGTTTAGTTTAATTATAAGTGAAAAAATGCTCATCAAATTTACATTCCATTTATTTTCAATAATTCAATCTTTGAATGTGTTGCATTATATCAGAGAAAATATCTGAAACGGAGGAAGTATAAAAAATCGGGGAAATCCTACTAAAAGACATTTGTGTTCTAAGGTACTTAATTAATCACGTTGTTGATTACATATAATTGTTGCAAATATGGCTACCATATTCTTCTTTACGTTAGTAGGATCTCATAATCGATTATCATGATCGTGAAGAGTAGAAATTAAAAAAAAATTGAAGTTGTATTTTTTATTATGATCGATAACACTTGTTTGTGTTTGGTGAAGGGGGTGTTTAGAAGTGAATCGGATGCACAATCGACCACATCAAATGCTAGCAAGAAGATATAGGATATGGTGGTAGTCTTCACCTCTAATGAACATCAGAGAAGGAAATTACAAGAAGAAAATTAAGTAGAAATCTCTTTGTTTTCTCACTCCTCATCTCTTCTCTCAATCTCACTTTGTTGTCTCTTGTACCCTTTTGAATAACACATCGCATTTCTCTATTGTAGGCTTTACACTCTTAAATTGATTGTAACAGTCAATCTCAATCAATCAATTAAGATCTTAATGAGATTTTATCAAATCTAATCAAATCTCTTTTACGTACTAAATGAAATCTAATTTTGTCTTATTAAGATTATAATTCTCTCGAATGAAAAAATCATAATCTTAATAATCTCCTCCTTGAATTGAATTCGATCACGATCTTTTTGCATATCTCCTTAATCCCGCATTGGACCATCCTCATCATTTTAAGATCCTCTCTCAAGTTCTCACATCGTGGGTGTTGCATCCGTCGCTAGGTGACATCGGCATGTTTTCTCTTGGGAACACCGACACATTAAGTGTTGTGCCTCTTGACGTAGCACTACACATCTCCTGTGCATATGCCATTGTCCTATGGCAAAACGAACCACACTCTTATCTTTCCTGCATGCTCCTACTGAAGGGAGGTTTTTAAGGCATTGCACATCACGGAAGTGTGTGGATCAAATCACATCCCATCGAAAACAGACTTGTCATACAAGTCACTATAGCAGTGGAATTTAAAAAAAAGATGGAACCATATGGATTGAGAATCATTCCCAATCTGTTCCATCAATATCACACGAGTATAGGAACACCACTTGAAGCCTGAATGTGATCCTTGATGAATCTCCATTTCATTACCTTTATTCTTCTATTTTGGTCTTAAATCCCTACCTAAATGCATGTAAATAACATTAATTTGTACAAAATAACATTCATTATTTATACTTTAATTACTTTATAAAATATTGTAATTATGCACAAATACAAGAATAAAGGAGAAAAGAAAAGGAAATGAAATACCAACAATATTGAATGACCCTAAAACCCTGAAACCAAGTCAAGAATTGATTTAGTTGACCAGAAATAAAGTAGAGGGGGATAAGGGTCATAAATACAATAAACCTTAATTCCAAATTCATCAATAAGTACAATATAGGTCCTATTTTGTTCTTTATTATTTATAACTCAAACTAATAAACTTTATACATGAAAGTTGTAGATAAAAATACTAAAAAAATATAAAATTGATTTCATGTAAAAATAATGCATATTGTGCTTTATACACTCAGAACAACAAGTCAAAACTCAAATTTCACAGACCTGTATCTTCTCCATATGAGCTCAAAATAGACCAAAATCACATTAATCATACCTAACTTTTAATAAGCTATTTAATGAAAGTAGTTTCATTTAGTTTGGAGCTAAGATGCAAAAGTTAAGTTTTGGGCACATGTTATGCAATATACTTGTATATTTTATTCAACATATTTATTTTTTATTTTTTTAAAAATTTTATTTTTACTATATTGTATTTAAAACATATACACATAATTAAATTAAAACAAAACCATCAAAATAAAATTAAAATAAGTAATAACCACAAATACATAGATGAAATACACATGTGTACACCTATAATGTATATGGACCTAATTAATTAAGTGTATATACAAACTCAGAAAAATAAAACATGTAATCGTGTATAAAAATACATCATGCCAAAATACATGTATTTATACCTATATTTTATATGTAAATATTGACTCATAATAAAAAGCCACATAAAAATAAATAAAAATAGGTATAAAATACTACATAACTTTATAAACATTGTTTACTTTATAATCTAAAAAAATTAAGTAATTAATTAAATATAGATTTTAAAATATATTTATATTCCCTTTTTCCCTAGTTGGTCCACGCGGACCAACCATGACCCTCCTACAGTTGACCCTAGGACAATTGTCCTTCTTCACCCCATTTCCCGTGTCAGACGTGTACAACCCCTACTTTCGCCCATTTTACGCTTCCTCCATGTCCCTTCGCCCTCGAGTCCTTCCATCCTTGTAAATCCTGCACCTCCCTCTTATTCACCGTCCCATCTCCCATCACCTTCCACAAACCTCCAGCACACCAAGTCTCAATTGGATATTGCGGATCTTATCCACAATATTCATGATTATTATGAATATCAATCTCCATATTAATCATATTAATCTTATCTAAGATAATTAAATCCAAATTAATTATTCAAATCTCCTCTGTACATATCCAAAAATAATGTGAATCTTATCCACATTATTCTTGGATAATTGTGAATAACACTTTACAAGATAACATTATCTAAGATAATTAAATCCAAGTTCTCTTCTTCACTCAGTGATTCAAACATCACTTAACAATCCCAATCTCATATTTATCTCTTTAGGAACATTCCTTAAAGTGCTTTGAGGATAGTGCGCCTTCTCCACGAATACTTGGAGATAGGATCATGGTGATTGTACATTCATGTATAATGAAGTGGATAATGATATCTAATCACAAGAAGACCTCTCAGAGATATCTGATCATGTCAGATAAAGTATCCAATATTTTTATTGTCTCTGAATCCAATTCAGATCAATATCCAACATTTGGACTAAGATTGCATAACGAGTTCACTGAGCGGAGTCACTAAATTCAAACATGTTTCATCTCTCCCTCAGAATAATCGTTAAAGATCACATCACCCTCAAGTATCCCTGATACCCATATATCATGCATACTAGAAGATCATGACTAAACCTGAAGTTCTAATCCTATTTTGGATTGTCTCCTTCATGATTTTATCGATAAGTTTCTCATTAAATCATTGAAAGTTGGTATCG
This sequence comes from Ottelia alismoides, assembly GCA_037367405.1. Lineage (NCBI taxonomy): Eukaryota > Viridiplantae > Streptophyta > Magnoliopsida > Alismatales > Hydrocharitaceae > Ottelia > Ottelia alismoides. Next base: position 94,630 of record JAZKJV010000993.1, read on the forward strand.
ATCATATGCTTTGCAAAAGCATATATCATACCTTTAAATCATGTATTGTTTCCAAAATAAGATGACCAACGTTGGAATTTGATTTATCTCAATATCTCATGAGTGAGCTCATATCTTCTGGTTTAGTAGTGAACATGTATGATCCCTTTGAGAGATCGTATTACTCATCATATGCCCTTGTATGCACACCAGTGTGTCGGTGTATAGACCTTGATTATATCATTAACCTAGTGGTTTGACCAATGAAGATATTCAGACATAATAAATCATATGTCTCCAGTCAGAAGATGCATGCATGTATCGTGACAGTGTACAATATAGATCTTGGTTATCTTGTTCTCGTAAGTCAACTCTTTAACCTAACTTATCGGATACCTTCGAAACTCTAATCCTACGTAGAGGACCTGCATCAAGAGATCGGTCAGATGTCAGTCTTTGGAGTAAGGATTGCCATCTCCTACTCGGGCTGGAGATCCTTTCTTGATAGTCACTGGATGGTGCAGTTGAGTACTCAATATAACTCTTTAGATATTCAACCCTACACCAGCCTCTATGATCCAACATTTGGATCAACAACTGTAAGATATTAAGACGATCTGATACATAATCCTAACTGTACGAAAGGAGCTATTATACTTATTTATTCTTCATTTCAGATTAAGGAGTGATTTGCAACAACTTTTATTGCATAATGGTTCGTCATGGACACTCATACACAACACCGACAATAGAGGTGTCACCAACATGCTGCTCTCTTCTGATGCCACCCGTCTTGGGAAAAACTGAGCTCTATCTCGATCTCGTACATCATGTTCAACATCCTCATTCCGTACATCACCAAGTATGTTCTTGTTCTCAATAGTTCACAACAACTGTCAGATTTATGCAGCCAATATCTATCATACTATCTTCATGTCTCCTTGCGCAGTTGCCACTAGTTAGTTTCTTCAAGGACATAAACTAGAGCTTCTTTACCATATTTCTACAAATGAAAAAATAAATAGATGAAAATGAAGGAAAAAACAAACAAACAATAAAAAAGAGAAGTTAATGAAGACAAAGGAAAAACAAACTAGCAATAAGAAAGGAGAAGTTATGTCATAGAAGAAGCAACTTGAGGAGAGGATGAGATGTGAGCTCATTTATCCACATCTTTTTCCTAGGTAACGGTACGTGAATTTCAAAGATGAAATTTATCTTAAGCAGGGGAAAGTTGTAACAATATCATTTTGATTAGTACTAAGCTTAAATGTAAACAATTAACTAAACTAAATAGCTATCTTGATGCTAATAGGTAAAAATTACATTCATGTTGTAATATCCACAACTTAATTATGGAGATCCAATTGATGAGTTGCATCAAATCGACAGTCACGTACAAAAATCGCCATATTTTAAAGAGGTAAATGGGGCTGCCCCCAGGGAGTAGCCAACTTGGCTACTCCCACCCCTATTTTTCCCTCATTTTTTTTATTTTTTTGGAAAATAAAAATTTGTATATTCATCATTATATCCCTCTCACATTCTATTAAAATTTTGTTAGAAACAGAGACTCCTACGGCCTCCATCCAAACATGATCGATTTAAAAAATCCTGCGACCGTTAAAAAAATGACGTCTGGATGGAGGGCTTAGGAATCTCTGTTTCTGACGAAATTTTAATAGAATGTGAGAGGATATAATGATGAATATACAAATTTTTATTTTCCAAAAAAATAAAAAATGAGGGAAAAATAGGGGTGGGAGTAGCCAAGTTGGCTACTCCCTGGGGGCAGCCCCATTTTACCCTATTTTAAATAGGGAAAAATGGGGCTGCCCCCTAGGGGTAGCCAACATGGCTGCCCCCACCACATGTTTCACAAATTCTTTTTATTTTTTTGGAAAAATATCACCATGTATATTCATCCCTATATCCCTTCTATATGTCATTCAAATTTCGTCAGAAACGGAGACTCCTACGACCTCCATCCATGCGTCATTTTTTTAACGGTCGCAGGATTTTTTAAATCGGCTCTGTCTGGATGGAGGCCGTAGGAGTCTCTGTTTCTGACGAAATTCGAATGGCATATAGGAGGGATATAGGGATGAATATACATGACGATATTTTTCAAAAAAATAAAAATAAAAAAATTTGCCCCAAAATGGGGCGGGGCAGCCATGTTGGCTGCCCCCAGAGGGCAGCCCCATCAACCCCTTTTAAATATGGTTGTAAATATTATTGGATACAAAGAAAGAATTTCTATGATTACTAGGGATGCAAACGGACGGATATGGATACTGTAACATCCATACCCTCAAAGATAGTACCACATCTAAAACTCATGATATGTGGGTGTGGTTTATAAGTGGTGGGGATTACTACTTGACAATTTCGGCTTAAGCATTTTGGGTGGTTGTTAACCGGTCCAATTGGGCCTGAACCCAACAAGTTGTCAGGGCCAGTTTTCCTCGATAACGGACCAGGGACCTAAGTCTGGGACGTTACAAATGGTATCAGAGCTAATTTATCTCTGATAGTGGAAAGGGCTGCCCAAGAGGTGGAGCCACCCCTACAAAGAGATAGGAGGAAATGGTTACCCAGAGTGCGCAACTGCCACTAGAAATAAGTGATGGGCCATGTCGCAACGAGGACATTGCGAATATAAGTGGGGGGAGATTGTAACACCCATACCCCCAAAGATAGTACTACATCTAAAACTTACGAAGTACGGATGTGGTTTATAAGTGGTGGGGATTACTACCTACCCCCTCACCTCCCCCCGGAGGCCGCCGCGGGCCTCCTACCCCCTCACCTCCCCCCGGAGGCCGCCGCGGGCCTCCTACCCCCCTCCCCTCCCCCCTCGGACTCCCCCTCGGAAGCCGCTGCAGGCCTCCTACCCCGCTCCCCTCCCCTCCCCCCGGAGGCCGCTGCGGGCCTCCTACCCCCCTCCCCTCCCCCGCCCGAAGGCCGCCGCGGGCCTCCTACCCCCCTCCCCTCCCCTCCGGAGGCCGCCGCTGGCCTCCTACCCCCCTCCCCTCCCCCGCCCGGAGGCCGCCGCGGGCCTCCTAACTACTTGACAACTTGAGCTCACATTTTGGGTGCTTGTCAACGGATCCAATTGGGCCCGAACCCAACAAGTTGTCAAGGCCAGTTTTCCTCAATAACGGACCGGGGACCTATGCCCGGAACGTTACAAATGGTATCAGAGCTAATTTCCCTCTGATAGTGGAAAGAGTTATACGAGAGGTGGAGCCACCCCTACGAAGAGATAGGAGGAAATGACAACCTAGAGCGTGCAGCCGTCACTGTCACTAGAAATAAATGATGGGCCATGTCGCAACGAGGAAGTTGCGAATATAAGTGGGGGAGGTTGTAACATCCATACTACCAAAGATAGTACCACATCTAAAACTCACGAAGTGTGGTGTAGTTTATAAGTGGTGGAGATTACTACTTGACAACTTGAGATTAAGCATTTTGAATAGTTGTCAACGGGTCCAAGTGAGCCCGAACCCAATAAGTTGTCAAGGCCAGTTTTCTCGATAACGGACCGGGGACCTAAGCGCAAGATGTTACAGATACGGATGTAGGTATTACCGTATCCTTATCTGGTTTTGAATACGAATATGGATGCGGATACGGATATTGACGGATATCAAAACTATCTTACCATATCTTCAAAAAACGGATACAAATGTAAAACAAATACTGATCACTTACGAGTAATGTTAAAAATACTCTATAAAATCGACTTAAATATATACAAATTGGATGGAAAACACATGATATAAATTTACTAAATGTGTTTGTATCATAAAAATTATACAGATATGGCAAAAGAAGGTATATTATTATGTTATATAGGGTTAAAAATAAATCTACGACTATATTTATATATGAAAACGGATATACGGATACATATACGGATGTTTGCGGATATCAAAATGATATCCTTATCCCTGTCCATTTTAAAATGGATACAGATACAGATGTCAAAATCTGTGTAAAACAATTACGGTGACAGATCAGATATACGGATATTGGATATATCCGTAACCATTTGCATTCTAATCCCTAATGATTACCGATTTGGATTTCTAACGCTTTGTACTAAACAAATTTGGTAGCAGCATACTAAACAAATATGATAGCAGATCATTGGCTACGTTATATGATACATGTAAGATTAGTTATAAAAAATGTATGTATGCATATAAAGTAAATAATATGGTGTAGTTCGTAGTATCTGTATATAGACAAAACAATGAAATGAATATTATTAATCTTCATATCTAGACAAACATTATATTAAGAAAATGGATTCTATGTGGAGGTAAATAAGATCATGGATATCCAACAATGGCTACGTATAAGAACAAAACAAGATAAATGTGTGAAAAAAGATATCAAAGGTTTATAAATATATATCAAAGGATAAATTCTAATCATACAAATTATTATTATATATTACATGAGGTTAATATTACTTGAAGGAGAAGTAAGGATTATACTCAAGATGCAGGATCATGATATCCATGGACATGTTTGGTTGGTGGGTTGGGTTGGGGTACACTGGCGTGTCCCTCCTTCCAACTCTCCTAATCCTCCTCACAGTTTACTATTCACAGGGGTAACCCAACTTAACTCAACCCAATCCAACCCAGCAACCAAACAGGCAGCATGTGTAGTGTTGCAAGCAATTGCATTGAATTAAAGCATAGTATTTTTGTATAATTATTATTTCTATAGGTTCGTGAATAATACAAATTTACCCAAGTGGTAATGAAGACTTGAAATGACATAAGTATAAATAGATATCAATCATATTTATTCCATCAAGTTTTCATTCAAACTTTACATACATAAGAGACAATTTTGTAAGTGTGCACAAAGATCGGATAAAATCTATAATCTATTGATTTGATTTTTTTTCTTTTTAATGAATTGATCATATTTAGATCTTTAAAAATCATTAAATTATGTATTTGGATTGGATCGTAATCAAAATCCGATCCGATGGAATCCATTAATCTGTTAGTGTTATATACGATAACTATTAACATTTACAACTTTCTTTGTTATCATACTTTATGAATTCCATTCAGCATCTCCTTAGTCAAGTGGTGCTTTAAATTGATTGTAGCATGTAACATCATGGTAAAAAAGAGAAAGATAACTTTAAGATTAACAAAAAAATCCAACTATCATATTCTATTTCTCACAAACCAACCTCACAAATTAATGATGCTAAGTACTTGGATCTTGCATCTCCTTCTCAAGTAGAGCTTACTATCTTAAATGAATTACCTATGATCCGATTCAACTCCATTTCATTTTCTAGCCGTAAAATGCAAAGCATGTGCTAAATGTTGATAATATTGTCTTATAGGTCAATTTCTTCTCAAGTTGGGTGCTACCTTTCAGTTACATTCTTTTCGATCGAAAATCAATAAAGTATTTATAACTATTGTAGTTGAGTTATTAGTTGGGCTAAACTCTTTTTAATGCTAATTCAACATCAAAACATAACGTAAATGTTAAGTGCTATTAACACAATGATAGACCATGAGGGAGAGGATATATTGATAGAGTAATAATCGATCCGAATTTAAAGGATAGTAGATACTTGATGTCATTGCTCTGATTATTGTTGCTTGGGTGGATCAACCCACCGAAAGAATGAAGAGAGCCATGGATGTTCCTTGCGAACGTATGCATCGATCACTCTCTCTTGTAACAATAAAAAATATCAAGATTTTAAAAACCAGATCGAGCATTGAACTGGTTAGTCTTCAGTTTGGTCCAACTAGGTCGGACCGGTGATGATGTCAATATGATGTCATCATTCCTATCGACTCAGAAAATACTGGAACGATCTTAATTTACCGGTTCAACCGACCGAATCGATTTTTTGAACCGATAAAATCGGATATGTATATGTAATTTGTATTTATATATCAATGAAATAATTGGTTAAAATATCAAATCTTTCAATCGAATACCATGATTGTCTATTTCAAGTAAAAATCTACAAAAGGTAGTCATAATTTCTAACATTATATATGAATATAATATTATAATAATTTATTTATAGTTGCTTCTAATTACTCTAAGAAAGTAGTGGAATAAGTTATATTGTAAAAATGAGATGGACATAACTCAAAATTGTAGAAGTTAAGAAGGGTATAAGTGATAAAAATCCTATTATTTCATTATTTAAACCTTTATTTTTTGAAAATATTTTTTTCTAAACCATTAAAACTGGGTCAGTCCGAGTCAACCCAGTCCAACCACTTGGGTCCACCCGGTCCGACCACCAGTCGGACCCATTTTTTATTTTCTTTTTTTTGTAAAAAATTAATTAAATAAAGCCAACCGAACCGACCGGGTCAGCGTCAGTTCCCGGTTCAAAAATGGTTGTCCAATCACCTTCCTCTTTTGTCCATCTTATTCTCTAATTAACGGTAATAATTCTTGCGCTAATGGCAATTATTAATGTTCAAATCAATAGGATTTTTCAACTCACAACATATATACGTATTAAAAATCCGATCCAACTCATAATCCGGTGGATCGAATTGGTTTAGATTTGAATATTGAATGGATTGGATTAGTAACGAGAAAAGTTATAATCTAATAACATTGGATCGGACATGGATTAAGGTAAATTCCAATCCAATCAGATTCATGTGCATCCCGACTGTTTTCCCATGTCGTTTGTCTATCAGCCTCCAAATCTAATTCTTTCCCATCAAAACAAAGAATGAATATCGACACCCATAATTAACCCTTGATTAATTAGATTTATCTCCCTTCATCATTTAATAATCACCATATAGAATCAAGAACACATGATGAAACGGAGAACAAAGTATAAAGTTGATGCATCTGCATATCTTTCATAGCAATCAAGTATGATCATGAGGTCAATGAGAGGGGGACATGATAACTGACGTATAAGAAACCCAAAAGAAGGGCACAACCACATGATGTGTCCTTTAATTAGTCTCTAAAGTATGTACGAATGTCTGCATCTTGTCTTGTGTTTGATTGCTTAATACATGCACATCATATTTGTTTAATCACATCTATGCATATGGAAGAAGCAACAACAGTTTGCTAGTGGATCTGACAGAAGCACGGACTTCAAATCTCATTAATTCTTTGCCTCAAGATCAACTAGGATTCTTAATTAATTAATTAAAAGATTAATTAAAATCTTGACAAGGATTATTGGCATCTTTCGCATATAACCCCAATTATAGATTATTCCACCAGTCAAATAACCCACATATATTTTCTATTATTCCTCCCCTTGCAACCATAAAATGGACATGTACGTATAGGTAATTACGTGGATAAGACACTATATCATCTCATGTTAAATATATAATAATAAATATTTATTTATTTTTAAATTATATTTTTACTTTGAGTTTTTTCTATGAATTATATAAATTATTACTATTCCATTTCATTAGAAGATGTTTGTTATATAATATCGAAGTAGTTTACTTGTTACATGTTTAAAGTTGAATGATAGAGTGATAATGTCTGAAGTAATTGTCCTTATAGACTCCTTTTGTTATTGTATTATTTCAAATTTTTTTAAATGCTGATATTCAAACTCTGGAGATGCAATGCCTGCTTGGGAAGGATCTAATAATAAAATAGAGTAAATTATATACAGTCGGTAAAATATAGACTCAATTTCAATATTATATCTGAACTTTTGAAAGTAACAACATGGTTGATTTTTAGATTTGTTCCAATGTGGTCAAAGATTACTGAAATTTAGTTGATTATTTTACCTCAAAAGTAGCTCTAATTGGATTGCATTAGTTCAAAATCAAATTTGAGACAAATCTTAAAGATTAACTACCACATTGTTTAAAGTTCAGGTACAGTTTAACAATTAGGTATATAGTGTTCAATTAGGCGTATAGTTCAGGATCTTGTGTCGAAATTATTCAATAAAGTATGCTCATTGTTGAATCTAAAGAATGGTCTGGTGATAGTGCGGTGTGTCTATATCTTGAAAGACTCGGGTTTGAATCTCAAGGGAGACGCTTCGAACCTCTGAATTTATCTGACCTAGTATAAAAAAAAGTATGCTCGTTGTTAACTTTGATGGATTTATATTTTTTTTGGAAAAACCATCTAAAAAGAAAGGAAATCATTTTTGTTAGCTTAGAATTCTCGTTCCTCATTTTTCTACCATTTAAAATGCTTGGAAAGTAACAAAATAGTTTTTTAATCAACTTAACATTTCCTTTATCTCTTGGTTTTCTTAAAAATCATAGTAAATATATTTTTCTTTTTACCGTTAAAACAAACGCACTGATTAATATTTTTCCATTACTTTCCTTTGAGCCACTAATACATGAATATTTGTTAATAAAAAATAAACGTATCTCACGAGAATCCTAACTAGATTCCCATTGCACCAATAAGTGGATCTTAATTTTCCACACAAAAAAGGAAGGATCTTAATTTTATTCTTATTTATAAAAGGTATCATTGTATATTGTATTTATGTAAGAAAGAGAGAAAGGAGGAGGAGGAGGGTCTCAATCTCGTGTGCGTGCGCGTATGGGTATGGGTGTGCTTGTGTGTGCGAGTGTGTGTGAAATGGAGCTGTCTCCTGATGGGAGCTAACTTGGTTCCCCTCGCCTTATTTCGTCCGGTTTGTTAATTTTTTTGAAACTTTTTTCGGTGGAATTTCATCACAATATCCCTATATTATGTCATTCAAATTTCGTGTGGAACAGAAACTCTCCATCCAGACAATCAGTTTTTAATGATAACATAATTGCTAAAAGCGAACCTGTCTGGATGGAGGTCGTAAGAATATCTATTTCATGTGAAATTCGAATGACATAATATAGGGATATATTGATGAAAATCCACGGAAGCAATTTTAAAAAATAAACAGAAAATCAGGCGAAATAGGGCGGGGGGAGCCATTTCATCCTTGTCATCCTCTTCGTCGTCTTCACAGGCCTTATCATCCTCACAGGCCTTGTCATCCTCTTCGTCATCTTCGTTTCCATCTTCACCGTCGACATGGCCGGCGGGAAGTTATTCGCACCCTTCATCTACGTCTTCAACGTCGGCATGGAGCTCGTCGTTATCTCTGTCCTCAAGTGGACAACTACGCGTGGTCGACATGAAGTTTTTCGTCCCTTCATCTCCATCTTCAACGTCGACATGGAGCAGTTCATGATATCATTCACGTCGTCATCGACAAGGCAGAAGTGAGCGACACAGAATTGTTACGTAAAAATATATTTTCACTTCGTATTATATAATATTGATGTTTATTATACAAATTTGATGTGTATTGTACATATCTGATATGAATTTTACAAAACAATTTCGTGTGAATGAAAAATGACATTTTTTATATATCTTATATATTTGATGTGTATTACACATATTGAATGTGCATTATACATTGTGGATGAGTATTGTACATATATGGTTTGTATTTTACTTACGGATTTAGCGTGAATGTCTACTACATTTTTACAAAGAACAAGATAAAATTTATTATAAAAAAATCATATAATCATTACAAAGAAGCATGCATTAATTGCTAATATGAATTGTATTCTAGAAAGAATCATACCAAATTTACAAATAGCTGATTAATATTGAAGGAACCAACAGTAAATACAAAAAACATACGATTGTTAGAAAAAGAACTATAGATTAAAAAACGCATTAGGATACAAACATTGTCCTATGTAACGTCGTCCAGTACAAAACAAAACATTTTTAAATATGGTATTGCGAAAAATATCAAAAATAAAACTAGTTAAATTTAGTATTTCAGAATATTAATTGGTGTGTATAATTAGTCCAAAAGTTTATGATCAAAATGCCCTTTTGAGCAAATAAATTGATGATGCTGTTAGATTTGAATCTAACGGCTACGATCGTTGGCCTCCATAAGGATGGAAGGACCAAGTCCTATTTGAAAGGCCCCCTATACACACACATACACATATACATATAGATATATATAGGGGAGCCTACACTCATGTGTAGGTAACTTTCCTATACCCACCTCTTTTCCTCTCATTACTTTTACTTTTTTTGAGATGGATCCTTAGAGGATTTTCTTAGAATATTAAATGAAATGTGTGTTTCAAATTTCTGTTAAAACAGATATTCCTAACAGCTCCATCGGAAGTGGTCAATTTCAACAAATCTGAGACCATTAAAATTTGACTATCATGATGGATAAGTTAGAAGTCTCGAAATAAGTTGAAATTTGAATGACACAGTAGTGATATATTGTGATCTAAATTACCTAAGGATTCAATTCAAAGAAGTCAAAAATGAGGGGAAAAGAGTGGGTGTAGAAAGTTACCTATACTGAACGTAGGCTCCCTTTTCCCATATATATATATATATACATATATATATACATACATATATATATACATATATATATACATATATATATATATACATATATATATATGTGTGTGTATGTGCCTTTCTAATAGAACATAGTCCTTTCATGTGTAAGGAATGCCAACGATCATAGCCATTAGATTTTATTCTAACGCTGTTATTATTTTGTTTACCCAAAAAGGTATTTTGATCATCCTCTTTTATATTGATTATTCATATCATTTAATATTTCAAAATACTAATTTAGCTAGATCTAATTTTGGTATTTTTCACAATACATTATTTAAATAATATCCAATTCCCGTGTTGGGTGACATTGGATGAGATAGATGTTTATATCCTGACGTGTCTTTTTTGTAGAATATGTGATTCCTTTTGTATCGATTGTATCTTTTGTAGGTTCCGTGGTTCCTTCAAAAGTCATTAGTCATTTATAAAATGTGTGTGGTTCTTTGTAGAATACAGGTTCATATTAGCAATTAATGCATTATTCTTTGTAACGATTGTGCGGTTCTTTTTAGAATAAACTTTGTATGGTTCTTTGTAAAAATATGTTAGTCATGCACGCTTGATCGATGAATAAAATACAAATCAAATGTGTATAATATACATCTAAAATGTATAATGCACATGCAAAATGTAATACAGATCAAATATACAAGATATATAAAAAACTACATTTGTCATCCCCACCAAATTGTTTTGTAAAAATACAAATCAAAATTGTATAATACGGATCAAAACTGTATAATACACATCAATATTGTATAATACAAAAGAAATATGAAAATATAATGGTTGTATGGTCTCCTCGCACTGCCACCATCATGCTAAACACATCACGATCTGATCTACGTGTTGTTGTCGTTGTCTACGTGAAGAACTTTCCAGAAAACCGTGGTGTCATCCTTGGCTTCTTCGTCGTCCCCGGCGGTCACTCTCGATCACTTTAAGTCACGAGCTTTAACCCGTAGGATTCGATAAGATTCACGACTTGAAAGTAGAATCCAAATCATCATGATCACATCAAGATAGCATCATTAGTTTTAATACAACCACCTTGCAAAGAACGGATTTATGATGATGATCAACAATAAAAATAAGATTTTTCTTGAACCCAATTGAAATCACTACTACTCAAATCATGGAAACGAAAAGAAATAGAAAAAGAGAACAAAAGAACACCATCTGGCATTAGGATTTCAAGACGCTGCCACACCTCTCCTGCAAGGAATAAATGACTTACATTCACGATATCTTTTTCTTCCTCATTCTGATTTTGGTTTTCGTATTATGGATGTTGCTTCACGCTTTATGGCATTTCCACGAGAAAAAAACCCAATCCCGCAACGAATTGTTCATGGAACTACTATCGAGATTATTCGGACCATATTTCCAAGTATCATCCCGATGTTCATTGCCCTCCCATCACATCTTGATCTCGGGATAGAATGTGCGGGCGCATGCGAGAGAGGAATACAAGGCGTGAGGGAAAGCGATCCTTCATCTACGAGCATGGGAGAGAATGCGGAGGTGAGGGTAGCAACCTTCGATGCCGGCAAGCGTGACACCTCCATCTGTGAGCTTGGAGGCAACCAAAATGACGCCTCAACATGCCAAAATAATTAGGTTTCTAATTTTGACTATGCATTTAGGATGACATATTAATGGATGAGATAATTGAGGTGATTAGATGCTATATTTAGATAATGTATAAAGAATAACATAGGTTTTTGCTTAATTTATAAATAATCTTAATATACCATTAATAACACAACATGATTAACTACGGAAGGTTGGGATTGCAGGCCTTCCTTAGAGATGGAAAGAGCATGTTCCATTGGAAAGATATCTTGTGTACATATATGTATGTTTATGTATATGTATATGTATGTAATTTAAAAAAGAATGTAGTTGAGTATATTCAAAGACCTAATTTTTATAAGGCAAAAATGCCTCGAAAAAGAAATCGATTCACCACAAATCAACCCTAACCCTTTCCACTTAAGAACTAATGTCTCATGGTGAAAAAACCGTTGTATTAATTAATATGGGAAAATAGAGTATGTTCCTTGTGAGCACGTAACATACATGCTCACATCTTTTTTCCTTGTATTATTTATTTATGTTTTTAATGAAACATATGGAGAATTTAGATCACCATATATCACAATGGTGTCATTCAAAATTCAACTTAGTTCAAGATTTATATCCCCTCCATCAAGACTGTCAATTTTTAACAATAGCAAAATTGTCTAAATTGACCTCTTCTAGATGGACATGTGAGGAATGTTGTTTTTATACGAAATTTGAAACACATATTCCACTTATTATTTTTGTAAATATCCTCAGTGTTTCATTTAAAACATTAAAAAATGTACAGAAAATAGTGGGAGCATACTCTTATATGCCACCATGAATCATACTCATTTAACCCTAATTATATATATATTTATATATATAATTACTAAACAAATATAGCCTCATATATAATATGGGATGTACATCAAAGGACACCTGACATGGGAGAGAGAAGGGGAGTTGTTCTTATGTATAATAATTACTTTGTAATATTATGGATATGCAATGGTTGACCTCAATCATGTATGTGGGGGGAACGATCATATGCTTTGATTCTTCCTTTTATTAACACTTTGATGTGGATCCTTGTGGACATTGTTGGCTTAGACGCATGAACATATAATATATTTGGATCTCTTTGATGGTAACGTGTGTTTAAGATAATATTGTGATAGGATCGACTCTAACTTGTTGGCACCATGTATATAATTGGATTCCACCATGCATTAAAAATATAAAATCAAATACATGGACGTGATGCCAAATGGTGTAATTTCATTCGTTTGTGGTGCATGATCTTGTGGCATGACTAACATTAATTAGTATTTTCCATTTTGGAGAGAGCTCGTGAACATGCTTTGCATGAATGTGGCTCACATGGACATGATTGGGGTCAACCCAATGCATATCCACAAGGTTCCTATTAGGATCTTAGTGTATAGGGTATCCTCGAATTTATTTATGTAATGATAAATAATATTATAGATTTTATACTTTCGTTAATTAGCACATGGAATAACGGCGTTTCACACGCGAGGAAGCGATTAAGGTCCTCTTTAAAAGTTCTAAAATTGAATATTCTCCAAGAGAAATTTGATTAGTTTAGCATTTAGAATCCTATTTTTTTTTAAAAAAAATCATTCTCTTTTACGTTATTATTGTACCTTTTTGTCGATCCTAAAATAACCTCTCTTTCTCAGGGTTTAAAAAACCGGACCAGACTAGTTGGTCGGACCGGTTGGATCGGGAATCGGTTCCTGACTTAGTCGGTTTGACTGATTTCATTTAATTAATTTAAAAAAAGAAATAAAAAATCATGTTCAACCAGTGATTTGACCGGGTTGATCCGGATTGATCCAATTTTGATGATTTGATAAATTTTCAAAAAATAAATATATAAATAATAATAAAATAATATGATTTTTTTACATGTACCATTCTTAACTTCTGCAATATCAATTACGTCCCTTTATTTTTTGTAATAAAATTTGTGCCACTATTTTTTAGAGTAATTTCTAAAATCAACTATAATTAAAAGATTACATATTGTATCCATATGTAATGCTAGAAATTGTGACTAATTTTTGAAGAGTTTTACTCGAAATAGACGATCATGTTATTCTATTGAAAGATGTGTCATTTTAAACAATTACTCATTGATATATAATACATACTTACATATGTATCTGATTTTATTGATTCAAAAATTGGTTCGATCGGTCGAACCAATAAATTAAGTCTGGTCCAGATTTTTCCGAGTCGATAGGAATGATGATGTCATTTCGACATCATCATTGGTCCAATCGATTTGAACCGACGATCCGATCCAATTAGATCAAACCAAAGACTGGTCGGTTCAACGTCCGGTCAGTTTTTAAAACCTTGCTATTTCGTATGAAAATCAATGTCAATTCTTTTGCTACGATCCTTATGAATATCAATGGCCTTACCCTCTTTTTTTAAGGAAAAAGATGTCCTCTTAATGACGATTCATTGGGAAAGGCATATTGATATTTTTTACTAATTTTGCAATAACAATTGGACTTGGAGATAATGTATTGAAATATAATGATGGAAACTGAATATTGATAATGATGTAGGCAGATTGGTTAAAAAAATGTAGATATCATTAAAAACTAAATGTATATGTAGCAATTGATAATTAGTGATTCATTGCTTAAAAACATATTGTGGAAAACTATAATGGTAGAAATTTAGCTTGTGCAATTCGACAGGAACATTAACATCACCAGTACTCGTTGCCAAAAGCTTGGTAACTATAGTTTTATTGCAGTTGACCATATGTTCCAGCAAACTTGCAGTAACATATATTCTTTGCCGATGTGTGATGACAACTTTTGTGTGAACATTTAGATAACGGGATTTTTGTTGGCAAATACACATTTGGTTGCTAAAGAATTATTCCATCGCAATAATTTAATTACCATAAGAGTATTTTTTAGTGAAAACTATTTTTGATTCTTGAAATTCTACATGAATGCTGTATTTGTAGCTATATTGCTAGCGGCAAATCATATAATCTGTTGATTTTCTTAGAAAAAAATTCTTCCTACCAACGATAAAAACACAAATTTTAATGAAAAATATCAATAGATACTCATCATTGTATGGATTGTTAACAACAAATACAAACATCCATTATGAATTACAATAATAAAATATAATTTTGCAACAAATAATAATCATTGCAAATTTAATACTGAACAGATGACTACGAACATTCAAATTATTTAGTGACATGAGCCACTTTTGTTGTTGTGATGGAAAGCAAGAAATTTGAATTCAAAAATTTGGAGTAGCGTATTTAGAAGAACATTCATTCCATTGCTCTCACACTATCATATTTATGAGTTCGACATAAGGTGAAAGGTGTATTTTGTAATGTTTAGATTCCAAAAACAATACCAAATAAAAAATTACAAGATAAAAATAGAGATAAAGAGGCAATCCACAATGCATTGTGATTTTAACGCAGAAACCCAAACAAGTGAAAACCATGATTTAGAACTTCATATTCTAGAATTCCCTCTTGGCTCTCTTAGTAAAGCTCTCTTCCATGATTGTGCTATTTGAAACTGGAGTTTAAACAACCTCATGTACAAGCTTCCCTTCCTTGGGCAACCCCAAGGAAAATTTTCTTCCCCCCTCTGAGATAGGAACCCAACAACCCATGAACATATGTAATAAATTTGAAAAAAACTTATTAATATAAACTTAAACCCATACTTACTCAACATTTAAGAAGATTGAAAGTGGCTTAGTGATGCTTTTAAAATGATGATGGAGGATTGAAAGTACTTGATCACAAAAAAGCACTTAACCTCTTAAAATGTTGGTGTAAATATTCTTATCTTTTATTTCTTGTAAGACAACCATTGCTTGATTTCACCACTATTTTGAGTTTCCTTGAATTTTTGATTTCTTTCTATAAATATTTGATCTTTGAGTCTTCGGGCTCTAGATGAAGGTACATGCAGATATTAGGTGTTTGTACCTAAATTACTCGATCAAGCAATGCCTAAAAATCTAAGGGCTCATTCACATAAAACAAAGAAAATAAAGGCAGAAAACTCACAATGTGGAAGACAAATAAAAATAAGTGGGAAAATAGGGAGAATAAAAAGGTAGAAGGTGAGAAAACACGAAAAAGTTGAGCGGGCACCCGAGTGAACAGACACTTGGTAAAATAGGTCCATGAGAGCTTTAATGTCCAAGTGTCCAATGTACATGTATTATTACAATTTAATTATGAGATGAATGTGTCTCTCTCACAAAATAAAAAGAAAAATGCTACACTAAAATGTATACTCTTCACTCTCTCTATCTATGTTTCTATTCTTTGCTCTCTCCAATCAGCCTACAAAGAAAAGGCGGATCTCCACGAAGCTCGGGTGCCCCAACCTCCCATGAAGTTGTCAAAGCCACATGGTCCCTCACAAAGAATTCAACAAAGAAATTGTTCATACACAGATAAGTAATTATTTATAAAAAGAAATAAAAGACATGAAAAATAAAGATGGCTAATATACGCAAAAACCATATCCTATGTTGCTTCCCAGCAACGACCGATTTGTCCATTCGAAGTATGAGGTACCTAACGTCCCGTATTGGAGGATTTACAGTGTCCGACAGGTCGGATCCAGCAATCATTGTATCAATCTCTCTCATGGCACTCGGTACTCATACAATCCAAATAAGACAACAATCAACCCACAATGTATGATAATTCATTGAAAATATGAAGTGAAATTTATTATACCCTAGATGAAGTTGTGTATATACAACAAATGTAGGGGGACGAGCCGCTTTGAGCAAATCGTGGATAGGTGATTTTTTGTTAATTAATAAAAAATAAATAATAAATATTTTTGGACCTTTTTTTTTTATTTTTTTTAATTTTGTGAGATTTTTATTATATTAATTTTTTATGGATTTTTTGCTTTTATATGTTTTTTAGATTTTTAAATTTTTATTTCCTTTTTAATTTTACAATTTTTAGTTCCTTTTCTTTTAAGCAAGTAATATATATTAAAAGTAATATTAATAGATCGAATAATATATTATATAATATAAAAAAGTACTTTTTTTACGTTTAAAATATATAAGTAGGTATTTATAATTAATAAAAATTATAATTATAAGTATTTAAGTTAATATAAGTATATATAGTACATATGTATTTTATATTTTTATATATATTTATATGGGATATTTACCCAGCGAACCCTGAAATCTTTCAAAATTACCTCTACGACCTTTGAAACATCGATATTCCTCCCTAGACCCCGTAATCTTGCTCCGTCTTACCCTATAGACCCTACCGTTAATTTGAGATCTTTTAAGTTAACTTGTTTGGGTTTAGGTTGAGTTAATCTAACCCTAGCAAATCCAAGGGCCCTCCTTTCTTCTTCTCTCCCCCTCCTTCTCTCTCTCGCTCCGACCACCACCTTCATCCCCTCCCCTCAAAGTCTTTCCTCTTCGCCGTCAACCTCCAGATCCCCTCCCGCTCCGACCACCACAGCATCGTTTTCTACTTTGCCTCTGACGGCATCATGGTGGACTCTGGCATGGTGATCTCGAGGTTCGTGAAATCGATTTACAACGGGCTAAGGGACGAGTTCTGGAAACAGGTGACAGTCATTTGGAATACGACCCATTTGTTTAATGCTCAAAATCGTGGTTCTATATGCTACAGCTACAGGTAGGTGCATCGGAGTACATGTCTCTGGGGCGTTCGATACGTGCTTTGCGACGACAGCGGGGGGCCGTGGACGCCGGGGGTGACGCTCTACTTCGAGGGGGATGGACCTGGCGCTCCAATCACAGGCGCGAGGTTTATATACATGGCTGGGCCACGTGCTATCTTCAACGGGATATGCGACTTCGTCTTCGCCTCCTCCAAGTCCATGGGTGACTCGTGCTTTGAGGATATTACCAGGGGCGTTGCCATCCAGTTCTGCAGGGGAGGGGGTGTTCTGAAGGAGGAAGGCGACGGAGGAGGGGCTGAAGGAGGAATGGGAGGGGAGAAGGAGGAAGGGCGGCGGGGGAGGGGCTGGAGGAAGAAGGGGAGGAGGAGGGCGGCGGATAAGGGGGGCGCTGGAGGAGGAAGGGCGGCGAGGGGGGCACGCTGGAGGAGAAGGGCGACGCGTGGAGACGCCTCTGTCGAAGGCCATGTGTTTGAAGGACGAGCAATCGATGGGCTCCCGTGGCGCGCTCCGGTGGCAGCTCGCACCACCGTGGAAACGACGCCGGGGCTCTGGTGGCTGGCAGCCGAGGAGCGTTAGGGCCGGCGGGGGAGCAGGGGAAGCGACGCCGGGGCTTTGGACGGTACGGTGGGGTTGAGGTTTCGAGGAGGACGACGGGGAGGGCCAAATCCAAGGGGAAATGGCAATGAATGTAAATTTAACAAACAAATTGGGTATAATGTAAACAAATATAACGGAAGCCGGTTAGTTTTAACGGACAAATGGATGGGAGTTAACCAGAGGGTCTGCACGGTAATGGTTAGCAAGATTACGGGGTTTAGGGAGGAATATCGATATTTCAAAGGTCGTAGAGGTAATTTTGAAAGATTTCAGGGTTCGCTGGGTAAATATCCCTATTTATATATACTTATAAAATAAAATATTTTTTATTTTTCTAAATTTTCTCTATTTTTTATTTTCCTTATTTTTTTATTTTTAGTATTTTAAATATATTAAATATAGAAAAATAGTAGTTATAATAAATATACTCAATTATTTTGGATTTCAAAAACAGATAATAAGCCTAAAACTTCTCATA
Organism: Ottelia alismoides; assembly: GCA_037367405.1. NCBI lineage: Eukaryota > Viridiplantae > Streptophyta > Magnoliopsida > Alismatales > Hydrocharitaceae > Ottelia > Ottelia alismoides. The sequence continues at coordinate 113,419 of JAZKJV010000993.1, forward strand.
ATTATTTTTAATATGTACTATATAATATAAATAAATATATGAATAGAAACATATATTTTTGTATTTTATAGAATTTTCAATGGTTTTTATAATATTTTTAGGTTTTTTCAATTTTTTAATGTTTTTCTTTTGTATTGTTTTATGATTTTTGTACATAGTTATATTATATAGTAATAAATGTGCTTTAGTTTTTTTTAGAAATTTTAAAATGGGTTTTATAATTTTTTATTTTTCAATGCAAATAAGGAATAAATTTCTCATATTCTATTTTCAATAATTTAAAAAATGTGGTAAATGCCAAATAAAAATATGGCATAAACAATCATCACGTTAGGTATTTACTACGATTTTCCTAAAAGTTTACAAGCACATGAGCTATTTAAACAAAAGAGAAATGCAACAAAATAAATAAAGGCCTAGCATGGGTATATTTGCAATAAAAATATAGTCAGGGGTGCATACAAATAACCATAAAGTTTAACAAAAATTTAAGGGTTCACTTGTAATTTTCACACAGAATATTACATTACTACTTATATTTATAGGATTATTAAATAAATACAAAAATACACGAGGAAAATAGCATAAAATAGCCAGGGACTATGTGTGCTTGGCATGTGCGGTGTGGATGAAGGGCTCTAGATGCACCATGACACTTTATGTAAGATCTAACACCTCTAATTGTGTGTCGCTCTGTTTGAATTTAATGGCCAGATTAGATCTAGGTCGAGGCTCGCATCTGACAGTGGAGAAGGATGTGGAAGAACAACAAAAAACTTTTTCCCCGCCTTCCTTTGTTCCTTAATTACTCCCAGTACCGCTCTCCTCCGGTGAAGTTGATATGTGCCTAGGCTTCCTGGGACCTCTTTTCATCTACAGGGGAGGTCAAAGATCTCCGAGCCTCATTGGTAGAGGCATGGAGGTCTTGTTAAGTTCTGGCCAACTGGGAACCCTTTTCGTTGTTCAATCTATGCAACAAATGGGCTTCCTGGTTGTCTTCCTGCACAAAAGGATACACGTGTACGAGGGCTATCTCCCCATCCTAGAATCGAAGCTTGTAACAGAAGGAATGGGGGGAACAGGGTCGCTCCGGCGAAGGGCAAAGGAGTAGCATCGGTCTCTCTATTTTTGCAAAATCAAAGGTGGTATGGTGGGGGTTTTGATGGAGAATCAAAGGGGACATGTAGTGAAGGTGAGAGTGACTCGAAACAATGAAGGGATATAGTGGATCAGGTCATCGGAGCCTATATCTAGCGAACTACGACTGAACTTAGGACAGCTAAAACTTAACCTAAATCATGAAATAAACGACAAAATGAAAGTCTAAACCTAAAATCTACATAAGAAAGCAAGAAAAGGCATCTCAACAGGGATACCTGGAGCAGATGAGAACCTCATCAGAAGTAGTCTCCAGCGATGGCTGGATCAACCGCGAACTCTGCCTTATCCAGGTTGTAGGGCTAGGCTTCACTTGTTGTTACCAAGGAGGCATCACAAATGGGTCCCTTTGGGATTACGAGAGAGGGAGGAAAATCAAAAAGAGAAAGGGGTGAGTGGTGATATTTTTAAGTGTGGTGAAGAGAAGAAATAGAGGAGAGACTGCATGAGGTGGGGAAGGAGTTGGTGGAGGCTAAGCACAGGGCGATGGAGGAGGATGTACAAGGTGCTCGAGGAGCATAAAGGAAGGGCGGAGGCGTGAAAATGCGGAAAACATGGGACCACTGACTCTAACAGAATACAGAGGGAGTGGGGCCAAAGTCAGCAAAGGAAAACACCTGATTGGTCCACGTGGACCAATTAGGGAATTAAGGGAATGAATTCCCTTGTTAAATGATTTTAAAATATCAAATGATTTGTTTAATTTTTAGTCAAAACATGAAAAATGTTTGTAATTTTATGTAGTATTTTATGCCTATTTGGATTTATTTTTACAAGCATATTTATTCGATGTTTATATTTACATGTATATACATAGGTACATATGCCTATGTTTCGTATTTTTTTATTTTATATAGTATATTTTATTATTTTATATACATAATTTATATATTTATAACTTATTTAATTAGACATTTATGTATTTTTTATTTAGTTTTTCTAATTTTATTTGTTCACCTAAATAATTATGCACATGTATTATGTACGTGTAGTTTACCTATGTATTTTAATACTTTATTTATTTTAATGAATATTTATGGTTTTATTCTATATTTATTATTTAATTGTATTTTGAATAATATTTACAAATATATAAAAAATATAAAGAAGCTAAAAATATAAAGAATAAATATATTGATTATTATATAATATATACAGTACAATAGGGACCCAAAATCAACTTTTGCATCTTAGCTCCAAATTAAAGAAACACCTTTATTAAATAGATAATTAAACTTTATGAACAATAAATGTGAGTTTGGTCAATTTTGAGTCTGTACGGAGGAGGTACAAGTCTGGGAAGTTTTCTTTGCAACTTGTTGTTCCGAGTGTCTTGGGTGTATTGTATATTATTTTAATGTGAAATCAATTTTGTATTTTCATTTGTATTTTTATGCACAATTTTCATGTTCAAAGTTTATTTATTGTATGTATAAATAATAAAATAATCCCAAAATGCATTTATTGATGAGTAAAAATTAGAGTTTTTGTGGTGTTTTCTGTCAATTAGATTGCCCTATCTCCCCCTACTTTATTCTGTGTCGACCAAGTCATCATGATGACTGGATCTCAGCGTCTAAGGTCACTCAGTGTCTTTGACACTTCCTTCTATTTTTTTCCCTTAATTCTTGAATTTTGGAATTAAATACAGTGTTTTATACATTATTTTATTGGCCAATTATTGAGTGTTATTTTGTACAAATTAATGTTATATACATGCATTTAACTAGGAATTTAAGGTCAAAATGAATTAAAAAAGGCGATGAAATGGAGATCCATCAAGGGCTATGATGAGAGGCTGCAACGATGGGTCGATGGTATCTACCCTATGTCGGTAGTGCCATTGGAGGTGTGATGATCATATGACCGTTGTAAGGCATCCCTTTGTGAAAAGAAACATTGGTACTATACCAACTTCCTTTGTTCCATTTTTATATTAGGAGGATCACTCCATCTATAACACACTTGATACAGAAAAGAAAAGCTCTCATACTTCCCTTTCATGTTCTCTTAACTTAAAGATCATTATTAAGAATCTAGTATTCAAGATCTAAGTGTGGTCTCCAAAGATCTGATTTGCAATTTCTTTCGATTCTATTTGCAGTAAACTTTGCAATCTCAAGGAAGCTAATTTTATTCTCTGAAGCTTGTGTTAAAATATATAATCACATACAAATATGGCTCTTCTAGATAGCTTTTAACGATTATGTATTATAGGTATTCGAAGTCTCGATCCTTTCCTCTTTGAAGATAAATTACTTTCTTGACCTTGTTCAAGGAAGTGATACACGTTGTATATGGCTTTGTACAACATTCGATTTAAAGTAACAAGAAGAAAGGAAAAGAAGGTATCTCCATCGAGAGAATGGATGGGAAGTCTTAGAAAGAAAAATTTAAGTAATGATTCTTGCCTGCTTGGGTTTCCACGTAAAAATCATGTGTATTTTGTGAACTAGAATTTTTATAATTTGCATGAATTTTATTTGCGCAATTTAACCCCACCTTTTCTTGTGCTATTTGATATGTTTTCATTTGGTATCATATCATTATTCAAGCTAGAAAAGCGTATCTTCTCTATTGCAAAATGGCATATGGGCCAATTGATACCTACACCACCATAGGGTTTCTCAATCTTGAAGCCTCCACACAATGATTATGTAATCAGATCATTGAAGACGCGGGGATGCTTGCCCTAAATCGTCTTGATGTTGGAGTTATCTCAAGTCCGGGGGAGACAACGTGCGTGCCAGTGGAGGAGGTCAGGTCGCAGGACGGCGGTCCGCAGGTGGGGGCATCGACAGCTTCGATTGGGGGGTCAGGGTTGGCGTTGGAGGTGCGTTTATTCTCTCAAGAGGAGGGTCGATCTCGGCGGTTAGAGGAAGGTGGTCGAGGGGGGAGCATGGCGGAGGTGGGCTGGCGGTTGTCCTGACGGAAGGAGTGGGCGTCGATAATTCAACAGAAGGAACCTCACGGGGGTATACGCGGGATGAAGGCAGTAAGGAGGACAGAGGTAGTCAGCGGGTCGGCTGGGTGTTTGAGAGGAAAGGGGTGGCTGCGAGAAGGAGGGAGAGGAGGGCGGTGGCGTCTTCAGCTATGGGGAGCCTGGGGTTTCAGAATCTAACTGCGGAAAGTATACAAACGGCATCTCCTATCGGGCGTCCGAGCTACTTCAGCTTGCTTGACAGAAGGTTTGCGGCTGGGGGTTATACCTCCACTCAAGAGGAAAGGAGAAAGTGTTTAATGAAGGTTCTATCTTGGAATGTGAGGGGTCTAGGCCGCCCCGAGAAACGGCTTGTAGTCAGGAATCTTGTGGCGGATGCACATGCAGATATTATGTTACTGCAAGAGACAAAAATGTCAAGGGGAAGAGATGCATTGTGGCGAGACCTGGGGATTGGGGATGCCTTTGAGTTTGTCGAGGTGGCGGCCCTTGGTGCAGCGGGTGGGCTGCTTACTGGCTGGAAGAGGGCGATGTTCGAGTTGGTGGGAGAGCGACGCTCTATTTTCTCGATCTCGGTGCGTCTGAAGCGTCGGGGCGATGGGATTTCCTTCATGGTGACCAATGTGTATGGCCCAACCGGAAGTGATCGTGGTTCTCTTGCAGCCGACCTGGCCCAGGTGGGGTCAGATGTGGAGGACGACGTGTGGCTCATTGGAGGAGATCTCAACTTAACTCTTTTTCCGGAGGATCGGCCTAGACACGGGGGAGGTCGTGACCCTGGCTCTGAAGAATTTTCTAATTTTGTGCATTCCTGCGGGTTGTCAATCTTGGATGCAGCGGGTTGCGCGTACACCTGGCGCAATGCTAGATCAAGATCTCGGCTTGATAGATTTCTCCTGTCGCCCGAGGGGATGGAGTGCTTCCCTCTGTCTCGGGCATGGGCATTACCTCGATCTCAGTCGGACCACACACCTATTCTGTGGTCTTCAGAGGAGCAGACAAGGACCAAATTTCTTTTCAGATTTGAACGGTCATGGCTTTTGGAAGGTGGTTTCAAGGAGGAGGTGGAGTGCCGCTGGTCTGGTTGGAGACCGGAGGGGACTGCTGTTGTTCGCTTGGCAAGTAAGCTGGCTTTGCTGAAAAAATTCCTGCTGACTTACGGGAAAGATGTGAAGGCAAGAAGAAGATCTCAGAGGGTGGTTGCCCAAGAGGGGGTAGTGCGGTTGGACGGGCTGGATGACCAGAGAGGACTAGATCAGGGCGAGATAGCAGAGAGAGCTCGGTTCCTCGAAGAGTTACGACTGGAAGATATAAAAGAGGAGGTAGAATGGAGGCAGAGATCGAGGCAAAAATGGTTGTGGGAAGGAGATGCAAATACTAAATTTTTTCATTCTGTGGCATCGGGTAGAAGAAGGAGTAATCTCATACAGGAGCTGGAGGTAGGGGGGGTCAGAGTTAAGGGGGACGTGCAAATAGGTTGTGCTCTCAGGGGACATTTTGTGGATGCATCCAGAAGGAGGCGGGGGGAGGGCTGGGGTTGGCTTGGGAGAGGGGTGGAGAAGTTGTCGGAGGAGCAGGCAAGGGGGCTTGAGACTGCTTTTGAGGAGGAAGAGGTTAAAAAGGCGGTTTGGGGGCTTAATGCGGATGGCGCCCCTGGTCCTGATGGGTTTCCAGTTTTCTTTTACAAGGAGTTCTGGGATATGGTGAAGGAGGATGTTCTTGCGGTGATCAATGAATTCAGGGAAGGGAACCGGGGCTTCGAGAAAGTCAACAGGGCGCTACTTGTCCTCCTCCCCAAGAAAGGACATCCGTTGAGAGTGGAAGATTATAGGCCAATTGCGTTGTCAAATGCAATTTACTTAATTGTGGCAAAGGTTCTGGCAAATAGACTTAAGGGCGTCCTTGGCTCGGTGATTCTACAGGGACAGTCATCGTTCATACCTAGTCGACATATGGCTGATGGTCTGATTATGGCTTCTGAGATTTGCCTTCGATGGAAGCGGGAAAAGAAGAAAGGACTGATGTGGAAGATTGATTACGCTAAAGCATACGACTGTGTGGACTGGAACTTTCTATGGGTGTCTCTTAGACGGCGAGGATTTCCAGATCGGTGGATTGCTTGGATGAAGAGATGCGTCACGACTGCTTCTTTCACAATCATGGTAAACGGGAGACCTGAGGGGGGGTTCTTTCAACCCCAAAGGGGCGTGCGACAGGGTTGTCCTTTGGCCCCAATGTTATTTGTCTTAGTTGCGGATGCTTTAGCGGTTCTGTTCAGGCGGGCGGTGGATGAGGGGTGGTGCGAAGGGTTTCGATGTGGAGATATCTCTGTGCCACTTCTACAATATGCAGACGATACGGTGCTCTTTTTAGGTGGCACAGAGGATATGACTAGAATAGCGGCTCAGATTGTGGAGGTTTTTAGCAGTCTTTCGGGACTTCTAATTAACAGGTTAAAGTCGGTTGTGATCCCCTTTGGGATGGAGGTTGAAGAAAGCGGCAGAATGGCAGAAATACTGGAGTGTCCATTAGGCGAGTTGCCGATTTCGTACTTAGGTCTTCCCCTTGCGGCGGGCAAACTCAAAAAATCACACTGGGACGTGGTTCTGCAGAGAATGGAAAAAAGATTGGATGGGTGGAAGGCACGCACTCTTTCTAGAGGGGGTAAGTTGATCCTTCTTAAGCATGTGTTGTCGGCAATCCCTATTTTCTTTTTCTCCACCAGACTGATGCCAATTGGGGTACGCAAGAAGATTGAAGTTTTGATGAGGAGATTTTTTTGGGCTGATGGTAAGCAACAGAGATCAGGGGTGTATTTGGTCAGATGGGAGGAGTTGACTCGTCCAAAAGGCGAAGGGGGCTTGGGGATTAGGGATGTTGAGTGTATGAATAAGGCCTTGTTAGCAAGATGGGTCATTCAGATTTGGGGCAAGTCGGAGACTCTGGTGACTAGACTCTTGCGAGAACTCTTTAGTGTTCGGGGATCTCTGGAGGTAGGAAGAGCGCGGTTCGAATCTCCGTTGTGGGGTGGAGTGCGGGAGGTTCTACCTTTGTTGACACCAAAGCTGCGGCCGAAGGTCGGTGGTGGGGAGGGTTTTAAATTCTGGAAGGATGATTGGACGGGTGATGGTCCGCTAAACAGCAGGTTCCCGAGGTTATTCGCACTTGCGACAATGAAGGAATGCTCTTTGATGCAGGCTGGAGCATCCGGTGTTTGGGCTCCGGAGTTTGTATCAGTGCTTTCTAATCAGCGTTCAGAGGAGCTAGCCAGATTACAGTCGGAAATACCATCGCCGGATTGCATCTCGCAAGGCAGGGACCATTTCGAGTGGGTGGGAGGCAAGTTCTCCACGAAGAAGGCATACAAGGAATTCATGGCGACTGCAGCAGATATCGATCCAGACCTATGCCAAGATATGAAGATTATATGGGCTAGCAGGATCCCATGCAGGGTAAAAGTCTTCATTTGGTTGTTGAGGAGGGGACGATTGTGTGATAAAGCGAGAAGGGGCAGATTATTTGGCATCCCTGACACTCAGTGTGATAGATGTGGAGAGCAGGTGGAAGATACAGATCACTTATTCTTTAAGTGCCCAACATCTGAGGCGATTTGGAGAGAGGTTGGGCTGTCGTGGTGGTCGCCGGGAGGTGCTACGGATTTTTGGAGGACGGTCAGATCGGCGGGGGGCAACTCCATGGATGATTGCGCTTTACCTTTCGCAGTTCTTTGGGCCATCTGGGCGGGGAGGAATGATCTTATCTTCAAAAATCAGAGATTTTATCCGGAAAATGTAATCGCTCTCTCTAATTCATTGTATCGGTTCTGGACCTCCGGGTAATGTAATCCTTTCTTTATTTTTATAATATATTTTTAAAGCAGTGAATCCCAGCTCGGGATGTCACCCTCATGTTATTCAAAAAAAAAAAGAAGAATAACAAGAAAGCCACTATTGAAGATGGTAAATGGAAAAATGTAGCACACAAGGCTAAAGTACCAGACTTTGAGTCTGATGATGACGATGATATGGCACTCTTGATAAGGAAATTTAAAAGATTCATAAACAACAAGAGGAGATACAAGAAAAGAAAAGATAGAAAATAAGAATCAATAATTTGTTAAAATTGTAAGAAAAAGGGACAAGTGAAGAAAGATTTTCCACTAGTCAAGTAAGATGCAGACAAATGGAAAAAGAAGAGAGCTCCTAAGAAAAACGAGTTCAAAAAATTCAAAAAGAAGGCATTAGAAGTTACTTGGGATGACATAACAGATTCAAAAGAAGATTCAACTATCGAATCAAAATGGGAGGAAGAAGCATGCCTCAATCATATGCCTATGGAAGACGAGGTAAAAGATGTAGCTCTTCAAAACTTCTTGATGCCTTATATGAACTTATCGGAGTCTTCTAAGCTTATTAAAAGTGAAAATAACAAGCTTAGAGAAGATAAAAATTTATTGATAGAAAAATAAACACTAGAAAAATGCCAAGTGCTTCAGTCAAACATTGAAAAATTAGTGTCTAAAATCACGTCTTAAGATAATCATTAACAATATTAAAAGATTCAACTACCCTTACAAAGGGAACCAAAAAAGGACTCGAATAACATTAAAGATAGAAGGATTAGGTTTGCATAACATAATGCTCAACCTTCGCTTAGCCAGATAAGCCGAAATGTATATAACAAGATTGAACCTAAGAGATGGATACTAAGAAAATTTTTGGAAAGTTGTTTTGTAGGTGTAAAAGATCTGAGAAATTCAGTAGCCAGAACTTCAAGTGTTGACAACAACACATGAAGATTTGATTAAGCACCATAGGATTAATCTTTATGCTGAAACTGACTATCCTACGGTGGAAATTGAAAATTTCACACCCGGTAGCCAGAAGGCGCAATTCGTATGGAAGGAACGAGATCGTATATGTCATGGTTGCATCATGTTGGCTCTGTCCAACAAGTTGTTTGATTTATATTGTTCGTCCACGCAGACTGCGAAGGGGCTAAGGGAAGATTTGGATCAGAAGTATAATACCGAAGATCTCGGTATTGAGAAATACTTTGTCATCAAGTTCTTAAAAAGTTATCTATGGCCGAAGGGAAGTCGGTTTCTGAACAGGCACACGAGTTTTTACTATTGCTCCATGGTTCAGAAGATGATGATTTGAAATTTCAGAGAAGTTTCAAGTTATGTGCATCATATAAAAATTCTCCAAGTGTTGGAAATACTTCCGTATGACCCTGAAACACAGGAAGGGAAAATTTCTATGGTTCACTTGATGGTGGCAATCGCCATAGAGGATGAACACATGAAACAAAAGCATGTGGTTCATGTCGATATTCAGGCTAAGGTCAATTTCATGACCTCGAAGGGCAAAGAAAAGAAGGGAAAGGGTAATAACAACAATAAAATGAAACGAAAGGGTAATATAGAAAAAGGCAAAGAATTAACCTTGTTGGCACTGTAATCAGGTTGGCCATTGGAAGAAGGACTTTCCGTCCTTAAAGGCTCGACTTGAGGCTGCAGATGGGAGTCCACAACTGAATATGATCACTACGGGGCATGGGGCTAGCGAGGGGTATGTGATGAATCTCCATTTCATCATCTTTATTCTATCATTTTGTCCTTAAAAACCCTACCTAATGCATGTAAATAGCATCAATTTGTGTATAATAGCATTCATTATTTATTGTATTATTTGCATATAAAAATAAAGATTTTAATGCCAAAATTATAGAATAAAGAGAAGAGAAGAAAAGAAAAAAGAATAAAATATTGAAAATATTTTATGACCCTAAACCTCGAGACCAAGTCAAGAATTGAGTTGGTTGACAAGGAATAAAGTATGGAGGAGATAAGGGCCAAAACATAATAAAAATCCCATTTATTCATTCATTATTTATGCATTTTTTACACCCATTTTATTTTTTATTATTTATTCATCAAATAAAGAAATTTTGTACATGGAAGTTGTAGATAATAATGTAAATAAAATACAAAATTGAGTTTGTACAAAAATAATACACAATGTGCATTTTATACACATAATAAAAAGCTAAAAATCAAACTTCACAAACCCATATCTTTCAAATGAAAACTCAAAACAAAGCAAAATCCTCTAATTATATATCAATTTTCACGAGCTATTTAATGGAGGTGGTTTTATATTTTTTGGAATTATTGTGTAAAAGTTAGGTTTTGGGCCCTTATTATACATTCTATCGATTAAAATATTCATTTTATTCATCCCATATTATTTTTACAAATTTATATTTTTATAAATTTGTAAATATTATTTATAATATGTGTATATTAAAACTAGAATAGAACCAAAAGGAAAATATAAAAGAAAATAAATCTATGTGAAAACATAGATAAAATACCTGCGTTTCTACTTGTAAATAAATAAAAGGGAAATATATTCTTTTATTTCTTTATTCTTTATATTTTTTAATAATATAAATAATATATAATTCTATTAAAAATACAAAACCAAAATAAGACTCAACAAAATACATTAAAATAAAATAGTATATATAAAACATAAGTAAAATACCTATAAATATACCTACATAATATACTTACATATTTATTTAAGTGTACAAATAACATCCTAAAAATAAAATAAAAATTTACATATACTCACAAAAATAAGTTATAAAATAATAAAATAAAATATACAAAATAAAAATAAAAATGTATAAAATATGGATGAATATACATATAAATACCCTATTTAAAATTAACTACTAATAAATAAAGCCAAAAGTTAAATAAAAATCATAATAAAATACTACATAAAAAATAAACAATTTTTATTTTATTTACAAAAATTATAAAATCATTTACAAATTTAAATTAATTATTCTTCTACTTAAATTTCCTGTTTTGTTGTTTTGTGGCCTGCATGGCCTAATGGCTGCTCAGGGACTATTGACCTCTGGTCAACTGTCCCATCTGCTACTTGTCCCGTCAGAAATATCTTTTCCCCAGTTTTCTTGCATTTTTCACGCACGATACGTCCATCCATCATCGTCCCTTCCTTCTTAACTTTTGATCACCAATCATTATACATCCATGCCATTCATTTAATCCCTTGTACATAACTTGTAGCTCCGTCAATGCCTGGTCAATAAAGGTGCCCATCAATGTGTATAAATAAAACCTCCTCCCTCTTAAAAATTTGGTCATTTTCCCAAGCCCAAGAGCTCTGAAGCTAAGCCAAAGAGCGTATCCTTGTGACAGGAGGAGTCCCCTGAGCTCACAGACGCTCGAGGAGGCGGGAGGTGCACCCAAGGCTGCCACGCCGACGATCTTTGCTCCCTGCCCTCGCCGGTAGGTAAGAGCTGCATCTTCTACTTGTTTTAGATAAATCTTTGCATCTGCATTTTAATTATATCATTAGGTTAGCCATTAGTGTAGTTAGTTAGCGTAAATCACCAAACTCGTAGTTCGTCGGAGCTCCGCTCCGATGAACTCTTCCACCTGTTCATCCACCATTCCTCCTAACCGTCCAATCAAGAAGGTAGTTCCAGATGTAGCGGCAGCCGTCAGATCACGCACGCTTCAGCCATTGGATTACGTTAAGTGATCTAATCTCAGACGTCATATTGCGAAGGGGTACTGATGAATCCCCATTCATCACTCTTTATTCTTTTATTTTAGCTAAAAATCTTTGCAAAACACCATGTATATGTTTGTAAATATAATAAATTATCAAACTGCATGCTTTGTGTAAATAGCAATAAATAGCATGTTTTTATGTAAAAATAAAATAATAAAAAATAAAGAAAAAGAGGGAAAGATTTAGAATAAATATTGAGTGACCCAAACCCAAGGGAGGGCCAAGCATTGGCCTGACCGCAAAATAAAACAAGTAGAGAGAGACAGGGCCATTCACCTTGTATATATATTCTTCCCTTTTGTAGTTAATTTATTTTCCAAAAATAAAAATAAATATGTGTTGCTCACATATTGTACATATTTATAAAAATAAAATAAAAATGAGAAAAATTAAAATAAAAATAAAAATATAATCATTTCTCTATCACCCTTGCACATACCATGTATATATGTACCTTCACCTATTTATTTTACCCTTGTAAATAAATAATAAAAATAAAATAAAAATTATTTTATATCCCTAATTTTATGTTGTAAATAAATAAAATATAAAATTAGGATAATTATACAAAAATAAAATAATAAAAATAAAAATGTAAAATACATAGGTATTTATACCTGTATATAATATAATATTATGTCTATACATTAACTTATTTTTCAAATAATAAATAAAAATAACTAAAAAATACTTTGAAAAATAGTAGACATTTTTATTTGAAAATATTTTAAAATAAAATCATTTACTATTTTTAAATTAATTTATAAATAATTTGTAAATCCCGAATTCTGATTGGTCCACGGGGGAGTGTTGACCCCTGGTCAACTCCCCCTTGGACCACATCCTTCTCAGATCTGATTTTCGACCCGATTTCTCCAAATATTTTCGAATCAATCCGACCCCCATCCTTCCAAACCTCGGGCTCCGATTGTCGAGCAACCATCCGTGATTCACGCCCGTCATCTTTCTTAGGGGTCTGACCCTCGATTAGCGCGCCCGACTCCCATCTTCTCGGACTCCTGCATGTATAAAACTCGACCTCCAACCGCCATTTCACGCATCTTTGGCCTTCATCTTCGACTCCCAGGACCTCCATTCCCCTGCCTTGAGTGACAGCAAGCTTCAGGGAGTGTTGCAGCGAGGAAGGAGACGCTCTAGCCCAAGATCCGGCGACCCACATCGCCGTGCTCCGCCACCGTCGAGCTCGAGCCTCTGGAGGCGTCGCTCCATCAAGGCGAAGACCGCAGGAGATCTAGCATCTCCAGCATAGACGTTTGCAATCATCAGGTAGCTTCATTAGCCTCTAGACTGTTGTAGATTCTGATTTTTCGATTTTCGACCGTCGCCCTTCGCCGACCATTTCCCAACGCTCCGTTCACCCATTTCCCATTCCGATTGCGCCTACACCATCACGAGACTTCTCTCCACGTTCTGCACCCATTCACTCCCCCCGGTTCTCCCCAGAACCGGATATCGGTTCTCCTTCGTCGCCGCTCGCCGGAGAGCCATGCGTCGCCTCCCCTGATCACCCATTTCGCCCATCCCCAGGTCGAGGCAGTTTGCCCTCGACCCAGCTCTCTTTCTGTGCAGGATTGAAGGCAAATGAGCCTCATCTGGAGGCCCGATACCTGAAGTACAACAGCTCTAGCTCTTCCTCGTCGCCCGGGTCCTCCAGGACCTCCCGGCCTCATCGGAGCCCCTCATTAGCTGCGGACCACTTTCAGCTTCAATTTCCCCATCTCAGTAGCATCGTAGGACGTCCCAAGCACGCGTATTGGCTGGGTGAAGTTCCTCGGCGAACTGTTCTTCCATGACCCTCCATAGCCTTCCGATAGAGCTCCTCCTCCAGGTCCATCCGAGCCATCCATTTATGGAGAGCTAGCAGTCGTTCGATCCATCTGCGGATCATATCCGAGGCGTCGATCAGCGAAGGGGTACCAACCATTCTCCACCGTCAGATCTGAAGTGGATCCCCTTTCAACCGTTGGATCATAATAAGAGGGTAAATATCACTTAAGCCCTTCTTAGTTTTGCATTTCCGTTTGAGCCTTGTAAATATTTTACGTAGTTGTTTTTATTTTAGAATAATTGCACTTTAGACCTTATAGTTTCAGTATTTGCATTTTAGTCCCTCCGATTGTGGTGCACATGCTTCGACACGTGATATTTTCTGAGATAATTGCATGTATGGGCTTGGGTTATTGAATGTTATGATTTATGCCCCTATACGTACTGAATTGGAACATGTATTGAAATTAATGCGAAAATTGCATTGAGACACTTATAGTCTTCGCACGTGTTATTTTTAAGCCCCTGAAATTTATTTTCTTTGCGCTTTGGTCCCTGTGTGTTGTGCCTCTTTTATTGGTTGAATAAAATAGAAAATTAATTTTAATTCTCTTGAAATTTGGACACGTGGGCCTGTCACTATGCAAAAATTTCAGTGATTTTTTGGGACAATTTTGTTTTGACTTTCTATTTTTAAAATTCAAAAACCCTTCATTTTTGCTACTGTTTCAATTATAAAATCAACTAAAAATATTAAAAAGACTTCAAAAATTCTAAAAAAATCGTGGTGTGTTTGTTTTTGTGTCTTGTTACTTCATTCCAATTTTGCTTAATTTGGATGTATAAAAACCTTAAAAATTGAAAAACCCTAAAAACCCTAAAAATTCTAAAAAAAATAAAAAATGCAATTTCTTCTTCTGTAGCTTAGTTTTTACTTGTAGTTTGTAGTTTTTAAATGCTTAATTTTTGTAGCTTCTTATTTTTGCCTTATTTTATTTTTATAAAATCAACCAAAAATAAAAAAAAACTGAGAAAATTACCAAAAAAACACTTCAAAAACTATAAAATCCAAAAATATTTTTATTGTAATTTTCTGATTTGTTCTGTTGTGTTGAATAATTAGTTGATTGTGCTCTTTTTGGCTTGTTTTGTATTTTCTTCATAACTAAAAATCACCAAAAAAAATAAAAATCATAAAATCCATCGAAAACATTTTCTTCTCTTTATTTTGAATTTCGACTACTTCATAGGCTTTTTAAGTCAACCCGTTCTCCTTGAGTTCAACCCTGGTCGCTATACCAGGTTAAATAAAATAGCGAGACCGCTATTCGAGTTTTTGATTGATTATTCTATTTTGGTGGTCTTCGATTTTTCTTGTTGATTGAGCTTCGAGGCCTGGGTCGCAACGACCCATGTTTTTACCTTTACCAGGATCATGTGAGTTTCCCGATCATCAGGTACCAGCCATCGGATGTGTGACACATGTATAAGTGAAGATCATCCAGCCGTCCGATCGTGCCTATTATTTGGTAAATGACATACTCTACCCCTCCTTTTTGTATTTATTATTGAGTCCTGTAAATAAAAGTTGACGTTATAAAATAAGTGGAAATTTTATAAATGGATCGCCATGCTTTCTATATTTACACTTTGATCCAGCCCACGTCACCTCATGCCTCGTCCCACGTGAGGTGGAAAAATTACATGTAAGCACCTATTAGTTTTGTAAATTAATTTTAAGTCCAATAAATTGAGATTCACATTATATATTTTTAAAAAAATTACTAAGAGGTCCTTGAGCTTTCTTGTATTTACATATAGGTCCCTCCCAGTATGAGTCACATGTTTTCCCACGTGTTGGTTAATTTGCATGTGCACCTTGAAGGGTTTTGTACTTGTTAAATAGTGCATTAAATTTTTACTTAAGTTGTAGGTTTTTTTGCACTGAAACTCCTGAAGTTTATTTTCATTGCAAAAATACCCCAGCTAGGACATATATTTTGTAACTTTTATCTATTTATTAAAAATACCTACAGTACTAATGAGCCGAAAATCCAGCCCTTTAAGGGTGCAGAATTAGCACTAGTATATCATCGCAGTCGGGATGGATTCGGTTTGTCAAAGACCATCTAATTTGTATATGTCAATAGAATCGAATGGTCATAAATTTATTTTACTTGATAAGTAACTAAGGTCGAACTCAGGGACATGAGCCTCTCTCGTATTATTCAGACTTTTAATAATTTCATTAAGTGTTGAGTTAGAGAACCATAGGTCAATGAATGCATAAGGACAAAAACAAAGCATCAAGTAGCCATGGAATTCATGCTATTTTTGTTTGATTTTCAATCATGCAAAGATATGCAATTGAATGCAATGTAAATGAGCCCTGATCATGTAAATTAAGAAGCTATTCACATGAATGAAATAATATAAGGCATACAAGCACTTATATATGAGACACTTAGATTAAACGGAGGCATCAAAATTTTTAGTGCCAGATCAGAGATCTAAATATGCCATAAAAAAGATCATTAGAATAAATTCAAAATGAGACTGAAATCAACTAAAATTGAGATGTGATGCTCAAGTTATTCACAAGTGAAGCTAGGGGCATAACTGCAAGAAAACATAAAAGATAACTAGCAAAAAGGTCCCTAGGAAGGACTAAAATGCAAGTAAAAATAAGCGCGAGGCCTTCCCTGTAAATATTCCAACGCACGGGGGTATTTTTGCAATTATTAAAACCTGCAACGTGTCGGTTGCAAAATACCCCAGGCGCGCGTGGACGACACGTGGTCTTAGGACCTATCTGTAATTTTGAAGAAGTTCGTGGGCCTCCTTGTAATTTACCCAGGTGGCACGTGATCTGCACATGCGCTTCCAGGCTCGGTAGACGTTGAGGCTCGAAGGAGGGTCGATGCAGCTTCGGCTCGGCTCGGAATGGATGAGCCTCCAGGGATGGACTAGTATGAGGCTCGGTGTAGGCTCGGGAGGCACGAGCTTGGAGGGTCGGAGACGGAGGCTCAAGGCAGCCCTGGCTCTAACACGTGGATGTCTGTGGACCATCGGATCGTGATTATCCAACGGTCGCCGTATCCTTATCGGCTCCACACGTGGCTAAGTACACATAGTTGGATGAACTCCGGGGAGGAGCATCCAACGATGCCTGCTCCTCCATCTTGTGCTGCAACTGACAGCGAGGTTCGAGATCCGGCGAAGAAGCCCACGCTCCGCCGCTCTTGCTCGGACACGGTGGACCTCCCCGGAGTATACTTGACGTATGTTGAGGTAGCTGGAAGCTCGGGGAAGACGTTAGACCTCCTGGATCAGCCCATCGGAGCTCGGATGTTGAAGGCGAAGTTGACGAAGTCGGCTCCGATGGAGCTCTGACCATTGCAAGATTTGATGACCTGCATAGTTAGTACAATAGCCGAAGCGTGCGGTGCTAGGTGTTTGTGCGAGGTGAAGTGAAATGGGGAGCTTCTGTGAGCGGAGAAAGTGGCAGCTCGGAGCTCCTCCGCCGTGGAGGGCGGAGAAGTGGGTCGTAGGTGACCTGAGGTTGTGAGAGTAGGGAGAGTGGTCGGGAGTGAGCGCGAAGATGGGGGTTGTGCGGGGAAGCTATCAAGGTGGTCAATGGAGTGTGAGGGTGCGTGTAGGAGCCTCATTAATTACGCGAAAAATCAAGAAAATACAATGGAGGTCGGAGAAGCTTACCTGGTCAGAGATGGAGGTTGTGGCTTGGGTTTGGGGTTCAAGTGAACTTTGGGTCTTCGTTGGACCCCTTCAGCCATTTGGGGCAGCTCGAGCGGAGGCGAGGCTCCGCGACGCTGCCATGGACGGCGGCGGGTCAACACCGGGGGTTGACGATGTCGTCGCGCCTCAATCGGACCTCCCCCTGTCATGCGGAGGAGGAGGAGAAGTGTTGGGCGTAGCCCCACGTAAAGGTGGACGGTTGTGGCAGGGGGAGGAGATGACGTATTTAAGGTGGCGAAGATGGCAGTTCCGGAGGTGATGGGCGTGACTTGCGTGGGCGATACGGAGTGAACGGAGGGATGTCGTGGAGTGCGTGACATCTCACGAGGTAGAGGGTGAATCGGGCTAAGTCATGGAGTGATTGGCAAGAAGAGAGGCTGACGGAGATGATGGAGAAAATGGAAAGGGGGAGGTTGTCGCACGAGGTGGAGCGATGTGGTAGCGGGCTGAACGGAGGTTGATGAAGGGTTCTAAGACGTTGGATCATGTGATCCATGACACACCAAGCGACTCAGGTAAAGGTATCTAAAACGGTCGTTGCGACCCAAGTCACCAGATGTGGTCAATTAAGAAAAAGAGACCACCAATATAAGATAAAATCAAATCAAGATCAATAGCGATCTTGCTATTTTGTTAACCTGGTATAGCGACCAGGGTCGAACACAAGGAGCACGTGATGGCCTTCCGGCCTACGAAGTAGTCAAGAAATAAAATAAACTACAAGACAAGTATTTTTGGTGGTTTTTAATTCTTTTTATATTTTTTTGGATTTTTAATGTATTAAGAAACTAAAGAAAGCAAGAACACAAGGCAATTCAACTATTTATTTAATGCACTAAAAATCAACCAAAAATTCAAATAAAAATGTTTTTGTGTATTTTATATTTTTTTACTGTTTTTGGTGAATTTTTGGGATTTTTCTGATTTTTATAGGATTTTCTGGGGCACTCAGGGACCTACTTGCAATAAAAACAAAGTTCTGGGGCTATTTGGTAACATGTACCAAAAGTCCGAGGACTTGTTTGTAATTTACCCACAAATATCACGCACATGCGTATAAAAACAACTCACAGGGGCATATCTGCAATTAACCAAAAGTATTCATTCATTCCATAACATGGCAGAACAACAAGACTAAATATGCAAAATATCCCAAAAGTTCACGTGACGATGCACGTGGTCCACGTAGACAGGGGTATAAATGCAAATAAAGAAAGTACAAGGTCCTAAGTGCAAAAAGTTCGGAATAAAATGAACATGACAAAATATTTACAGGACTAACTAATAAAGACCATAAACAGAGGGGCCTAAGAGCAATTTACCCCTTATTTATTATCCGAGAAGCTGGATGCGCGACGCGTGGCAGATCGAACGGGGGGAATGGCGCGACGCACGAATAGAGAAACCTCAGCTCTGATCGGACGGTGGAGGCTCTCCCACGTGGAGGATCTAACGGCTGTGGTGCGACGTGGGTGAACGAATGGCCTCCACTCTGATCGGACGGTCGGGGAAGCGCTACGTAGCGAATCAGACGTCTGTGAGGTGGAGTGGCTAACCCTCGATGATCCGACGGTCCAGATCTTGCCTCTGGTGATCAAACGGGTGCTGCTGCTCCTCAAACCAAGGGTCGAGATCACATCTGGAGCTGCGAGGCTGGATGGACGGTTGGGGAGGATGCACCAAGAACAAGTCGCCGGCGATGTTCGCCGGCCTAAAGCTTGCACAGTGCGTCTCCCCAGCTGCTGCTAAGATGTGCAAAGGCTTCGTCTCGGTGATCCGCAGCTCGTGGGTGCCTCCGATGAGGCTGGAGGCGTCAGAGATGCTCCGCGACTAGAGGGCTCGGAGCTCAGGTGCCCAACTGATTTGACCTCCCAGATGGGGTCAGTCTACCTGCACAAGGGCACAAACGCAATCTCGGGACGAGGGCAAATTGCCTCGACCCGGTCAGAGGTGAAATAGGTGGAAGGTGCATCGGGGCGAAGGTCCTCCGGCGAGCGGCGGAGGAAGAGGACCGAAGTCCCTGCTCCGGGGCGAGTCAAGGTTGGGTGGATGAACGAAGAATGTGCGGAGAAGTCTGGCGAAGGTGGTGGCGTGGTCAGGATGGCATATAGTCGGTTGGAGGTGGCTGGCGACGGCGGCGGAGCTACGGGAACAGTAAACTGAAATCTAAGTTCTACGCTAAGCTACATGGTAAACTACCTACCTGGCGAAGGAGATCGACTGTACTGGGGCTCGGGGAGCTCCGGGGTCATTGCCTGCAAGGGGGCGTCGTCTCCCCGAGGCTTGGCGCGCTCGCGGCGGCGCACGGTGGTGAAGACCACCGGATCAGTGGCTCCCGGCTTCCCGGGCCTCGCTGCAACTCCCACAAGCTCCGCTGTCACTCAGGCAAGGTGGAGGAGGTCACAGGCGACGAGGGGGAGATCCAAAGATGCGGGAAAAGGTCGCCGGAGATGAGACTTTATATGTCCAGGGGTCCGATAAGATGGTGATCGGGTGAGCAATCCAAGGAGAGGATCCCTAAACCGAGATGTGCGCGAGGATCG
Organism: Ottelia alismoides; assembly: GCA_037367405.1. NCBI lineage: Eukaryota > Viridiplantae > Streptophyta > Magnoliopsida > Alismatales > Hydrocharitaceae > Ottelia > Ottelia alismoides. Next base: position 133,224 of record JAZKJV010000993.1, read on the forward strand.
TGGATCTTCCCTTGGCAATCGGAGCCATGGGTTTGAGTGGAAGTCGATCGGATCTGGTTGCTAAAAGGGTGAGAAATCGGGTCGTCAATCAGATCCGCAAGAACAGAAGGTCCGCGGGGGAAGTTGACTAGGGTCAACAAGCCCCCGTGGACCACTCAGAATCCACCAAGGCCAATTTATTTGTTTATTTATTTTAAAATAGAAAATGATCGAATTACTAAAAACTTAAAACATGAAAAATATTTATTTTATTTTTTCCTATTTTTTGTGATTTTTAATTAATTTTTCAAAATAAAAATAAGGTATTTACACTTTATGCTATATATAGGTATATGTACAATATAGGGTTTTTGATTTTTGATTTTTAATTAGTTATTTTTATACATTTTTATCCCTATTTTATATTTTATTTATTTATATCATAAAATTAGGAATAAAAAGATATTTTCATTTTATTTTTATTATTTATATACAAGGGTGAAATAAATAAATATATATATGTACATGTATCTACATGGTATATATACAATGTAGGTTTTGATTTTTATTTTATTTCTTTTTATTTTATTTTTATTTTTGATTTTTCTTTTATTTATTTACATTATGGAATGTGGAGTATGTACACATTTTATTGGATTTTTATTTATTTATTTATAAGGGTAAATAAGTAGATAAAGGGATCTATGTACATGGCTTTTATACAATGGTGAAGGGATTTTTAATTTTCTTTTTATTTTTATATTTTTATTTTGATTTTATCTTTACAAATATTTACAAATAAATATAATCCATTTTTATTTTTAGAGTAAAATATTTTTATTTATTTATTTACAGGTATATACACATATGAGCTTCCTTATCTCTCTCTACTTGGGTTTTTATGCGGTCAGGCTCATGCTGAGCCCTCCCTTGGGATTAGGTCGCTCAATATTTATTCTAAATATTTCCCTCTTTTTCTTTTGTCTCTTTATTCTTTTATTTTATCACAAAAACATGCTAATTATTAGTTTTTACATAATGCATGCTTCTTGCTAATTATTTGTATTTACACCTATCTACATTATTTGCAAAGGTTTTTGTAGCTAAAATATAAGAATAAAGAGTGATGAATGGGTATTCATCACCCCCCTATACTTAACTTTGCTAGTCCCTTAGCAAACACTTATTTGAAAAAGAAGTGAAAAAGAAAGAAAGAAAAAGAAAAAGAGGAGAATATACATGGATTAAGGCTGTTTATTAAACTTGCCTTCATTAAATTGAAATATGGAGCTCGATCAGATCTTTGGATTATTAATGTGTCGGAACCTTATTTAGACTTAAGCTTAAAACTCAACAGCCTCTAAGTTCCACCAATTTATGGACAAGACTCCTCAATAAACCAGATCAGAACAAGTCTACATACACAAACTCTAATGACCATGAATCTTTCCATGCAGTGTAAGTGATATGTAGCTCCCCACCTCAGAAGTAACAAAGAAACAACCTCCCCCAACCTGGTAACTCTAATGGGGGAATAAGAAGTATAGACTTTTGGGAGCTCAGCCAGTGTAGCTAAGTCTCCCGCTGCAAGCTTCATGAGATGTAACATGGATACCATAAGCTTTTGCTTTATTTGACTATATACACTCCGGTGTATTAAATTTTCAATCCGACCCACCACTTTTTTGGAGTTCTTTTTGCATTTTTTTTTCAAGTGCCTCTGTACAACATATCTACATGGTGCAGCATATATACAAGAAATTTTCCTCTTGAGCCAGTAGACTATCCCTCTTTTGAAGCTTTATTGCAACCCACGGCTTCTGTCTTTAGCCTTCATCACCACTAGACCAAGTTGAGACGCACTTCCTTCACTAGAAGAAGAAGAGAGGTTCCACCTAGAAGTACTACCCTCATATGCTACCCCAAGCCAAAGGAAACTGCCTCCTCACCACCTCATCCGTGGAGAGCTATGTGTAAGGTGCTGGTGCAAGTCAAGCCATTGTCTCTAAGAGTCATGCATGTATTGTTAAGTGCTCTACTTAGGCTCATCAAGATGACATATGCTCATAGCCTAGTGGACTCAAAGAATTAAGTCCTTATGGACCTGAAAAGCCTTAACCCTAAGCCCTATAAGGTTCCTCTTAGAATTAGATGGATTAAGATCTTAATCAAGCTCCATTTCCCAATTTAATTCCAGGCTTAGTTTAAATGTTAACTATCATCCAGAAAAACTATATACATTTATACAAAGATGCTATTTACAAATATTTACAATCGTGCAAAATTTTTGAAAAATGTTTTGAAATCATGAATGGATGGATGCATGAAGTGCAAGTTTTGCAAAAGTATTTACAAACATTTACACAAGATTTTTGCAAACTTTTGATTTTCAAAACATTTTGGAAAAATTTTGTACTATATACATAATTTTGATAAGAAAATATTCATACAAACTTTACACAAAAGATTTTTGAAAACATTTTTACAAAAATCATTTTGTACACTAGCTATGTATGTGCAATAAAAGAATGATTATTTACAGGAAAAATTTTTAATTTTTTGTGATTTTTAAGGTTTTTGGCCATTTTATTTATTAACAAACTCACACAAAGTACGAGTTATGGCTAAAGTATATATGAAATATATACACACCCCCCCCTATACTTAGCTCGAATGATGTCCTCATAGTGATCAAGAGCGATGAAGAAGATATAACTCGTGCTTAGTAACAAGGAAGTGAAAAGGAATGGCTAGATACATAGATGAATGAATGAATAAAATGAGGAGAACTCGGTGGTTTCCCCCTATAGGATTAAATAATCCTAAGTATAGCAAGCTATATATGAAGGGAAATCCGAGTGAAGAATATACAGGGTCTACCCCCTCCCCCCCTATACTTAGGGTAAACTATCCCTAAGTATAGGCTGCAAAACAGGGGTAACAAGATACAAAGAAAATCGACACATATATGCAAGGTGGAGAGGCATCACTCCCCCTATACTTAAGGTGAAGCACCTTAAGTATAGGCAACACAACAGAAGTGATGAAACAGAACGAATGAACAACCCGGTGTTTCCACTCCCCTATACTTAGGATGAGGAATATCCTAAGTATAGCAAAGATAATCCTAGGCGAGACCTGGGGTGAAAACAAGAACGGAAGACAAAAAGATCAAACTAAGACAAAACACATATATACAAAAGAGTACAATGTTGAGGTGCCTCTCAACAAGCGCTAGATTTTACGCCCCTAGCTGGGCGCAAAGGCTAGGATAATGCAGTATCAAGGTTCAGGACGGCATCAGTAAGTCTAATGCCGTACTGTCGTCGCAGTCTCGGTATGAGAACAGCGACGAACTCAACAATGTAAAGGAGGACACCCAGGTATACAATCAAGCGGGTGTCTGCTACCGGCGAATGATATGTAAATAAGTGATCGAGATCCGGTAGCATAAAAGAAATCGTCGGCTCTAGGTTTGACTGGAGTGAAAGTGTGGAGCCGAAGAAATCGAACGTGGAGAAGGATGGATCAGTAATAGAATCCTCCACGTCAATCAGTGTCTCAAATAGATATGTGCAATCAAGATCAGGAGACTCTGTAAGAAGACTGATATCTGATGCATGAAATAGAAGCAGATCAGACAGATCATCGAATATCTCCAGAATGGGCTCATTCTCGCGAGGGTCGTCGAGGTGAGAAGGCTCAGAATCAGAATGATCTAAAGACTTGGTTTCGTGCTCTGCCAGATCGGAAACACTCTCAGAAGGTGAAACCGAGTACTCATCGAGTGTGGCATCCTCCCGCAGATAACCCTCGGGGAGAGATGCATGATCAAAAATGAGAAGAAGAGGATCAAGATCTAGATGGGCATCTACACTGCTATCAAGTATCCACTCGGTGCACCAGGCTGCATCATTATCAAAAGTGTAGCTCTCGGCAATCTGGAAGCAGGAGAAGGTACTAGTCAACACTGCGGAAGCCGGGAAAGTGTCTGTGGCCGATCCTCGCTCTGCGACTATGCTGGCTGCCAACTGGTCCTCAGCAAGTGTATCTGTCTCAACAAAGTGGAGGACAAAAGGCTCTAAGACGGGACTCTCTGTGTCTGTACTCTCAAAGTGGTGTCCCTCATCGAGCTGTGGCCGCTGAGCTGAGTCCTGGTAGCTGTCCGTATCCAAGAAGTATCTCTGCAGAAAGGAAGCTGAGTCCTCCGGGACTGGAATCTGAAGTGTCTGAGATAATGGCCGTAGTAGCGGGGGCTCCTTCGGTTCCTGTAATATCAGAAGATCTGATATCAAAGACTCGTCGAATGGAAACTCTGGGGATGCCTCGAACTCTAGCTGTAAAAACAATGGGAACTCGAGAAGACTCTGGGTCCGAACCTCTGCTATCGCAGTCATCTCCTCTGTCAGTGTGTTGTCTGCTCCAAGTCCTCGGGCTGGTGTGTAGAAGCTGACTCATCATGTAAAGTAACACACCTCACTGGTACAACATCGTCCACATGTGTTGTCCCGACTACGGCATCTCGTGAAGAAGATCTCTGTGAAAGTAAACTCGAGATGATGTCCAGCAGGTGAATGTTGGAACTGCGGTGTGAACTGCCACATGTGGTAATCACCAGTGCTAGCTGCTCTGCGGTCATCCCCCGCATGGAGATCTCTATTAGGTCTGTCAGTGAAGCTCGTGATCGGGAAATCTCCTCAAGAGGTCAAGAAACCTCGGCCATGCCTCCTGCAATGGCTCCTGGGGGTCAACTGAAAACTATGTGATCAGAGACCGCATAAACTCTGCTCTAGGCGGGGGAAAGTATCTCTGTAAAAACTCTCGGTGTAGATCTCCCCACGTATCGAATGTCCTCCCCAATCGGTGATGCCATCTCATGGCTCTGTCGTGAAGTGTGAATGGGAAGGTCCTGCTCATCAGCTCCTCTGCAGTGATATCTGAATATCTCTGTACTCTGCAAAACTCCTTGAATGCGGACAGGTGAAGATAAGGCTCCTCGTGCGCCTCTCCTAAAAATGTCGGCAGTCGCTGAATGTAATCGAAATCCAAGACGAATGGGCCAAGTGTAGAAGCTGACTCAGCTCCCTGTGCTATCTGCTCCTCCATCCTTCTGGAATAGGATATGTCTGTTGATCTCCACTGCTCTCTCTGATCACCCACGGAGTGCGCTCTCAACTCAGCAACAGCATCGTCCGGGTCTCGCATCTGCTCTATCTGGTATCCTCGGACTTCTCGCATAGCATGCCCAGAGTGATGAGATGAAAGGGAGGGAGGGAGCGGGAGGTTGGTCGGAGATCCGACCTCCCTAGAAGGTGAACTGGAGTGATGGTCAGAAGATGGAGAAGAAGCAGTAAGAATCGGCTCGAAGTGAGGGGGATCCATCATCCAGGGGTAAAGGAGAAGAAGAGGGAGACTGAAGGGAGGGAGGGTGTGAACTAGATGGAGGAAGATGGGGAAAGATCGAAGGGATCTGGCAATCACATAAGATGAACAAGCAATCCCCCAATTCACCTACGCACACAAAGCTGAAGACCGAAAGGGAGTCAATTATCTTGTCGATTTTATTTTAGGTGATCATTCAGTCTATCAGAGCGATTACATGAGATAAATAGGTATTCCAGATATTTCTCAACCGACTGTCCCATACTAAAAGCCGGTAATCACTCAAGAAAGATCGGAGGCTCTATCCTAATGTGCAGGTCACTCTCTCGTTCATCCAAACCAAACAAGGAGGGGGTTATTCTCCCGAAGACAGATTTTCAGTGAAGTGTCTTTTAGGTCAAGTGTGATTAGCAGTCCCGATTTTATTGTTTTTGTTTTTAGATATTTTCAATAAAAAGAACGCCTAACGAATTTTTCGGTTCTCCTGGTTATTAAGTCAAAAACAGGTGGGAGAAGACGAAAAAGCCGATGCGCGATAAATCAATGATGCATGCAGAGATAGAAATGCGTACCTGACTCCAGCAGTCTACATGCAAGATGATCCGCGCAGAAATGTAAAGACTGAAAAAGAAACTACCTATATGGTGCAGCGGTGAAAACCGAGTCCTAAACAGGCAATTTCTACTCGACAGAACCGTCTAGCTTAGTTACTCGCCCTCGGTCCATAGAGTCCGGTCTAGACCCACCCCTCCCTCTTCTCGACAGGTCGAGTTCAGGAGTAGCGCTTGACGGGGCAGGCTCGCGGCGCGTAGGTTCTCAGGAAAGCGACTAAGCTATTTTTATTAATGAATTATTAGTAGGTCCAATTACGATCTATAAGAACAGGCAAGCAGTTAAGTGTGGGGATCCTACTAATTACGGCACAGTCAAGCAGAAGATCCTAAGTCTAGGGGCTCGAGAAAAACCGCGTAAAACCGTAAAAGGCAGCGAAAAATCTAAAGCCGCGAAAAACTGCGAAAAATCTAATGGGTCCCCCGAGCACACCGGTGCTCGGCGAAACAGACCCAAGAGTCCAAGTCCTGCTGTCTGAGTGTACTGTATTATTACAACAGTTCAAATATGCGGGAAATAAAACCTAATCTAACGCAACACTAATCTCGCGGCTATCCCGCGACTCCCGCACTCCTGCTCGCTCCTCGCGCTCTCCTGCGGCTCTGTAAAGAAGAGAGCCGCCTCCGGTTCCCGCAGTTGCTCGGCTTCCGAAGAAAGCCGCCTCGGTCCTTGGGCCCTCGCAAGAAATAAAACAAGAGTGGTCGGACCAGATAAATGTATAAACAGGTCAAATGTATATACAAAAATATGTACAAAAAAAGCCGCGAAAAGAAAACCGCAGAAAAACGACTACTAAGCCGTGCTCCCCGGCAACGGCGCCATTCTGAATGACACACCAAGCGACTCAGGTAAAGGTATCTAAAAATGGTCGTTGCGACCCAAGTCACCAGATGTGGTCAATCAAGAAAAAGAGACCACCAATATAAGATAAAATCAAATCAAGATCAATAGCGGTCTTGCTATTTTATTAACCTGGTATAGCGACCAGGGTCGAACACAAGGAGCACGTGATGGCCTTCCGGCCTACGAAGTAGTCAAGAAATGAAATAAACTACAAGACAAGTATTTTTGGTGGTTTTTAATTCTTTTTATATTTTTTGGATTTTTAATGTATTAAGAAACTAAAGAAAGCAAGAACACAAGGCAATTCAACTATTTATTTAATGCACTAAAAATCAACCAAAAATTCAAATAAAAATGTTTTTGTATATTTTATGTTTTTTACTATTTTTGGTGAATTTTTGGGATTTTTCTGATTTTTATAGGATTTTCTAAAAATGAAACAATGAAAGAAACAGGAGGTACTGTCCAGTCAGGAGAGAAAGGCCAATTTAAAATGTAAAAAGGGCCTCCCAGCTCCTGAGGGTAATTTTCCTATAAACTAGAAATTTAAGGAAAATTAGAGCACTGGATTTATGATTTTTGGATTTTTAAATTATTTATTAGAATTTTTAAAATGTTTTAGGGGTTTTGCAATTTTTATGAGTTTTATATGATGAAAAAATGACCAAACTTGGTCAGAAAATCAAGGAAGGCAAAATACACAGTAGCTAATTTTTTTTAATTTTTGGAGATGTTTTAATATTTTTTGTGATTTTCAAATCAGACAATAAAGAAATGCGTGTTTTTGAATTTTAAAAATATCAAATCAAAACAAAAATGTCCCCAAAAATACCAGAAAATGTTACAACATGGCAGGAGCCATGTATCCAATTTTCATTGGATTTGGAGTTGATTTGCTATTTTATTCAAAAATAAGAAGTAGGTACTGTGCACAGGGACCTAAACGCAATTAGTGAAAGTCCGGGGGGTCCGGTGCAAAAATCCCAAGAAATCACATGCGAAGCACGTGTCTGGGGCACTCAGGGACCTACTTGCAATAAAAACAAAGTTCTGGGGCTATTTGATAACAGGTACCAAAAGTCCGAGGACTTGTTTGTAATTTACCCACAAATATCACGCACATGCGTATAAAAACAACTCACAGGGGCATATCTGTAATTAACCAAAAGTATTCATTTATTCCATAACATGGCAGAACAACAGGACTAAATATGCAAAATATCCCAAAAGTTCACGTGACGATGCACGTGGTCCACGTAGACAGGGGTATAAATGCAAATAAAGAAAGTACGAGGTCCTAAGTGCAAAAAGTTCGGAATAAAATGAACATGACAAAATATTTACAGGGCTAACTAATAAAGACCATAAACAGAGGGGCCTAAGAGCAATTTACCCCTTATTTATTATCCGAGGAGCTGGATGCGCGACGCGTGCCAGATCGAACAGGGGGAATGGCGCGACGCACGAATAGAGAAACCTCAACTCTGATCGGACGGTGGAGGCTCTCCCACGTGGAGGATCCAACGGCTGTGGTGCGACGTGGGTGAACGAATGGCCTCCACTCTGATCGGACGGTCGGGGAAGCGCCACGTAGCGAATCAGACGTCTGTGAGGTGGAGTGGCTAACCCTCGATGATCCGACGGTCCAGATCTTGCCTCTGGTGATCGAACGGTGCTGCTGCTCCTCAAACCAAGGGTCGAGATCACATCTGGAGCGGCGAGGTTGGATGGACGGTTGGGGAGGATGCACCAAGAACAGGTCGCCGGCGATGTTCGCCGGCCTAAAGCTCGCACTGTGCGTCTCCCCAGCTGCTGCTAAGATGTGCAAAGGCTTCGTCTCGGTGATCCGCAGCTCGTGGGTGCCTCCGATGAGGCTGGAGGCATCAGAGATGCTCCGGCGACTAGAGGGCTCGGAGCTCAGGTGCCCAACTGATTTGACCTCCCAGATGGGGTCAGTCTACCTACACAAGGGCATGAACGCAATCTCGGGTCGAGGGCAAATTGCCTCGACCCGGTCAGAGGTGAAATAGGTGGAAGGTGCGTCGGGGCGAAGGTCCTCCGGCGAGCGGCGGAGGAAGAGGACCGAAGTCCCTGCTCTGGGGCGAGTCAGGGTTGGGTGGATGAACGACGAATGTGCGGAGAAGTCTGGCGAAGGTGGTGGCGTGGTCAGGATGGCATATAGTCGGTCGGAGGTGGCTGGCGACGGCGGCGGAGCTACGGGAACAGTAAACTGAAATCTAAGTTCTACGCTAAGCTACATGCTAAACTATCTACCTGGCGAAGGAGATCGACTGTGCTGGGGCTCGGGGAGCTCTGGGGTCATTGCATGCAAGGGGGCGTCGTCTCCCCGAGGCTTGGCGCGCTCGCGGCGGCGCAAGGTGGTGAAGACCACCGGATCAGTGGCTCCCGGCTTCCCGGGCCTTGCTGCAACTCCCACAAGCTCCGCTGTCACTCAGGCAAGGTGGAGGAGGTCACAGGCGACGAGGGGGAGATCCAAAGATGCGGGAAAAGGTCGCCGGAGACGATACTTTATATGTCCAGGGGTCCGATAAGATGGTGATCGGGTGAGCAATCCAAGGAGCGGATCCCTAAACCGAGATGTGCGCGAGGATCGTGGATCTTCCCTTGGCAATCGGAGCCCTGGGTTTGAGTGGAAGTCGATCGGATCTGGTTGCTAAAAGGGTGAGAAATCGGGTCGTCAATCAGATCCGCAAGAACAGAAGGTCCGCGGGGGAAGTTGACCGGGGTCAACAAGCCCCCGTGAACCAATCAGAATCCACCAAGGCCAATTTATTTGTCTATTTATTTTAAAATAGAAAATGATCGAATTACTAAAAACTTAAAACATGAAAAATATTTATTTTATTTTTTACTATTTTTTGTGATTTTTAATTAATTTTTCAAAATAAAAATAAGGTATTTACACTTTATGCTATATATAGGTATATGTACAATATAGGGTTTTTGATTTTTGATTTTTAATTAGTTATTTTTATACATTTTTATCCCTATTTTATATTTTATTTATTTATATCATAAAATTAGGAATAAAAAGATATTTTCATTTTATTTTTATTATTTATATACAAGGGTGAAATAAATAAATATATATGTACATGTATCTACATGGTATATATACAATGTAGGTTTTGATTTTTATTTTATTTCTTTTTATTTTATTTTTATTTTTGATTTTTCTTTTATTTATTTACATTATGGAATGTGGAGTATGTACACATTTTATTGGATTTTTATTTATTTATTTATAAGGGTAAATAAGTAGATAAAGGGATCTATGTACATGGCTTTTATACAATGGTGAAGGGATTTTTAATTTTCTTTTTATTTTTATATTTTTTTATTTTGATTTTATCTTTACAAATACTTACAAATAAATATAATCCATTTTTATTTTTAGAGGAAAATATTTTTATTTATTTATTTACAGGTATATACACATATGAGCTTCCTTATCTCTCTCTACTTGGGTTTTTATGCGGTCAGGCTCATGCTGAGCCCTCCCTTGGGATTAGGTCGCTCAATATTTATTCTAAATATTTCCCTCTTTTTTTGTCTCTTTATTCTTTTATTTTAGCACAAAAACATGCTAATTATTAGTTTTTACATAATGCATGCTTTTTGCTAATTATTTGTATTTACACCTATCTATATGTATTTGCAAAGGTTTTTGTAGCTAAAATATAAGAATAAAGAGTGATGAATGGGTATTCATCAATCCAACAGCCAGGAGCGAGGCGCTTAAGAGCGGCTGTGATGAGAGCGATTGGGGCGCATCGGATTGCGATTGGGTACGCCACGTATCGTGATAATAACACAGCGCTAACGGGCGGCAGAGATGAGATCAGGACTGCGATCGAATGGTGGAGATCACAGCGGTGATGGTCGGTGGCGATTAAAGAGGTGAAGGCGAGATCGAACGGGCGGTGGAGATGGACTCAGGGGAATGATCGGATGGCGGGGGACAAAGTGTGCGCGTAGAGATAGTGGAACCGTTGGATCAAGAAGAGATCCAACGGTAGGAAGCGAAGGCGGCAAGGTCAAAGACGCCGGGCCACGTGGCTCAACCAGAAAGAGCCACGTAGCCCAATCAGATTATTAGAAAGAAGAAATTGAAATATGAAGGGGGAAAATGGCCGAATTTGGAAAAACTCAAAACATGAAAGTTGTAGATCTCGATGAGATCTACAAGTTTCATATTGACCAAAGCGGAGATGAGGTCATTTAAAGATAGGAAATATTTTTGAGGGTATTTTTAAGGTTAAAAACACCACGAGTGTTAATTTTGCTATTTTTTATGGTTTTTAATTTATTCAAAGACTCTGATAATTACAAGGATTTTCTAGTTTTTATTGACACTTAGTCTAAGATAGGGGGCTAATTTCAGTGAATTATATGCATGAAACATGGTTTCATCAAGTACTCCTAAAAATCCATAAAAATGGGGATAAATGCTTCATGTCATATACTTTCACGCCCATAAATTTAATTGGCATTTTTTTTGCATTTTATCTATTTATTAAAAATGAAAAGGATGCCCTTTTTGCCTTGTTTACATCTAAAAATTCCAAAAAATATAAAATATTTTGAAAAATTACAAAAAAAATTATATATGGTCTATTTTGTTATTTATTGAGTCCATAAAAAACCCTTAAATGTAAGAAAAATAAAATCATAAAAATTATAAAGCTTCAAAATCCAACAAAAAATATAAAAATTCTACAAAAATACCAAAAAATTTTTTTTTCAATTTATATTTATCTATATATTGTTATTTATATATTAAAATTAACTTAGGTAATTTTGGGACTTATTTATTATTTTTAAAACCCAAATTAATTTTGAAAATATACTAATCCCTTATTCGGGATTTTTTTGACTTGAAAAATAAATAAAAATTAGCAAAAATCTCAGAAAAATAACAAAAAGTAAGAAACATGTAAAAATCACAAAAACATTATTTTTACTCTATTTTATCTATTTTGACATATTTTTATCTATATGGTGTGTATATAAACTTTATATTGTATATATACATATACATATACACATATACATAAATATATAGATATATAATATTTAAATTAAAAAGAAATATAAAATGGAAATATAAAAAGAAAATACAAAAGTATACAACCAAAAATAAAATATATTTATATATATAATTAAAAAGGCACAAAAACAATAAAATGGACAAGAGATACATGATAGAATTTTTGTTCATTTATTTTGGCTCCTCCTCCCATTTGCTCCCAGTGTTCGACCTCTACACATGCTTACAGCTATACACATTTGCATGTAGAGTTATAATAAATTTTAACTAAATATTTTTGATACTTAATTGTTTGATTCTTATCGTGGGTTAATTGCTGATTGATTGGGATTTTTCGTCGGTCGCCTCAGCGACTGCGCTCCCGACATGTGTCGAATGCAAGACCGATGATATTTCTCTTTTATCAAATGGCATCGTTGTCGGGGATGTTGATATTTATAAAATAACAATGTTACCAAAGCCCCTAAGATATTTGCTTGTACCTATAGATGTTCTTATGGACTTAGTCAAACAATTCAAATAATAATTGTTTGTTAGTTAGATTCGAACCCATGCATCGTGAGAGACATCATACAATGCTGGCAGGACATGTTGTGGCGGGCATCGAGACGTCTCCAAGATCGGACCTTAGGGTTTGATTCTGAATAATTAACATTTGGTGCTTCACGATAATAGAATTTACTACTCTAGGGAGATTTCATCAGATTGCAATTGCATATAGCATAGGTTTCAACTCTGTCTTGCATCCCGCTTGGAGAGAGCTGGGAAGCACTATAAGTCTTCTTACTTTGCATGCATCATCAATTTCCAACTTGCATGACTTTTCCGATCTTCTCCTCCTTGATTTTTCTCACATAGGATGTAGATGGAATTGGAAACCCCGTTAGGCACGTGCATTAAAAAATAACCAAAAAAAGTGATAACCAAAATAAAATCGGGATTGCTAACTACTTGATCTATAAAATAAAATGGATTCCGTGTATTGGGGAGACCAACCCCATTCTTGTATGCGTGTTTTATTCCTACACACATGCTAAGGATTAGTTTCCAAATCCCAAGCCTGTCTTCGATGTGTGCAACTTTGAGATAATCACCTAACTCTAAAAACAACAAGATAAAAAGACCATATCCTGGTCTTCACTATGTTGAATAGGTGAATCGGGGGTTTGCTTTGTGTATTGATTGTGACTTAGAGTCCATATGCATTTTCATCTCTTTGAGTTTGTGGTCCCGTCCGTGTGAGTCATCCTTTTTCATCTTTGAGTCTCTCTACCTCTCTTATACATACATCTCCTCATGTGCATTGAGTCGTGATATTGAGTCTTATGCTTTACCTTCTTAGTCGGATTTTATGGCTTATATCTTGCCCATATCACCTACACCTAGTCCGATTTGGGGAGATCCTCTCCTCTGACCACAATTTTGATTACGTCCACCTTTCATCTCGCCCACCCTCCTCGTATCCCCCATATCATCCTTATATCACCCGGGATTGTTGTGCTGATAGATATGGCATGCATTGAGGATTTTTTACTTGCATTCATTATTAGAGTAAGTCGGGTGTGTTTTGAGGATGCTGAGATTGATACCCTACTCTTGGTGGAAGACTTTTGATATGTGCATAGGAGCTTATTGAGGACTTTGTTGTTTACCAGATCGAGGGTGATCCACCAAGTTACAAGAAAGACATGGCTTCATCCGAAGCAAAACAATGGAAGGAAGTCGTCAAGTATAAGATGGATTCCATTATGGCTAATGGAAATTGGAAACTAGTTGATTTACCCAAAGAGTACTCTACCATTGGGTGTAAATTGGTGCTAAGCTTAGGCTTGACAGATCAATTGAAAAGTATAAAGCCAGATTAGTTGCCAAGGGCTTTAAGCAAAAAGAAGGTATCGATTATTTTAATACATACTCCCATGTGACTAGGATGACTACAATCCGGATGCTCAGAGCATTGGCTTATCTATATGATCTTCTTATCCACCAGATGGATGTGAAGATTGCCTTCTTGCATGGTGATCTTGAATAAGAGTTCTATATGGATCATCCTGATGGGCTTGTGACTCCTGGGAATGAGGGAAAGGTTTGCAAGTTTGTTAAATCTATTTATGGATTGAAGTAAGTGCCAAAGCAATGGCATGAAAAATTTAACTAAACAATTTTGTCATGTGGCTTTAAGGTTCATGATCTGATAAGTATGTCTATTCCAAGGTAAAAGGCGATGAGTGTATTGTCTTGTACCTGTATGTTGATGACATACTTTTGTTTGGATCACATGCAAGGATTATTAATGAGACTAAAGCATTCTTAAGTAGCAAGTTTGAGATGAAGGATATGTGTGTTGTTGGTGTGATCTTGGGTCTAAAACTGACAAGGTCAGATGATGGGATAGTAGTTTCTCAATCTCACTACGTTGAAAGGTAATTGAGAAATTTGGATATCAAGATTGCAAAGCTGTAAGCACTCCTTTTGATTCATCCAAAACGTTGTTTAAGAATAAAAGTGGAGTACATGTAGCCCAGCTAAGGTATTCGCAAGTGATAGGAAGCTTAATGTATCTTGCAAACTGCACGAGACCTGGTATCTCATTCTTGGTTGCAAAGTAGAGTAGGTACACTAGCTGTCCTGACCGTACTCATTGGGAGGCTCTGGATCGAGTACTGAAGTACTTGAACGAACCTATTTCCCATAGTTTACATTATGGTAGACATCCATCTGTACTAAAAGGATATATCGATGCAAGCCGGATTAGGAAAATAGAGGAGTCTAGGAGTAATGGTTTTACTGGATATATCTTTACCCTTAGAGGTTGTAAAACCTCCTAGAGGTCTGTGAAGCAGACCATTCTAGCTCGACCTACCTTTGAGGCAGAGCTTTGTGCTTTGTACAGCATTGGAATTGAGGTTGAATGACTATGGGAACTTCTATATGAAATTCTTATGTTAGGTCAACCAGTTCATGCGATTTCGGTATATTGTGATAACATGACCACAATTGTCAAGATCAAGAGTTTAAAGTTCAACCAGAAAATGAGAAGACACATACAAATCAGACTTAAGACATTAAGGAATTTAGTGTTTCGAGGAGTGTTGGTTGTGGATTTTGTTGGATCCAAAGACAACATGACAGATCCGTTGACTAGGGGACTTGATAGATCTTTAGTCCTAAAAGTCTAGGCTTGGGATAGGACTGAGACCCATTGGAAGTTCCTCTACGGTAGCAACCCAACCTATCTGAGTGGAGATCCCACAAAGTATGTTCAATGTGGTAATAACAAGATGTATGGAGAACTGATTGGTACTTTTAATTCTAATGCTTATGCATGAGTGTCTTATCACTCGAAGCCTGAGTGCCATACAAACTGCAAGTTTAGGAAGAGCGTAGGCTCTGAATGGGTTCAAGCTTGAGGACGAGATGTTAGTAGTGCGTTCTTAGAGAATATCACCTATGTGAGTGTTACTGTAGACCATGGTTAAAGGAAGAGGGTCTTTCCTGAACACACTCATGAAATAGGATAAAGGTGCATGATCTTTAAGAGCACCAACCCTGAAGATTGTACTAAGAACAACATTTTATTGTTTCTACCGTATACTTTAACACCAACGTTTGAAGTTCAAACGTAGTTCACTTCGTTCATGTTAAAGTGAAAGTAGTAAACTTAGGTAGAGGTTCAAACTGGAAGGTACATTTACTGAAAGCTAAGTGTGGCAGCGAAAGATGACTTTTAACTCTCTTTGAATCTCTTTTTCAAATTGGTGAATCCGTAGAGGATTGTTGTATTTAAAGTATGTAATTAAGTTTTAATTGGAAAACCTATGAAATTACAATAAGAATTAATTTGGTTTCAATTGGGAAATCAAATGGTTTGGAGGGGAATTTGGAAATTCCCAAATTGAAACATGGAAAAACTTGGATGGAAGTTTAGTACCACATCTGTATTTCTAAACTTTTGGTGGGATTATATATGAGTTCACACTCCAAGCTCTTATAGCAATAGTAGAGAGGAGGAATGGAGGACCATGCGTGCACGTTCCGCTCGATCTCCGACTCGCTCGGGAGAGTCAATTCGGATCTCGATACTTTTATTGCAGTTTCATTTAGCGGATCGATTAAATTAATCACACTGATTAATTTGGATTCGATTGCAATGGGAATTTGACTCAACGCCTCGGCTCGTTTTTAGCCACGATTTTGAAATCCGAAGAGACATGCCCGTTGAGGGACATTTTCAGAAATCAAAAGATACCGCATGCTAGGGCACACAAACTTCTTTATATATCTCTCCTCCAACGTCGTTTTTCTTCACTCGCAAGAAAATCCTTATCGCGTCGCATTGGCTCTGTTCTCGTTCTTCCTCTCTCATGGACGAACTTGTTTCTCTTTTTATCAGTTGGAGTTCTCTGAGGTACATTCAAGGTCAATCTCGTCGGTGTGTGCAGATGAAGATCGTGTGTCGTTGTATCTTGGGAGCGGATAGCATGTGCTCTATGCACCGGTATTGTGGGGGTGATATTCTCTATAAGGACAATCCATTACATGGATGCTTCGGTGACCTCTAATCTAATCTGTTTATCCTTTTGTTTGCTGCAATTCGTTTATTGATTTACCTTTCCTGAATCTCGTCCTAATCCATATTTCGTTTTATTAATCGATTTCTTTTTGCATTCTGTAATCGGATAACCAATGGAAAATGCGTGATTACCATGACGTTAATCTGTAATGCTTCTTTTTTAATCCCTTTAGATCCATGTAATTACTATTTAAAATATGCATTGATGATCGTGTTTACAACAGAATCCATGCAAGGTGAAATAGTGACTTTTGGCAACAAACACAAGAGTCGTATTATTGTAAATGGTGTGATCGGCTAAGTAAGTCATGTTTTGATAATGTTGTGCTAGTTACAGGATAAAAACATAATTTATTAAGTGTAAATCAAATATGTGATAAAGGTTTTGATGTTGTCTATTCACATTGTTATTTTAAAATATTTGACAAAATCTCTAACGAAATATTTTTATTTCAACATGATAAAATTTTTCCAATCAAAGAAAATTTTCCGATCCGTTATTTTTTGAATGCAAATATAATATTTCCCCTCCACTATTTGAGAAATGCACAAGTAATATTTGAAAATATTTTCAAATCAAACTAAAATTGTGAAACATAAATTACATATTATATCTCCCACGCCTCCTATTTTCAAACATGCTTTTTGACGCATAATTGTTACTTGAAATAACTTTGGGTAAATTACAATTTATTAGGTCCTCATCTATGGGTCAGATCCCAGAATATGTCTCAATCTTTAAATTGTAACGATTCGGGTCTCAGGACCATTAGGAAATGGAAATTTTGGAGTTCATGACGAATATGCTTTTGTTGGGAAGGGAACGAGGGTTGAGTTCCAACTTTTAAACAAAGGCATACTCATCATTAGCCTCAAAAAGTTTCTTACATTAATGATCATGGGACCTGAATCGTTACAATTTAAAGATCGGGACTCATTCTGAGATCTCACCCATAGATGGAGATCCAAATTGTAATTTACCCAATAACTTTCTAATCGATATTAAAATAAAAGGACGAACTTGCAATTTCCTCCACAAGCATATTATTTTCCCTCATTCATCTTGTTATACCATCGGAGATTCTCTTTTGGGAGAAAATGGAAGCTGCTCTTTTCTGACAGCAAAATAAATATTTTCCTAAATTTAGAATTCAAAGTCAGTTGATGCCTTGTCTATTCCGTATCCCGGGTAATGGTAAGCAATGACGCAAAAGAGACACGGTAGTCACACCTAAAAAATTACCTAAAAACTCATCCAAATCTGACGTGGAGCCATGTGACATCTACAATCTCACATGCAACGTCACTCCATTGCCACATGTCATCCAACGTGGCTTATCACTTAGGGTGTATTTGGTTGACGGGTTAAGGCATGTTAAACAAGTAGAGGGTAATTCATTTTTGGATTTTGGTGTTTAGATAGAGGGTTAAATTGGAGGTGGGTTAGAAGTGGATTTGGGGTGATATGATTGTATTGAAGTTTGAAAAAGTGAGTAGTTATTGTGATGTGATTGTATTGAACTTTGGAAAAGTGAGTGGAAGTGGAGTGGTTTATAATTTTTATATGATATGATGGTATAATATATTATTTTTGATAGGATTGAGATGTAAAATTGATTTATTTAATTTTTTAAAAAAAAATAAAGTGAGGCCCATGGAGAGAGAGGAGGATGTAGGTTAAGAGAGGTAAACTCCTCCAAAGAGAGGGTAACCCGGTAGCCGAACGCTACCTAAAGGAAGGATTTTGAGAATTCAAAAAAAATTGAAAATCTCCATAAAAGGAGGATGGAATAGCCTGTCCTCTCATTTTGTTATGGTGATTTCATCGATAAGGGGAACAACGGCACTACGGAGTCAAGATGGTGTCGCATGGCGGAGCTGATGAAATGTGACGGTGGTGTGCGATGGTGAGGTGGTAACGCGTTGATGATGTGGGGCAATATTATGGAGATGAGACAGTAGCACGTGGAGGAGACGGATATTGGTGAGATCGGGATGTTGTGCATTGTAGAACGGAGTAGGGCACATGGATTGGATAAAATCCGTAATTCGATCCAATCCGTCGTCATTGGATTGGATCGGTTTGGATTTATAAGTTTACTGGTTTGGATCGGATTACAAATACGTTCATTTATGGATTGGATCGGATTATTGTCAAAATCCAATCCGATTCAATCTATTAATCCGTTAATAAATAATAATATATACTGTTATATTTATTCTCAATAAAGCATATTGTACGCTACATTTTATTTGGAAGCTATGTGTAAATATCCAAGCTTCTCTTGTTATAACTTAAATCTATTCCAATTCAAGTTTTACCATATACAACTTGTTGGAAAGCCCCTTATCTCACCTCACTAATTGGTTTAGAAAATAGTAATACCTACCCGCAATGCCCTTCTGACCCTTCCAATTTTTCAAACGAAACACCCTTCTAAAAATAATAATATATAAACCTAAACCCATTCGGGATCCATTCCAAACAAAACACTCACCCGTGCTACACATATCTCCAACCTCAAGTGTACACATATCTCCGTCAGATGTCATCCTTGTCCTAACTATGCGTATGCGCAGCCAGATCTTCATTGCGCACACACAGTTAGACCTCGTCCTCTGCTCTTTCAGACCTCCCTTGCGCGTGTGTAGCCAGATCTCATCCCCAACTGAATGTCGTCTCGTCATCATCTACGCCCTAGCTCCTTGTCCCTAACTATACACACGTGTAGCTAGACCTCCCTCGCGTATGGAATCATACAAAGGTAGATTGATAGAAACCTTGCAGTCAGGAACCTCAAATACATCCCTCCTCACTACGCAGTCGGTCACGGTTCTTGTCCCAAACCTCCCTCACGCACGGTCATGCTTCCCACATCACGTAGCCAAGCAGGTTAGTTGCAAGTTAGTTGTAGTTCCTATTTGATATATACAAACTTTCAATTTTATTCAAAGTCAGCGTGATTATTCTATGATTTCTACGGATCGCAAGTATGCTCTTTTTATTTAGTTATACAATGATTTTTTGTAATAAATCCATAACAAGAATATATGTTTTTGCTTTAAAAAAGTTGAGTCAAATTGCTTTCAAAATTAACTATTCTTTTCTTTACATTTATCCATAATCTCAATTTTAGATCCACGAATCAAACGTTGAGGTCGACTATGCCACAAACTTCACAATAGATTAGGTGAGCATTAAAAAATCCGAACCAATCCGTAATCCGATGGATTGGATTGGATTGGATTTGCATGTTTAATGGATTGGATTGGATTGGAAAAATAAAAAATCCGTTATGTGTGGATTGGACACGGATTAAGCCAAAATCCGATCCAATTCGATCCATGTGCATCCCTAGAACGGAGTAGAAATGACAGTGGTGCATGACGGGACAGTGGTGGGTTGATGGTGGTGTAGGACGATGTGCGATGATAGTCCTTGATGGTGGCATGCAACGGTGGTGGAGAGGTGTTTGTGGCGTGGTGGTGGCATGGTTTTGGTGACATGGTTGACGTCGGTGGTAGTGCAATGGTGGAGTAATTGTGGTCGGATTTGGCTGAGACGTCAAAAATATTGTAAATGTAGAAGATTTAGTGATTTTTCTGTAACTATAAGTGAGTTTTCGAGGAATAAAATATGCCATTAGATAGATCTTGAACTAAACTTTCTGATGTGCATAGTTCTTGAAATCGATAAAATAAATTACGCTAAAATGTAAAAACTACAGAATCCATGGCATGTCAAAATTTGAAATCAGCATTTAACCCATAGCAGGTCACTTATTGAGTCCACTATTTTGTCCATAGCAAGTTACCATTAGACACATAGTTGATCACTCATTGAACCCACCATTTAGCCTATAGCATGCCACTGTTAGATCCATAGCAGGTCACTCATTGAACACACTGTTTAACCAATAGCATGTAACCGTTGGACCCGCAGGCCACTCTTTGAACCAATAGTTTAGCCTATAGTTAGTCATCGTTTGACCAATGGCAGGTCTCTGCTTAAACAAGCTATTGAACATATAGCATGTCACCATTTGGTACATTGTATTTCACCGCGTGAATCTTCTATTTGACATACAATAGATCATCGCTTGAACCTATTATTGGATACATAGCATGTCAACATTTGACTCATATCAGGTCTTCGCTTGAACCTACCATTGAACACATTGTAGGTTAGCATTTGAGCTCATGATATGTTACCTTAATACATATGATTTGACACCATTTGAAGACATGACATGTTATTTTAATATCTATGGTGAGGAAGAAACATTGATGACAGTGATGATGATGTGTACAAGTGAAGAAAATACCCAACCATGTGAGAAAATGATTCCTCGCAAAAATTGAGGATGCGCCCGTCCAAACAGTTGTAGGTAGATATTAATGTGAGATTTTGGTTTTGAGAACCATGTCGCGGGGCTTGTCAGCAGCAGCGGGAGGCTCGAGCGTCCGTGGGGGAAGGGGGGAGGGGGGCGAGGCCTTGCAGGCTAGGGGTATGGGTGTTAAAATCCTTAATAAAAATCACGAGTAACGGAATCCAGTAAGTTTTAACGGCTAAATGAATGGGGGTTAACCACGAGGTCTGTAAGGTAAGATATAGCAAATTTACGGGGTCGGGGGAAGAATTAGGTTGTTTCAAAGATCGTGGAAGTAGTTAACAAAGATTATAAGGTCTGTCGAGTAAAATTCCCTAAATTATATCAACGTGGATGCCACGTATGCATCTTTGGGTATTAGTACAACATCTCTTACTATGTTGGGTGTGTGAAAACCATTTTCCTTAATATTAATTCATATCACCTTTTGCACATGAAGGTACCTGTGTAATTAACCATGAAGGCAATCTATTTAATAAAATGAATTATCGATTAATCACCCATCTAATTTTGTCAATAGTACGGTATTCCAAATTTGGCATACCATTGGAGGAGTTATAGGAAATCTATTGGTCAGAAAACGAATATTTCCCATTTGATAAGGGGGGTTTCGGAATTGTTTAATCGCACCCCAACAACTTGGCGTCACCTGTCATGCTTCGAAAGAGACCCAAACATTTAGAAGTGATCTTATATTTTTGGATTTCTATTAATGGCTGTTGAGATTTTAAATGATATTACAGTATGCACCATTACGAAATAATTTAACGTTGGGACATCTGATGGACAGGAATGGATACAACGATGGTAAATTAAGTTTGGGTATATTTAAAAAAATCCTAATTATGCCTCAATTCCCATTTAGATACCTCATTTTCAATTGTAACACATAGGGAACTAATCTTATGTTTTTGTCTCAAATACAGACTCTATAAACTTTAGCAACCCTTATATATCGACATTAAACCCTTAACTTGAAAGTTCATTACTATTTTGTAACAATCGAAAAACGAGGCCTCTAGTTGGGAATCGAGGCATAGTTGTGGTCTTTTTTCGTAATTTTCCATTAAATTTAAGACTTGATTTATAATATGTATGACATTTTGCTAGCAAACTCAGTCACGGCCAGTCCCAAGCTCGGTAAATTGAGAAGGGTTACGCGTTAGGTACCAGACATCCAACATAAGAAAAAAATTCTTAAATAATGTTCTTTTTAAGAACACTATTTAGGAATGTCTCAAAACAATTCGAACCTTTTCAATGTATATTTAAGTAAACATTTAGATTCAGTTGGACTGTTCCCTACTTGCGACATGTTGCATCGCTCGAATGCAATGAGAAGTTGGCAAAAGTCGCTACATCGTTGTCTAGATGTAGTTCAAAATTTGCAAAGGTTCTCGCATGAGGAATGCATGCGAGTAAATAAGCTAGTTTTGTTGCATTGTCGCACGAATGCAGTCCAAATTATGTAAGTGCTCTCGCATGATGAACACATGAGAGTAAAGAAGTTGGTCCAAAAGAGGTTGAAAAGGAAGTTGTGAATATGTAGTTGGAATATTAGCACTTTAACTGTCAAATCGATGGAGATAGTACATACAATAGAAAGAATGAAGATTCAGATATTATGTCTCCAAGAGACAAAATGGGTTGGAGAGAAAGCAAGGGAAATCAAGAAGATATGCTTTAAACTTTAGTATTCAGATAGAGATAAGGGCAAAAATGATGTTGGAGAGGTTGTTCCTAAGGATTTGAAGGATCATCTGGTTAATGTACAAATATTCAGGGATCGGATTATTTTGCTAATTGATGCTCGAAGAAGAAAGTATGAATATTATCTCAATTTATGCACCACAAATTAATTTTGATGAAAGTTTAAACAATCTTTTGAGGAGGATTTAAATAAGATTATGCAAGAAATCCCACAAAGAGAGATGATTTGCCTAAATGGAGATTTTAATGGACATGTGAGAAAAGATGCTTCAAGGTATGCTAGTGTTCATAGATGCTATAGTTTTTGGTATAAAAATAAAGAGGAAAAAACATTTTAGATTTTATAACATCTTATGATCATTTCATAACAAATACTCTCTTCAAAAAGAGGGATAAGCATTTAACTACTTATGAGAGTGTCCGACTAGAACACGGATAGATTACTTTGCATTGAGGAGAAGAGATCGGTTGCATTACAAAGACTGCAAAGTTTTCCCATGAGATTTTGACAACCCAACATCGATTGTTAGTCATGGATGTGTAAATATCAGGGATGATAAAGAAAAGGAGGGTTTCCAAGGTTACTAGAATTAGATGATGGAATCTTCAATTGAAATAATCAAGCTTCAGGAAGAAGGTTTAAGAATACTTATCTTAGGATTGTAACGGAAGTGTAAACGAGATGTGAGAGGCGATAGCATATTGTATCCGAAGAATAGTTAAAGAGATGATAGGCGACTCAAAGGGAAGAGCTTCATGCCAAAAAGAGACTTAATTTTGGAGTGGAGGGATGCAACAGAAGCTCAAAAGCAAAAGAGCATGCTTTAAAATTATGTCTAAGTATAGAACAAAGAAAACTATCACAAACTACAAAATAACAAAGAAGGAAGTAAAAAAGTCTATAAGCGAAGCGAAGTCAGAAGCTAAGTCAACTTTAAAGAGGGTCAAAAAGATACATTAAGGTTGAACGAAGCAAGAAAAAGAAAAATCAAAGACCTTTCTCAAGTGGGAGATGCATTAAGGATGAGGAAGGTCGCGTGCTTGTTTCTCAGAAAGATAAAGAGACCATATGGAAGCGATGTTTCCACAAGCTTTTCATTGGAGAAGAAAATAGAGATATCATTTGGGAGATCTAGCTAATAGTGAAAGTTACTTCAATCGTGCAAAACATAGACGAATATAAAGGAAGTAAAGGAAGCTTTGAAGGTTATGGGACTTGAGAAAGGTGTAAGACATGATGATATTCTTTTAGAAGTATGGAGGGTTTAGGTGGGCATCATTTGACTTAGCATCGTGGTGCCTCTTTATAAGAACAAAGGAAACATTAAAATTGTTAAAATTACAGAGGGATCAAGCTAATGAGTACACTATGAAAATTTGGGCACGTGTGATCGAAAGAATGTTGAAACAAGTTTCGAAAGTAAAAGAACCTAATTCGCATTCATGTCAGGTCGCTCAATGAATCCATCCACTTGTTGAGGAAAACAATGGAAATTTATAGAGCTAAAAGGAATAACCTCCATATGATTTTTATTGATTTGGAGAAGGCTTACGATTCTATTACACGTGAGATATTGTGCAGAATTTTGAAGAAGAGACAAATACATTTCCTATGCATTAACCTCATAAAGGATATGTATGATATAACTTCATCTTATGTATGAATCTAGTCAGGGAAAGCTCTATTTTAACATCAACATATAATTTGCGTCAAGGTTCAACTTAGAGCCCATTCATTTTTACTTTGATTATGGATGAGTTGACAAGTCCTATTCAGGATGAGATACCTTGATGTATGTTATTCAATGATGATATTGTGTTGAATGATGAGACTAGAAATAAAATAAATGTAAAGCTTGAGGTTTGAAGACATGCATTGGAGACTAAAGGATTTTGTATAAATAGGACTAAAACTGAATATATGGCATGCACTTTTAATTGAAGCAATGATGAAGGAATCAAGGTGATGATTGGTGATGATAATACTTAGAAGAGATTCTTTTAGATACTTGGAATTTATTTTGGAACATGATAGGAAAATTGATAGAGATGTTACTAATATAATATATGTTAGCTGACTGAAGTGAGAGGAGCATCTACTATTCTCTGTGATAAGAAAAATCCTTTGAAAATCAAATGAAAGTTTTATAAAACAACCGTGAGACATGATATGCTCTATGGATCTGAATGTTAGACTATGAACCATTGATGTGTAGAGAATGGCAATTGCAGAAATGAAAATGCTAAGGTGAATGTGCACACACACACACAATAAAGATCATATTCGAAATGATGCAATCAAAATGAAGGTTGATGTAGCTCTAATCGAGGATAAGATGCCAAAAAAACGCTTAAAGTGATTTGACCATTTGCAAAAGAGGTCAACTGATGCACCAGTTAAGAGATGCGAGTTTTTTAGATGTTTAGTCAGCTAAGAGAGGACGAGGAAGTTCCAATAAGTATTTGAATGAGATTATACCAAGGGATCTTAATTTTTCGGATATAAGCCTGAGATTGACCTAAGATATGCTAGCAGAAATTGCACATATTGATCCAACAGTTCTTCAAAACTTTGCAAAAATCTCCACCAGTTAACCTCGGCAAGCAATTCCATACAGCAGAAATTACCCGGTACCCGCTCTGATATAATGCACAGTGTGTGTAGACTCCATCTCATTTTAGAATTCATCCAGATCAAGAAACTAAGTGGGCGAAAAGTTGTCACATCTTCGTGAATACAACACCTGCTCCCTGTATAAAAAAAATAATTAACTGAATATATTCTTGACATCAGCAATCACATTTCAAATTAATCTATTCATCATACCAATCAACAAGCAGGCCGAAATAGTACAAACTGTCACCATCTCAAACTCATCATCAGTGATCAAACAGTTCACCTTCCGTGCACGCTTGACATGAGCCCGCGGCTCGTATAGCATCATCTTCACATCCCTGATGTAGTCTATAAGCAACAAGTAAATATTAACGGCAAAGAAGCTGTCATGGCTAGCTTAACCATAACCAGCTATTATGCCAAAGAGAATCATGCATCTACAATTAATGGCCTTATTCATGGATACAATTATAGAACTTCAAATCAAAATACATTTCTACTCCAGAAAATCAGAGTATCTTCCACTGGGAATCAACATGCAACAACTTCAGATGCGATTTTCACAGAAATCATCATATGTTGATGTTGATAGTTTATAGCACAATATTATTGCATGCTGCTGCACTTTCTTGAATAGAAAGAGGGCAAGTTTGACACAGTTTGAACTTGTCAAAAATAAAATTTAAAAAATCTGCACATAAAATAATTATTTGATGTTACAAATATACTGGACATAGAATAACAAACTGTCTCTCATTTTGAGGGTTCTGATAAATAAAAAACCATTACCATCAATCCTAGATGCAGTTCAAGTGAAGTTACAGAGAGTTAAACAAGTTGCTGGATCTATTGTAGAATTTTTCTAAATTTGGAGGTTTCGTGATGGCATTGCTCCTTTTAAAAAATTTGTCCTGAGCATGCCTAAAGGAGCAGTCAATGGATCTGGTGCAGTGCTGCCATTTTTAAAAAACGGACAACTTTATAAGATTCTTTTTGGATCTACAAGTCTACATGTCTGACAAAATTGTTCTAAGAGAGTCAACAACATATGAAGTTACTAAAAAACAGCAGAATATGAGGCAGTGGCATACAACCACCTTACAGCATGGTACCCCTTCCAACTTGCAGGAAAAGCTAAAAAATGCATTTCCTTATTGTACAACAACTTGACGCTCTAACGGGTGATAAATGCAATGTTAAGATGCAACTATCAATAACTACCATCAATCTTCCCAGCTCCAGCTTTTGGATCTTTATAGATCACATAAGTCCACTAGATATCTTTTTTCCGCAGCTGAACATCTTTCGGTCTTGCCTTCGTTTCTTCTCTGACATGACAAAGGATAATTACTCAAGGCAGTCCTCTGTAAATCAAATAAAGCAATGCAACACTGCTTGCAAGTTGCAAAAAATGGTAGTCACTGGGACAATTAATGATTCATACTTTTCAGTTCATATGGATTTTTTTCAGAAGCAGAGGGATATACCGTAGACAAAACTTTGATAACATTAAAAGGGAGAACACAAGGGACTGCTAACTATGGGGCTAATACAAGGAGTACTCATGATATATAGTCCAACCCACAGACTAACTATTCTTTGAAATGATACATGGCCATTGAGGTAAACACAACATCATGGTGGTGTCCATTTCCCAGTCTTAAACTTCTTGTAGAAGTCAGAACGTTTTGATACCACAAAGAAAACTGCAAAAGAAACGTACAAATAAAAATATTAAAACATGACAGATGAAAAAATGGTACATTTGAGTAATATTACATAAGGAAAAAACCTGGTATTCCAGGAATAACATAGTCTTGCATCCGCAGAATGTCACATAGCCTCTTCTTTTCATTCACCTTAACCCATTCACCAGATTCTTCAACCAAAAAAAGTTGTGTCAGATCTAGCAGGTGATGGTGACAATAAAATTGACAATAAGAAATGCTAAAAGATATTGATAAAGGGCCAACACTTCCTTAGAAAGACCGAAGTTGGGAAAATAATGTAAAATAGGGTAAACATGTCAATATCTTAGAAGTCCATGAAACTATATCAAGGAGCAAGGAGCAAGGATAAGAAAAGGTAACCATTAAGAGAAGGGAAGTGACAAGCATGTTAAACAAATTGGCAAGAATCCAGGGATCCTATTCACGGGCTGACATCATGTATCATGCCTATAGATCCAGGAAATTCTAGTGTTAGATGCTAATCAAACAATACCTTAAATAGTCAAGTAGTTTGTTCCCCTTGAGTATTCTTAGGTACATGACAATCAACATCACCTTCAGTTCGAAAATCCTTCCAACAATCGAAATGCTATTATTGATTTTCAAAGACTGAAGCTTTTTATGTCCACTAAACCGTCAGCATGCACCAAGTTCGAAAACCTTCCCCCAATCCACATGCTATTGTTTTTCAGACTACAGAGTTATTTACACCCAGTAAACTGTCAGCATGCACCATGTGGCCTTCAGTTTCAATGCATTAACAAAACCTAAACTGCCAGAAGCCTTCAGTTCCGAAGCACTAACAAAACCTAAACTGCCAGATTCTAATTTCCGAATCAGGCGACGAATTAGCTAAAGACCAAGTATTACCATGGTAAACCAAAACATTGAAGCAGTAATATGTAATATCACACCTCTCTTGTCAAAAGCAACAGTTTTTCATCCAAAAAAACATACTTCTTACTGGCACGCTGTCATTCAAGCAATTTTCAGAATCTCTTTCTTCATCATGAATATTTTTAGCAAGAGCAGCAGATGTCCCTTCCAGGAGATGATAACTAATCTCTTTTCTCGACAAGATAGTTCCCCAGCCAGCCTGATAAAGATTCGGGACAAAGCAGTCAGTAGTTGTGAAGCTCATATAGCAATTACATCTTATTGTCACGTCTACCAAGACTTCAGTCAATAGTGCTACAAGGACCATGATATTTCAAAACAAGGGTACCACTAGGTAATAATAGCATTGAAATCAGGGATGCAACAGGATAAGAAAGTATCCACATCCAATCTGTCATTCTGTTTATCATCTTTGTCAGCTACATCTCTAACTATCCTCCTGTTGTATTATATAAATATTGTTTAAACAGATTTATAATTACCTATATATTTTTTATGTTTCTTATAGCAATACTAGATATGATTATTAATGAAGTAAGTACATACTTGCTTCATATGCTTGTCACCAAATAAACTTGTGTTTAAATTAAATTGCAAATCATCTGTAATACCGTAAATATCAATCCACATCCAATTCAAACTCAGTAACCGTTTTACATATGCTAATACCATTTTCATATTTATCAATGTAGAAACGGGTAAGGATATGTAACACACAATATTCTTATTTCCTTGTCCGTGTTCAACTATTTGTACCCCCAAGTGAAGTAACATGACAAGTTGGGCCGTTGTTGAGAGTATACGACTATCGAGAGTTGTACACTTGTACTTGATAGTTGTTACCTCTACAAACATTGTTGTCTTCTCACGAATGTTCCGAAATGCAGTGTGCGGATTCAATTGTATAGGTCACCATGCAGCGAGTATGCAGTATGCAGGGTAATATGCATCGAATATGTGGTTTTGTACGGTTTGTATTTTCTATATTTAAAAGAAATGATAATTGATTATCGATGTTGTATTTTTTATATACAGTGGAATCTTCCCGGATTGAAAATAAAATTTAAGCATGATGCAGATTTATCATAAATGTTGATAAAACCAAGTTAAATTGGTTTATATGTAAGCATTAATCTAATACAAGTGACGAAAACTATCATAAAAATTGATAAGCTCTCAACACAAGTAAATATTAAAGTTTAAGTTAAATACCAATTCTATCTAGAATGCAGACTAAGTGTGTGCTGTATCTAGCTTAATATAAAGACATTGGGCCAAATATGCAATGTAGACAGCATAATGCAATGCATATGCGGTTCGCATATGCAATCCAAGCGGCTGCATTATCAATCATTGCGTCATACCTAAACAAAAGGGAGAAAAGAAAAAACATGGCCGCATGTGTGCTACGTTATCATGCAGCTGCATTCTTGACCATTGCATCCCACCTAATCAAGTGGAAAAGAACAAAAACCTAGCTGAATGTGTGCAATAGGTCATCCCCTCCAATCGTTTTCCCTTCCATTCAGAAAGGACATTCTATGTGAATCCCCATGTTCATGTGATTGGTGTTTGTATATGTTAAGGCCTTAAATGTCGGATGTCGGTTTCGTTTCGGTGACTGACCGAAACGAAATTTCGGTCGAATTTCGGTCGAAATTCGACCGAAATTTCGGTCATTTCGGTCGGTTTTTGAACTAGGGCACCCAAATATCGGCCGATATAGGCCATTTCGGTCGAATTTCGGTCACCCACCGAAACCGAAATTCGACCGAAATTCGGCCGAATTTCGGCGAAATTTGATCCCATTACTATATGTATTTTTCTACATGGTATCAAAGTTAATCCAATCGATTTGGAATATTCATGGAAACTCTTTGTGTACATGATACACTTTGATGATACATGTAATTTGTTGTGTGGTTCGAGATTTTTTCCCTAGGGTCAAAGGCTCCCACGCAAAAGTTCCCAAAGGTTTCATGTCAATCCAATCAGTGACTCTCGCAGTATAGAGCACATGTTCTCTGACAAGGAGATGTATTTCAGTTTCAGTGACTGTGAGAGACGCAGTACAGAGCACATGATCTCCGACAAGGAGACCCAGCTAAATTCATCACTTCAATCCTTCAATTCCTCCTCACCAGCACGGCATGAGAAGCAATATCCTCAATAGGCAGCCGGTAGAGTATGTGTTGAGTTGATATTGTCTGCAATGCCTTGTATTCTGTGCGTGACAATTTTTTTCTATTTGTCCAAGGTGAGCATTGCATACTACAACGTGAGGGAGAGTGCTAGAGTATGTGTCAGAGATGGACAATTAGGTCCCTCTAGGGTCCATTTACCACATCCACATGTTTAATCTCACATCATCTGTTAGTTAGACTTGGTCATTTTGGTGGGGCTATGTAATAGGTGAGAGAGATTAATGAAAGTAATAGCTCTTTGAGACGGTTCTCCCCTGGTTTCATCCCGCTCCTTGTGGAGTAGGGTTCCACGTAAAATGATGGTGTTCTTTCCATGTTCTATATTTCTTTATCGTTGATACGCTTCCGCATTCATTGTTTTCTACATAAATTGTTTAATCGGGTCCATTTTGTCGATTGGGGGGTGACTGACTCGACTAAAGCTAATTGGCCTTTTAGTCGACCAAACAACTAAAAGGCCATTTTTATTGGTATTGTTTTTTATCCTCACATTAGTCTGAGGCCTTTTCTCTTATTTCATCCTCACGCAACTAGAAAACAAATAAAAAATAGATCAGAAATATCTAGAGAGAAAACTCGAGGAAAATTGATTACTCACCTCTATCACAAAGCAGATTGAGAATACATCAGTCTCCATATTTTTTATTTGCTTTTAGTGAGGGCTACTTCCTTGCACTAAGGGGATGTGTAATGTTTGATTGGATTTCAATTGTTACTTTTATATCATTATGATAATATAGAAAATGTACAAACTTATGTGTATATATAAGAATATATGTACTAAAAATACTTCATAATTTCAAATAATTAAAAAATACGAAATCGACAATGACTAAATATGTTTAATCGCCTGACTACCTTTTAATCCTTAGTTGGTTACCCAGTCGAACGAGTACTGACTTTTGCAACCTGGAAGGCGACCATGTTTTCCCTAATCAGTTGTTTCTTTTATATCATTATGATAGTACAGAAAATGTACAAATTTATGTAAATATATAAGAATATATGTAGTAAAAAATACTTCATATATTTCAAATAATTGAAAAACAAAACCCACTAAAGTCCGACTAAATATGATTAATCCCCTGACTACCAGTTAATCCTTAGTTGGGTACCCAGTCGATCGAGTACCAACTTTTGCAACATGGAAGGCAACCATGTTTTCTCTAATCAAAGCAGAAGGTACTTCAGCCTTCCAAGAAAGATCCACCGTTGGAGGACTTAGTGTGATTTTTGCCTTTGATATAAGGAGAAAGGTCTAAAATCCAAAAGCTGGTCCCTAAAATTTTTCATTTAATCAAATCGTGTATATTCATTTAAAATTTGCGATAGTGTGGACACTACCCTAACATCACAGTTTTTTTATATATAAAAATGAATCACCGTGATAAGAAATTAGTATACCTGGTAATAAAGTTCAATAGCCTCACGAGTGTATGCGAATTCTGAATCCCATGATAACGGCAGGCAGCTTTCTGAGTACATGTTTGATGATTAAGGATATCAAATTACCAAACTGAACACAGAAATGATATTACATATATTGCGATTAAAATCACGAAGGATATTATATCAAGATGAGACGAAAACATGTCGGTCTCAAAGAAGTCCTCAATAAAATCACTTGACATGACCTCTGCATAGAGCAAAAGGACTGGCCAGTGAAGCATATTGTTCTCATCTAATCTGGGTTTCTTTACACCTGTGAGCTCTTGGTACATTGCCTTCCCAATCTTCAAACCTCTAGTTTCAATAGCAGAAATGAGTGCCTGCAGCACCAACTGATATAAGAATAGCACACAATTCACCATATCTGTTTGGAAAACAAAGGCAGCAGTTGATAGAGACCTCGGCCACAGAAACAGCATCTGAAACCTCAGACATGCGTTTTTCTTGTTGCTTCCTTCGTAAATCAATTTTTTCTGTTAACTTCTTGATGTCTTCATTGGAAGGAGAGTGCTCAAGCCCACTTTTACAATAAGAAGATGCTTCACACAATAAATCTAGTTGAAAAGCAGCTTTGGCTGCACGATATGTTGCCTGTTAAGCATACATAACCGTTGGACATATAAATGTAGCAATAACATACCCATTAATAATCAAATGATATGATTACTCCGGTGCATAAAAACAAGAAGATGCTGGAGCTTTTTCGGTTTTTTTCTATTTTTTAGCAAATTTGAGAAGTGATTATTGCTGGAATCACTGGATTGTTCGTGGTTTGGTGACACATTTATGGGGATCTTTGGGACAGGCCACATAAACTGCAGAACATCTGTTATCTTTGAAAATGACAAGAACAGATCACCCGACATACTTATTTTTCAAAAGAAAAAACGCAACCACTGGATGTTGGTAGTCATCGAAATCTGTCAGTAAATGAAAAGCAGGGCACAAATAAAACCACAAAGTGGAGACTCCTCATTAGCCCATAAACATGTTCTCTCATGTGTCCTGGCCTAGTGGGAGACTGAGGCATCCTGATTTTTTTGACAACTGGTATGGAAATCATCCCATTCCAAATCTTGATAATCACCAATAACATCATGCAATTTATGTAATGGCTGATATGCAGAAGCCACGTTGAAGGAAAAGATGCCATAACAGAAAAGAGCTAAACTGATTCCATTCATAAGTATGTAAGCGTGCATTATATAGATGTACAGTCCAAAAGATATGGATGTGTATATAAAAGCTGAAAAAACACACAGTTAACAAAACTATCAAGAGTGATAATGGTGGTAGTAAATGGCAGCTTGGTGGCTGTTATGCCAATGATGACTAGCATGTACCTGTTAAGTTTCTAGAAAACATGGACAATGAGTGAGCACAGCGCTCATTACCAAAGAATGACGACTAAAGGAATGTGCATGGTTTAGTTTGACAATATTTTTCCTTTTTCCATTTAAGCTCAACGCTTACCCAGATTATTCTCTTTTTATTTGGTCATGTCCCTCTAATCTAATTAAGAAATTAATTGGGCTGTTGGCTAATGCCTCACCTTATGACTTCGGAACTGCGGAAATTCCAAGACTAGGGACCGCATCAAATGGTTATGCCTCCACACTGACCACACGCCTGTATCTACCCAGATACCTTAGTGTTATTTTTCTATGTTCCAAGAGAGTCTTCAAACCCAAAGTTTTAAGGACGCAAGAGGTACTGCAGTTCTCCAAGTAACAACCTGTTTCTAAGAATTCCTAGTTGCATGCTAACACTATAATTTTCCAATTCAAACTGTACCCGCAGCTCGAGGGTACCCTTAATCGATTCACAACTGCTACCTGATTTACACCTCTACATGGTGTTCCTTCTTCATCTCCTTCAACGGCAACCAGTCAATGGCAAGCTAAATCAATAACCCACACTATTAGTAGGTTTTTCCATCTTCATCCCAATGCCGGACACATGGCACGCCCCCCATTTTTTCTCCGATTCTCTCTCTGGCTCTCTCCTGCGGGTCACCTCTCTCTCCTAGGCTCTTTCCTTCTGTTCGGTAATTAAAGCTGTATCTATTACATGCATAGCTTCTTCCACAACACAACACATGGCAGCACACTTTACTCTCGTGAGAGATGCACACCACTTGTGTGACATGTAAGTCTTTCTCTATCCTTTTCCTCCCATACAAAATGTCTCTCTTCCTATATCTAGAAAGTATGTAATACATCGTAACCATCATACTTGCTTTTATTTTCCTTTTGACCTTTTGGTTCCCCATCTTCGTAGCTATTAGCTGAAATTAATTTTGCATGCCCATCTACCATCTTTAGTAATTTTTCGTAATCATCTCTGTTTTGAGTGTTGTCAATACTAATGCAGGGGTTTATAACATGTGTCTCTATCCTGCATTTTCGATGCATGTTTTCATCGGTCGCCTCTACTAATTTTTGCTGTTGCATATCGAGAGCCACTTGATATGTAATAGCAAGTTAATTAATTGACAATTTATGATAGAGAAGATACAAATTGAAATTTCTTTCAGGATAAGTTAACAATTACCTTTCGCAGAATAGTAATGTATCATAAAATGTAAGTGACGCAAGCGAATACACTTTAACATGTAAATAAACAAATCATGTCCAATTCATGTTTTCCATGTTTGGATGTAAACATAAGATTTGTTAAATTGATGACAACCACATATCTCCAATCAAGACAATATGTGTCCAATTCCCTACAGCAACACTAGATAAAAGTGTCACCTTGACGATCAACAAAGATAAATACTATAAGAGCCCAATAACAATGCTTGATGGCGAACTTTTCCTTTTCCCTAAAACACGTTTGTTTGTGTGTTATGGAACTAACATTTAAAAATTATATATAATGAAATTACCTGCCTTTTTCCTAAAGTTGTTTCCACGTTTTATAGTACTATTATATATTGTAAATTTATTTCTAATCACATCAGTTCTTCCAACAAATAGATTTTATGCCTGCAGCGAAGCGCGGGATGCGTACACTACACCACTAAACTCCAGTATTTGATGATTTTATTTCCCAGGGCCAGCTAAAATATAGCAGCTTCGCAGTAGCAGACCCAGGATTTTAAGTTAGGTAGGACACATTGAAGATTATGTTCACAAATTTGAAAATTTATAAATGCGTGTATTTTACTAATAAATCATGCATACAACAACAAAACATTTTCCCACAATTAAGTCGGGTCGGCTACATGGATTTTTTGCATCCATTTAGTTTTATTTTAGGTTATTATCAGCCTTTAATCCAAATAACTAAGATCCCTTCGGATAGTCTCATTCCAACACTTCTTGGGCATTCCTCGTCCTTTCCTCAACATCTCAAATCGCACACCTTCTAACTGGTGCATCAACCGACATTCTTTGCAAATGGTCAAACCAACTTAAGTGATTATCTCTCATATTATTCTCTATTGGTGCAACACAAACTTTCCTTTTGATCACATCACTCTGAATCTTATCTTTTCGTGTATGACCACATATCCACCTTAGCATTTTCACCTCTACTAATGTCATTCTCTGCACGTGTATATGTCCACATACCAACATTCTTATACATAACACATAGCAAGTCTCACGGCTGCCTTGTAATGCCTTCTATTGAATTTCAAAAGGATTTTCTTATCACAAAGAACAGTAGAAGATTCTCTCCACTTTAGCCAACTTGCATTTATTCTATGAATAACATCTCCAAAAAAAATCTCATTCTGTTGCAAAATAGATCCCAAGTATCTAAAAGAATCTTTCTTACGAATGTTATCATCTTCAATCTTCATCTCGAGTCCTTAACTGTTGTTTCCATCAAATGTGCACTCAATATATTCAGTTTTAATCATACTTATACGAAATCCGTTAGTCTCTAAGGCATGTCTCCAAATCTTCAGCTTCTCATTTACTCCATCTCTTGTCTCATCAATCAAAACAATATCATCGGCGAACAACATACACCAAGGTATCCCATCCTGAATGTGACTAGTCAACTCGTCCATTATCAAAGTAAAAGGGAATGGACTAAAAGATGAACCTCGACGCAGACCAATGGTGATGATAGAATAGTCAGTCTTCTCATACTGGATCCTTCACAAGATAAAGCCCCATCATAAGGTTAATGTATAGGACAGGCACTTGTCGCTTCTCCAAAATTTTCCATAAAATCTTCCTTGGGACTGAAAAATAAACCTTCTCCAAATTAATAAAAATCATATGGAGGTTCTTCTTTTTAGCTCTATAAATCTCAATTGTTCTCCTCAGCAAGTGGATAGCTTCAATAGTTGAGCGACCTAGTATGAATTCGAATTGGTTTTCAGTTACTTTGGAAACTTGCCTCAACTTTCTTTCGATCACGCGTTCCCAAATTTTCATAATATGACTCATCGGTTTGGTACTTCTATAATTCGAATAATTCTGAATATCTCCTTTATTCTTATAAAGAGGCACCACAATGTTTCTCCTTCATTCTTTTTTTAAAGGAAAATGGCCTACATCATATAGGTATGTGTCAAAAACTTCATCATTTTATCACTAAAAAAGAAATTTACAAGCTTTACACATCACACAACGTTACAGAAAGAAAGTTACATATCCCAACCCTCCACCAACACCTTAGCATGAGCTACAACATTTTACCCATACCATCTATCCCCACGAAACACCACATTGTTTCTAGCCATCGGAAGAGCCCAGATGAGTGCTATGTGACGAGATCGCTCATTTTCAGTGCATCTCCATACTTAACCAATATCCTCCCAAAAATCATTCATCTCATCGCGGCGAATTGCCAGATTGCCCAAGGGGCAGATTTCTGCAGATGTCCTGCAATTGAAAAAGAGGGGTGATTCATATCTTCAGTTTCCTCATGTCACATGGAGCAAGTTGGAACGAAACAAGGAAAGAAACGCGCCAATCTTTTGCCAGTCAATATTATGCAACTTCTGTAGATCCAAAGGAAAATCTTCACCCGAGTCGAAATTTTCCATTTCCAGATCCTTTTGCAGGAACCCTCATACCATCCAGGGTCGTACGTCATAGGGCCCCTCGGAACTTTGTAAGTCTTCTCCACCATGAAAAGACGGTCTCTCCAGCACCAACAATCTCTACCCTTTGAGGGTCTCGACACGTTCCATAACTCATCCAACATCAGCACCAACTCTTCAACACGTTGTTCTGCAGGCATTTTCTTGCTTTGATAAACAACGTTGAATAAATTTGTAAGCCAAGTCAAACCCTGCTCATCTAGAACTCTCCAAACTTCTATAAGAATGTCATCAGCTCATTACCCATTTCCCGCATTTCACAACCTTTAAAACCTCTTCTACTTTCTTTATATCATTGTATAGCTTGCACGATTCAGGTAACATTCACTACCATTGCCCAACTTATGTAGAGGAAGGAGATGGGCGGGAAGCATTGAAGCGAGCATGTTCAGTAGGAGATAGAGCGGGGCAAGAGAATATGGCAGCGTAAAGGGGATCTGATTGCGGGCGACGAGATCTGTTCAGGCAAGGTGGTGGGTGTTGGGGGCGAGGCGGATTGGACGGTGGTTTCACACCGAAAGTCAAAGGCGAAGTGCTTCCATTGTGGAGGACGAGGACACCTGGCTCCGGCATGTGCGCGTCCTCCGCGTTGTTTCTCTTGTGGTGGTGTCGGGCACCGTAGGGCCTCTTGTACATCTGTCGGAAATGCCGCACTTTGCGATCCAGGGTTGTTTCGTGCTCTGCCGGATGCGCAAGAGGAACCCGTGCACCCTCGGTCGGAGGCTTTCAAGGCGGTCGATTGGCCTACCCCGGCAACAGTCTCCCAGGGGATGAGTGGGCTACCCGGTCTCCTTGTGGGCTACTGGAGGACTGCTTCAGTTTCTGTGGCATGCATCGAGGCGGATTTGCGGCTCTTATTCGGAAAGGCCTTCGTGGGGGATGTGGTTCTCCTAGGCTCTGAAAGATGTTGTGTTCGTGGGTTGGGGATTCGGCAAAGAGAGATTCTGTTGGGCATTGTTGGGGGTGCCGTTGAATGGAGGCTGTCGCGTTTTGCGGATGGTTCGCTCGCACGTTCCCTCGCGCAGGTTGCGGAGGTGAGGGGGATTCCTTTCCTCTCCAGAAATCTGAGGTGCTTGCCAAGGCCCTAAATGTCGGTTTCGGTCACCATTTCCGTATCGACCAAAACAGAATTTCGGTGGAATTTCGACCAGAATTTCGATCATTTCGATCATTTTTTGTACTAGGACCCCCATATTTCGATCATTTCGGTCGAATTTCGATTTCGACTGGATATCGATATTCAACGGAAATTCGACTGAATTTCGCTGAAATTTGAGGCCGTGGTGCTTGCGGCCTGCATTGGATCACATGGGTGTGGTCATCCGGGTGTTGAATGATGGCATGTCTCTAGGCTCCGATCCGGCCATTACTCTGATTGCAATGGAGTGCTCCAGTGAGGAGCCCTTGATGTCTGTGGCGAACTTGGTCGTTGGGTGTTTCTCCTTCTGCCTGGAGATCCGCTTTTCCGATCCTCCTCCGCTGCCGTGGGTGTTGCCCGACGATGTCTCTTCCCCTTCCTCTCCGGTTGCCGGTGAAGGCTCTTCCTCTTCTTCTCTGGTTACCGGTGATGACCTTTTCTTCTCTGGGACATGGACCGTCGGCTGACCCGATCCTTGGCACGGTCCCCGAGACGCACAGTGTGATGACTCTCGAGAAGACTCCTTGGCTTTCTGGATTTTCTGTTGCGACGATTGGCCTCCCCCATGATGGGGCGGAGTGACAAAGCCTTGGCTCTATTCTCTCTTTTGTTTCGGTTGCGGATCTTCGATTGGACATGGTCCATTGTGCTTGGATCTTCCGAACGGATCTTCGGTTGGCTTCTCTTGGACACGGGAGCCCGTTTCTCTCTCTCTGGTCTTCTTCGGGTACCCATGATCCATTTG
Organism: Ottelia alismoides; assembly: GCA_037367405.1. Taxonomy (NCBI): domain Eukaryota; kingdom Viridiplantae; phylum Streptophyta; class Magnoliopsida; order Alismatales; family Hydrocharitaceae; genus Ottelia; species Ottelia alismoides. The sequence goes on from JAZKJV010000993.1 coordinate 171,633, forward strand.
GTTTGGACGGTGTCCTTCGCGGTTGGATCCTCCCGTTAGATGCGACCTGACACCTTCAAGCCCCTTGCTCGTCCTCGGCTCGGGCCCCTGTCGCTCCCCCCATCTTTTCTCTTCGGGCCCGGGAATTGGGTACTCCTAGGGCTCGAATCTATTCGTTGAAACAAAGACGCCTGCTCCCTTTCTGCTTGTGTGTTCTTTTTCGTGCCTTGTCCCATCGTGCAAGGCGGATGCCCCACGCAGGAGGTCTCTGCTTGACTGCTCCTGGAGCTCTTCCTCCTGTGCGTTGGTGGTCAGGACGTCGGGTCGGGTCGATGCTGTGGACGGGGGAGGTGATCTCTCGGTGCCTGCCTTGGCGATCAATAAGGGGCATGGGAAAAGATATAGGAGAAGGACGCGTGCGAGGGCGGTGGTTATGGAGCTACCACCTCCCTCGGCCAGGAAGGAGTCAATTGTTGAGCTGGCGGGAGTTGTTCACAAGCATAGGCCTTTTCTCGGTTCCAAATGAAGATTCTGTCCTGGAACGTGCAGGGTCTGGGTGACCCGATAAAGAGGAAGACTTTGGGGTCGCGATTCTTGGAGTAGGGTTGCGATATATTGTCTTCATACAGGAAACTAAGTTGGAGGCTCTTTCTGATTTGATATGGTGGTCCTTTGACGCGGGTTCGCTGGACGCGCACTCACCTTCGGGAGTTGTGGGATCTACGGGTGGCTTGCTTGTGACTTGGAGGAGTTCTACATTTGCATTGCGGGCAGAGCTTAAAGGCATGCACACCATCACTGTGCTCTTGGAGTGTATGTGTTCGATTGTTGTCTTCGCTCTTACTTGCGTCTATGGGTTGTGTCTGCATTCGTCACGGCACCTGCTCTGGTCCGATCTTCGTGCGGCTAGTGCGGCCTTACCAGGTGTGGCTTGGATAATTGGTGGTGACTTTAATGTCACCTTATTCTCATTTGACAGGATGGGGCTTTGGGGTGGGCAGGATCCTAGCTCGGTGGATTTTGCGGACTGTACGGACTCCCTTCAGTTGCAGGTCATGGACGTGGCTGCCACGAAGTATACCTGGCGGAACTCCGGCTCTCGTTCCTGTCTCGAACGCTTCCTGGCATCTTCGGAACTGCTCGAGCTCTTCTCGTTGTCCTCTGTTATGGCCAAACCAAGATCATTATCCGACCACACTCCAATTCTTTGGGACTCAGGAGAACACTTGTCGCCCAAGGGTTTTCTCCGCTACGAGAAGGCCTGGCTTTTAGAGGATTCGTTCCGGGATCTGGTCTCCTCTCATTGGGCCTCACTTTTCGTCTCTGATTCCGCCACTGCGACATTCTCGCAGAAGTTGGCCTCTCTGCGCGGTCGCCTTTGTGAGTTCAAGCGTGCCTCTAGGGAGGCCCGACGTTTGGCTAGGGTGGGGGTTGAGGAAGAGGTTAGTTGTTTCGACACCTTGGAGGATGAACTGCCTCTGTTGACGATGAGTTAGATCTTAGGGTGGCGGCTCAACGAAGGATTGCTGATGAGGATTTGAAGCGTGCGGTGGAATGGCTCAGAGGTCCAGGCATGCTTGGGTCAGGGAAGGTGATGCTAATACCGCTTTCTTCCACATAATTGCTAGTGGGAGACGTCGGAGCAATTCTATCTGCTCCATCGTGATTGGGGGCGTCCGGATCGACGGCAACGGTGAGATAGGTAGGTCGGTTGCTGATGATTTTCGCGACTTCTCCGCGAGTGGTCTGCGCAGCCGCTGGCGGTGGTCGGCTCTGGGCACCACTCAGCTATCCGACGTCCACGCGATCAGTTTGGTTCAGGAGTTCACCATATCCGAGGTAAAGGTCGTGGTTTGTAGTCGGAACTGTGACGGGGCTTTGGGGTCGGACGGTTTCCCGATCTCCTTCTATAGGGATTTATGGGACTTGGTGGGGCCCGAGGTGTTGGAGGTCCTAGTTGAGTTTGGCGGTTGCAATGCAGGGTTCAATCGAATCAACAAGGCTCTCATCTTTCTTTTGCCCAAGTGTGACGCGACCGAGAAGATTGAAGACTTCAGACCGATCGCATTGACCAATGCCCTCTACCTCATTATGGCTAAGGTTTTGGCTCTCAGATTAAGCAGGGTTCTTGAGCACATTATCTCCCAATCACAGTCGGCTTTCGTTCCTAGCCAACAGATTGACGACTGCCTGGTCACTGCTTTTGAGATTATTGTTGACTGGAATAGGCGCAGGTGGCGGCGCTTCTTTAGAAGGTTGATTTCTCCAAGGCTTACGACACTTTGGACTGGTTGTTCCTTTGGGCGGCTCTTTACAGGCGGGGTTTCCCGGAGCTTTGGATTTCTTGGATGAAACGGTGCGTCACGACCGCTTCGTTGGTTGTTCTCGTGAATGGTCGCCCGGAGGGTGGCTTTTTCCAGCCCCAAAGGGGCGTCCGTCAAGGCTGCCCTCTTGCCCCTCTGCTTTTCATTATTGCATGGTTTCTCGGGTGCTAGCTAGCGGGCTCACGTGTGGTTACTCGAGAGGGGACATCTCTATCCCTCTCCTGCAGACACCATCTTTTTCATTGAAGGCGGCAGTGATGCGACTGGCGCAATGGCGGATACCCTTGACCTTTTTGGCGAGATGTTGGGGCTTATGCAGAATGCGAGAAAGTCCTCTATGATCCCTTCTGCTCTATCAGATGATGAGGCACGTAGCTGGAACCAGCAGCTTAGTTCGGTCTGCGGCAAGCTCCCCATCCGTTGCTTAGGGGTCCCTTTGTCTCTTGGTAGAGCAAAGTTGGGTGATTGGCTACCGATTGTCGAGAAGATAAAAAAGAGGCTCGCGAGGTGGAGATCTTCGCTCCTCTCCGAGGGTGGGCGTCTTGTGCTCCTAAAGGCGGTGATTTTGGCGATTCCGATCTACTTCATGTCTGCGCGCCTCATGTCGGTTGGTATTCGCTCATGCGGAAATTTCTATGGAGCAAGAATGGTATGATGGTTGATGGCATGCACCTTGTGGACTGGAAGACTGTTACCCTTCCGAAGGGCGAGGGTGGTCTTGGAGTCAGACGCCTTGCCGCGATGAATGAGGCTTTGTTGCTGAAATGGGTGGGCAGGATCTGGGGAAGTAACCGCGATCTCTGCACTGATTTTATCCACCGGATTTGCTCGACGTCCATTGGCTCTCCGGAAAGCTGTAGTCCGGGCGCTCTCCTTCGCTTTTCTGGAAGGGTATCTTATCGATCCTTCCTCGCGTCCGCGGTATTTTTAGGCCGGTTTTGGGCAATGGTCAGACCTTCGCATTTTGGATTAACGACTGGACGGGTGGGGGTGAGTTTTCTGCTCGCTTTCCTCATTTGTTTACGTTGGTGGGTGACCGTACAGTCCGTGTTGCCTCTTATTGGATCGACGGGAATTGGATGTCTCCCTTTCGTGCTAGCTTCTCCGACCAGCATCTTGACGAGTTTCTGATCCTGCTGGATTCTCTGCGGGCTCTTGGTGGGCCCTCCGGGGAGCTGGACCACTGGGTGTGGAGGGGGGCTCTCTCTCGGCCGGGAAGGCGTATGCGCCGATCTGCAAGCCGCCTCCTTCGCAGTCGGCTGAGCTGGTTAGAGACTATTGTTTCCTGTGGGGGTTGGGTCTCCTAGAACATATTGGTTTCTTTTTGTGGTTACTCAGACGTAAGAGATTGATGACATGTGATCGTTGTGCCAGACCGCTCGGGTCAGTGTCTGACAGGTGTCTGCTTTGCGGCAACGAGATTGAATCTGTTGAACATCTATTCTTCCTATGTAGCGAGACGAGATCTTTATGGGAGGGTTCGAACTTAGAGTAGGTTGTCTCGGGGAGCCTGCTCTCCTTCTGTGAGACGTTATTTCTTTCTAAGCAGCGCCCGAGGAGAGAGTTGCTCCAATCGATGGCCATCGTTTGGGCCTTTTGGTTGGCTAGGAACGATCTGTTTTTCTCGGGACAGAGGTTTTATAGGGTAAATGTATGTATCCAAGCGAAATATCTCGTAGAGGCCTGGCTCTTGTAATTTCATTTCTGCTTCTTGTATTTTTTAATTTAACTTTTTAATACACTCTGGGGCGGGCACCTTTGAGTGCTTCCCCCTTATTTGGCTTCAAAAAAAAAACATTCACTACCAGCAAGATCTCTCAAAGTAATCTCTTTATTCATAATCCTTATGAAAAGCTTATGGAAATATTGCTTCCATCTAGTCTTTATATCTTTTAAGTAACAAGCACACGTCCTTCTTGATCCTTGATGCATCTCACTTGAGAAAGATCGTTGGTCTTTTTTTCTCTTGCTTTAGTCAATATGAATATATTCTTCTGGACATCCTTGGAGTCAAGTTTTTGTAGAAAACTTTATAAGCTTTCGACTTGGCTTCATTTACAGACTTCTTTGCTTTCGTCTTCGCTATTCTGTAATTTGTCATAGTTTCCTTTGTTTTATCCTTACACATAGCTTTAAAGCAAGCTCTTTTAATTTTAAGCTTCTCTTGCATTACTTCACCATCAAGCCTCCTTTTGACCTGAAACTCCTCCCTTAGACTCGCCTAACATCTCTTTGGCTACCTTTCGGATACACGATGGCACCGCTTCCTACACCTCATTTGCACTTCCATTACGATCCCAAGATAAGTCTTCTAAAACCTTCTCGAAGCTTGTTGCTTCGATTGAAGATTCCGTCATTTAGTTATAACGCTCTTAAGAATCATTCTCTTCTTTGCCAACCCTTTCATTTGCATATCTATGACTAGCAAGCGATGTTGAGATGTCAAGCTCTCTCCTCAGATTACTTTGCATTCTCTGCAACACAACAAATCTCTTCTCCTTGTCTAAAAATAAACTATATGTATTTAGTCTAGCCACTCTTATAAGTAATTAATTGTTCATCCTCTTCTTGAAGAGAGTGTTTGCTATGATAAGGTCATAAGCCATTACAAAATCCATAATGATTTTTCCCTCTTCATTTATATCACCGAAACAGTGGCCTCCATGAACACTAACATACCTTGAAGCATCATTTCCCACATATCCATTTAGATCTCTACCTAGGCAAATCATCTCTCTTTCTAGGATTCATTGCATAATCTTATCCAAATCCTTCAAAAAATCTTGTTTAATCCTTTCCTCTAAACCAACTTGCGATGCAATCAACTTTAACAAAATAATCTGATTACCAAATCTCTACACCTCAACCACAATATCCTTCAATTCCTTATGAACAACCACTCCAACATTATTTCTAGGGCTTTCACAAATTTCTCAGGTTCGAGATTCGTTCAGATTCGGCTCGCTAAAAGTTCAATTCAGATTTGATTCGAAGATAAACGAACCGAACCTGAACACGAGTTTGGGCTTGATAAAATAAACGAACCGAACCTCAAAAACATAGGTTCGCTCAATACATATTGTATATATACAAGGAAAAATACATTCTATATTAACATAAGGATATTCACTTATTTTTTTCAAATCCATCTAGTCATCCACTCCCTAAGTTCATATCCCCTATTCCCGAAACCCCACAAAAACCTCCTGCAACTGTGGTTTTTCCCTTTGAACAGAAACACATGCACAACATTTATTCTTAAAGGAACCTTTAACGAACCTTACCCGAGCCGAACCGAACCTGATTACACTTTTCATTTTATCGAGCCGAATCGAGCCTAGGTTGGTTCATTTAGGTTCGGCTCGTTTACACCCCTAATTATTTCTACCCTCTCTTTACCTGAATAGTATAATTTAAAAATGTCTTCTCGATCTCCCTTACTTTCTCTCCAAACCATTTTGTTTCTTGGAGACATAGTATCTGAATCTTCCTTCTTTCTATCTTATTTATTATCTCCATCGATTTTCCTGTCAAAGTACCGATATTCCAACTACCTATCCTTAACTTCTTTTGCAACATCTTTTGAAATAACTTCTTTACTCACATGTGTCCATCACCCGAGAACACTAAAAAACTAAAAAATCATGCATGTACTAAAATATTGGGTTTTTATCGGTTGTGCGCCTCCGAGATATTGCAATATCGGTTATACCCCTTTGTTTAGAGAATATCATTTGTGCCCCTGACTTCTTACAATTCTATCACTTGTGCCCCTCAAATTAGTTGTCGTTCATCCTCAACGCAAACGGATGTTAACTTTGAGAACACATGCAAAAGTAAATTAGAAAAAGGGTGTTGAGAGGTTTTTCGTGATCCTCCTCACCCTCCTCCCTCCCCTCGTCCTCCCTAGGTCAACCTTCTCCCTCCCCTCCTCCCCCCAGGCTGACATCCTCCTCCCTCACATCCTCCTCCTCTCAAGGCCCACCTCCTCCTCCCTCCCCTCATCCTCCTCCCAAGCAGACCTCCTCCTCCGCCTCCCTTCGTCTGCCCCTCCTCCGCCCCCAACCTCCCCTCTCCGCCACCAACCTCTCCCCCCCCCCCACTCCCTCTTATGTCTCGTCCTCTCCTCCACCCCTATCCCTCCCTCACCCCCCACCACTCTCCTCCGCCCCAGCCTCCTCCCTCCTCTGCCCCAACCTCTCCTCTACCTCCAGCCTCCCCCCTCCTCTGACTCGTCCTCTCCTTCGCTCCCAGCCTCCCCCCTCCTATGCCCCCCACCTCCTCCACCACCATCCTCCCTAGGCCGACCTTCTCCTCCCCCTCCTATCCTCCGTCCCTCAGGCAGCAGAAGAATCACTTCTTCGCACTACTCATATCGTCTTCTTCACCGTCTTCGTCGTGATCCCCTTCCCCCAGTGCTCCCTTGTTGTGACATCCGAATACGAATAATCTGAACCCGAACCGATTAAGGTCCATATAATTCGATAAAACAAGTAATCAGTATTAAATAATCTAAATCGATACAAAGACCGTAAATTAAAATTTGTTTTGGATCAATCGATTGCATCATAAAGCATGCACCAGAAAAGCCGTGACGCAATTGAAAATCGTAAAAATAATCCGATACCATCAGAAAATTCAAAATAAGACCAACACAATTAGTTGTTCGTCGATCGGAGGTCATTTGATCATTTAAATCACAAAAAAAATATTTCGTCAATTTCTGTATCCATCTTGGATTAGAAAAGTATGAATGTTATATTGTTTAATCATCATGAATAGACGGTCCAAACGAGCTATTGTACATCGAGATCGAAGATTCGAAGGGCAAATACTAATGACTTTGGTATTCAAATGAGAGGGAGATAAAGGTTCAAAAAAATAAATAAAAATTCTATTTACAAAATTGCATTAGCCACCACTTGGATCCTCTCCTTCTCCACTTGTCAACACAAGGACCCACCCCCTCCTTATTTATAACACCAACCTATCCTCCCTTCTTTCCCAATTCCCCCAAAATCTCCTATTATATACCACCGAAGAAGCCCAACCCTCCTCTCCTTCGGCCATAGTTGTTGTTGCTTCAAAGCAACAGCTCCCTAATACTTCATCAAGAGCTGCTCCAGCAGCCCCCTCCCCCCAATTGTTGCTGCTAAAATCTTTGCCCCCAGCCAACTGTTGCCTCCTAGAGTGCCTGGAGTTGCTTCATAAAAAGTTGGAAGTTGCTGCTCTCCTTTGCTACTGCTGCAGCCCCCTTCCCTCCTATTGTCCCGCTTCCTTCTCCTAAGAAGCCAGCAAATTGGAGCTACTTTCTTTCCAAAAATTAAAGTTGCTGCATGTAAGATTGGATCTTTAATCTTGGAGATTGAAAGATACAAGTTAAACTCCCTATTTCTGCCATGAATGTATTTTATACACAGTTTCGTATCATAGGGTCGGATTGTCGTTTTGGAGGTTGGATTGTGTTAGTTTAGTAATAGTTTGAACATTTATCTTTGCGCCCCTTGAAGATTTCAGTGATATAAATTGTGTGGAAGAATAGTTGTTTATTGGTGTTAGTTTAGGGAATTTCGCAAGCTCATATCCGTGCACCCATCATAAACTATTGAAGGTAGATACATGATTGTTGTATAATTTAACAGGCAGCCTGAATTTTTCGAAAGTATCAGTGAACTTGAATTATTTGGAAGCATAGGTGGACTTTCACTTGTTAATCAGATCCATGCACAATGCTACCATGCATCATGAAATGATACACGAAGGACAAGCAAGAATTTAGCAGAACTGTTAGCCAATTATGATTGACCAAAGCCCTAGGTGCTGAAGGGATTTCACTTCTGTAATGGTGCTCCCTGCTTTCTAATAATTTTTTTTAAATTTGTATTATCCATCCATGACCACAATAAAGTCTCAAGCGTTGATTTTACTGATGAACATCTTGTTAGTTACCAAGTCAATCACATATGTTTATTGTTCAGTATTTCAGTATCGAAAGTATGCGTCAGTATTTAGAGTCATCTCCTAATAGTAGTGCATGGCATATAACCTTGCCAGTATCTATTCAGTAGTTGTGTTTCATTTTTATGATTCAAGGAGTGGCATCCCATAAGTCATCAAGTTGCGGCAAAAATTGTATTCATGTATAGCACCTTATGCGAATTAATATTTGGTTGGATCCTGCATTTTACAATTACTTTTGAAGTTGTGAACGTTCATTCAGATCAAGCAGCTGCATAATGGGTGTTAGTGGAAAGTAGAGGAACAATTTGCATATTCCTCCATAATCCATTTCATGTAATTAGTATATATGCATGCGTTCATTTTGGCTCTGTTGTTACAGTTGGGAGATGTTGATACGGTTAGAATCGGGCCATTTTCGTTGCTTTTTTTCCGGGTGTAAGTCAAATAACAAGAATAATTAATGGCAAGGAATATATAAAGCTGGAACTCGTCCAAAATAGGATCACTCAACTCAGTTCAAATGTCTTGTGGCCGACAACATTAATTGTTTTCTAGGATCGTCCAAATGTTGTGAATGTACTAGATTTTTTAACATGTTAATATATAGTTGGGATGTTCCTATTTCTATTAGAGTGTCTTCAGCCCTTTCTTTTTTAAACAATGTCTGGATGAGGTTAGGAAAGGGCTTCTTGTCTGTCCAAAGGTATCATAGATCATTGACATAATTTAATGATATGAATCTAAACTATTACAACTTTCTGCCTATGTAAGCATATATATATATATATGAAAACTTTTACAAATTTTGATATAAACACACCAATTAATAGTAGATCAATATGCGGGATAGAGAATATGAAGATGGATGATGATAATCGACTTGGGCCAAGGAATACAAATCTCACCCCGTTATCAGTTGCTTTGCAGATTCGATGTACCATGTTCTACTCTACGTATTCTTCTTTCAATTGTTGTGGCATTGCTTAATATATCTCACTATGATCATGTAGTTGTGAATCAGTGGCACCAGTTAATTGTGTCGATCATGGTGACCCTTATACATGACTGTGCAATGGTGCGGTGACCCTTAGCTGGGCAGAAGATAAGAAGCACAGTTAGGGCAGCGGCCACCTGGTGTGCGAGTCTAGAATAACAATCCTTTGTATAGTTTGTACGCGAGCTCGCAGTATTTTTGCACTTCGTTGGGATCCAAGTTTTTGACCAGTTCCGATGACCATGTTTCAGTAGGGTACTTAGAAAGGAGGATCCTTCGTTTTGTTTTCGAGCTCTTTGTGCTTGTACCGGTCGGGTCAGTTTTTGAAGTGGCTCGGATCGGAGAGTCACTCATACCCGTCTCTGTTGTGTAGTTATGGAATGTGCCTAGCCCTATCCTGGACCACACTTCCACTGGGAGGGTGAGACAGAAGAGTCTCTTAGGAAGCTTCCTCACTGTTTGAGTTTTGGTTATTGTTCCGCCAGTAGATCCTGACGAAGAAAAGATCGTTGACAGCTGGAATTGAGGCTGGTTACAATTGAGTTTGGTTACAATTGAGTTTGGTATTGTTCTTGAGGTTGTTATATTGTTCCGCCATTAAGTCTTGGAGAAGAAAAGATTGCAAGACAAAAATCATCAATCATCATCAATCACTAACATTTAATCAGAATTTAGAATTGCTACTACAAATGTTAGATAAGCTAGTGGACGTATTGGGAACTTAGTTAGGATGCATTATACTCCAACGCCTACGGAGGCACCCCAACCCTAAGGAATTCTTCACGCCTTAGAGTCATAGTATGAAGTCATGCTCATACCAAAATCACAGATTGTCCACTAAACTCGAGAAATTAGACAAAGATAAAGATCAGATCAGAGACTCATCATCTACAATACCAAGATCCATCAACATGAGTTATAAGTGATAAAAAGATGATAATCTACATATGGATCGTTGATGAATCTCAGATACATCATATTAAAATCTATTTATTATTCCCCAACCTTAAACAACTCAATAAAAAGCACAATTAATTCATTGTTATTAACTTTTATTTACTCTGTATATTCTGTGTATAATTAACACTAAAACACTAATCCTAATTTTTGTACATATTTTCTTATATATTAAAAACCCTTAAAAATTAGATTAAATATTGTATATATTTGTTTTGGTCTTTAAAAGAAATTAAAAATACAAAAAAATAACAAAACCTTTAAAACACGGTATTTTTACCTATTTAAAATACTATGAAAAATTGTGCTTTGTATAGTTGACATCGTTTGACTTTTTGTTCAACATAAAACTTGTAGATCGCATACAGATATACAATATTCATGTTTTGACTTTTTCTAATTCTCCTTCCTATTATTTCTTTTTAATTTTTCAATTCTTTTTCATTGTCTGAATAATCTGGTACGGTCACGTAGCGCCACCTGGGCCACCCACGTGGTCGCGCCTCCTTACACCACCCGCCACCCACGGTTGCCCTTGGATTACTCATCCCCGCCTCTATCTTGGTCGTCCACCCTCGCCCCTCTCTCAGCCCTCAGATCTTTCCTCATGTTGTGATGCTTCCTTCCCAAGAAGCCAGCAATTGGGAGCTGCTTTCTTCCAAAAAATTAAAGATGTTGCATGCAAGCTTGGATCTCCAATCTTGAAGATCCAAAGGTACAAATTAAACTCCCTATTGCTGGCATGCATGTATTCTATAAACAGTAAACAGTTTCATATCCTATGTCGGATTGTCGTTTTGGAGGTTGGATTGTGTTAGTTTAGTAATAGTCTGTGTTGAGATTGTTGAGATAATTATGGTAGTTGTTGAGATAATTATGTTAGTTTTCTATTTCGGGTACGTCTCTCTTATGTAATTAAACCAGGGCTTTTCTCCTATATAAGAGAGCCCTAGGGTCTCTTCTATTGTATGAAAAACGTTTCTCCCAACATGGTATCGGAGCAACGGTCCTAGACCGGGGTTCCCGTATCCCACCCAAAACCCTAACCCCCCCCCCTCGCCTCCTCTCGGCGCCGCCGCAGCCCAGCTAGGGCCCTCCCCCCGCCGACCGCTGCTGCCCTAAGGCGGTCCAACCCTTCTACGCCGTTGCCTGGGTTTCCCCCAGCCACCTGCGTTGCCGCCAGGGCTCCCTGCGTCGCCTCCACGGCCCCTCCAGCCTCTTGCGTCGCCGCCTAGGCTGACCCCTGCCATCCCGAGGTGTCACAAAAGCCCCCCCCCCCCCCCGCCCTCCTGTGCTCGGCTGGGGTGTCCAACAAATGCCGAGTGCGCTCCAGTTGCCTTCCCGTGATCTGAAACTGGTATTCCAGCCCCTGTTTTGCAATCTATTGGCCTGATTTTCGTTGTCGGTGGTGTTTTTGGTCTTCCATATCACATCTAAACGCCACTAGACCTTAATAAACTGCATAGGAATGGTTGTATAAGTTTATATATACAACCACTCCTCTTCATGCTTGTGTAGACATTATTCGGTTGATCTACTCCTCAGTTGTCCGAGGTTCATTTCATTGATACAATATCCGACATTAAAAGTGATGTGTTCTCTTCTTCTGGTGCATTCAAAGGACCTGCACCAATAGTCAAGATGGATGGGACCAATTATGAACTATGGTCCATGCAGTTTCGCACTCTTATGCAGTGCCACAACAAAGAACACATTATCACCGAATCCGAACCGGCGGACAAAACTGGGGCCAATGCTTCGTGGAAGCAAGACGATGCTTATGCTCGTATTTGGCTCTCCGGGACGCTCACCACGGAGATTGCCAACGATATTGTCAACCAACCCACCGTAAAGGCTATGTGGGATATCTTAGCAGCCACATATGGGCAAGCCAAGAATGAGAGCAAGATTCTTCAGTTACAGTTTGACATTTTCTCGACCAAACAAAATGGTCACCCGCTTCATGTGCATTTTTCTCATCTTCGCGGCATGTTTGAACGTCTACACAGCTTCATGCCTATCACTGCCAGCACCGAGCAGCAACAACAGTATCGGAACGCCAATATGACAGGGGTGTTCCTATCCTCTCTTGATTCCGAATATGATGCAGCACGTACACAGCTTCTAACTGGAGAGACGATAACCCCTATGGAAGAAGTATACAAGTGACTCAGTCGGATTACCACTACTCCCACTACTGTCGCTCCGAATCCTTCCGCTATGGCCGTCTCACGGGGAAGGGGAGGATCTTCCCAATTTCGAAGATATGGTCTTCGTGGTCGTGGTGGTGACCGTCAGCGTGGCCCATGTTCTTATTGCCATCGTCCTGGTCACTCTGAGGAGACATGCTTTCAGAAGCATGGATATCCAGCCTCTGCAAGGGTTGCTGAACAAACAGAACCTACCTTGGCTCCATCCCAGGATGCTCGCCTGGATGATATTGTTTTTAAACTTCACGAGATGACGTCCGCTCCCATTATTCCGGCTGCGACTTCCTTTGATGCTGTGGCTGCTGCCAAAGCCTCGTCTAGCTCCTCAGGTACTACTTATGCTCTTACAAGTTGTAGCAGCTCTGATTTGACTGATTGGATGGTGGATTCGAGAGCATCTCATCATGTGTGGAGATAGCACAGTTTACTTCCTACAGCCCGATTGCCTCTGGTCGATTCGTGGTGATTGCTAATAGAGTTCGACTACCTATTGTTGGTCAGGGGGAGATTGTTCTACCTCCTTTTCATTTGCAGAACGTTTTACATGATCCAGCCTTTCATATGAATATTTTGTCTATTAGTCAAATTACAAAAGATTTACATTGTCGTGCCATATTTGATCCATCTTTCCTTGTGTTTCAGGACATACTAACGGGAGGGTGATTGGATGTAGCCGTGAGCAGCGAGGATTGTACAAGCTTACCATACCATCTCATGCTGGGATCGTTACTATTCCTTCTGGATCTGTTTCACCGTTCATGTGGCATCTACGCTTTGGACATCTTCCTCTTCAGAAGATGTGTCATGTTCTACCTCAATTATCTACTCGTACTACCTTGGATTGTGAAGCCTGCCAGCTTGGAAAGCACCATCGCTCTTCATTTCCGTCTCGTCAGAGTCGTGACAGTAGTCAGTTGTTTGAGTTATTTCATTTTGATAGTTGGGGTCCTAGTCGTGTTCCTGATCATCAGGGACATCATTTTTATTTGGTTGTTGTTGATGATTACTCTAGACTATCTTGGGTGTTTTTATTAAAACATAAGTTTGAAGCCGGTGCTCTAATCAAGTCTTTTCTTATTGAGGTCAAAAATATTTTCTCTGCTAATGTTAAAATTATTCGTACGGATAATGCCTTGGAATTCTCTCCCTTACAATTATCTGCATTTCTCAGATCTATTGGTATTATTCATCAGACCTATTGTGCTCATACGTCACAGCAGAATGGTATAGCTGAACGGAAACACCGTCACCTTCTAGACGTCACACGGACGCTTTTGATTCAGAGTCGAGCTCCCCATTCTTTCTGGGGAGATGCTGTTCTTACAGCCTATTACTTAGTAAACAGGATGCCTTCCACCGTGCTAGGAGAAAAGGTTCCCTTCTTGATTGTGTTTCCCGAGAAGGATCTATTTTCTCTCACTCCCAGAGTTTTTGGTTTTTTTGGTCGCGTCGCCTTTGTCCACAATTTTGCTCCTGGTCGTGACAAGCTCTCACCTAGAGCGGTCAAATGTGTTTTTGTTGGATATTCTCGTACCGAAAAGGGGTATCATTGTTTTGATCCTGTAGGACGGAGATATTATGTGAGTGCTTATGTCACATTTTTTTAGTCTATTATGTATTTTTCTCCTACAGGTGACAGATTGTCCAATGGTAGTTCTGAAGAAGATGTGGTTGTTCCTCCACCACCTTCTCCTCCAACTCTGCCTACTCCACCACAAATCTCTCCACCTCCATCTCCATCTCCACCTCCACCTCAATTCTTGCCACGTGTTTACACTCGTAGGTCTTCTACTCACCACGCTGCTCATATGCCCTCTACATCATCCAACACGCCTCAGGTATGTCATGAACATATTATTTCATCTGATGGCGCTGGTCTTTTGGATGGATCACAGGCTGAGACAATTATACAGAAGTGTGGATGATGACCTAGAGGTTCCCATTGCTTTGAGGAAGCCTCGTCGTCAGTGTGCTACTTACCCTCTTGCTACACATGTTAGTTTGGATCATCTTTCAGAAGAGTACAGGCGCTTTGTTGTGGGACTATTTGCAGTTACTGTCCCACGAACATATCAGGAGGCGTTACAGGACAATAGGTGGCGTATGGCCATGGAAGAGGAGATGGCAGCCTTGCAGTCGCGAGGTACATGGAGTCTTGTGACTGCTCCTTTGGGTGCCCCCGTAGTCGGCTGCAAGTGGGTATTTACAGTCAAGCACAAAGCAGATGGCAGTGTGGATCGCTACAAGGCGAGACTTTTTTTTTGACGCTCAAAAGCGGGGGATGCACTCGGTGGTGCTCGCCCCACATTTATTAGAAAGGTAAGAAAAACTTACAGCGGGTATGCGAACAGAGAACAAAAACGAGTGAAAAAAAACCGAAGGTATCACAAACTGATACCCCCATTACATCAAAGAACCCCTAAGCATCTGACCAGTCGCGAGTGAAACGGGATGCCGAGATGAGGACGTTTTCCGAATAAAATCTCTGTCCGGCAAAAAGGGCTTCATTTCTACCAATCCAAATGCACCAAAGCCGAGCAATAGCAGTAAGGATGTCCGTCCTAGCCCTGACCCGAGAGCTAACCAGGCTCTCACAGAAAGAGGAAGAATCCGATACGTCAAGCCAATCCAAATCCGCCCAGATATCATGAGTTCTGCCACATCGGAAGAAAAGATGATCGATAGTCTCTATCTCCAAATCACAAAGACCACAAGTAGACGAGGTATGTGGAACTAGGACAGCACACCGGCTACGAGTCATCAGACGGCCACGTCGGAAAAGCCATAAGAACATGCCAATTCGTTCGGGGACCCTTAGGCCCCAAAAAAAGTGACAATCCCAGAACATAGAATCATCAGCCACAGCCACAGGAGGAAAAATAGCCCGGTAAGCCGCACGGGCGGAGAAGGAGCCATCCTTCCAAGACAGGTGGTCGCGTCCCACCGAGGGCGAGGGCGCATCCGCGAGAACCGCAAGTAAGGCCACGAGTTCCAGTTGCCGCTGATCAGAAAGATTGGCCACAAACCTTGGGCCCCACGAAACACCATCCCAGTAAGAGAACACCGTAGCGTCCTTATCATCCACTAGCGCGAAGAGGCGAGGAAAACCATCCTTAAGAGGTCCCCTGCCAGTCCAATCATCACCCCAGAACCGGATGAGCGAACCATCCCCCAGCTTAATGCCAAAAAGAGAGCGGTTGCGAGACAGTGAATTGCCGATATCACGAGAGAAGTGAGAGGAAGACCCCATCAGGCGAGCATCCAAGCCCAAAAGCCGGTCGACCCCCACCGCCAACCTCAAGAAATTAAGCATAAGATTATCCTCCCTGCCCCAAAGACGAGCCACCCATTTGAGAAGAAGTGCCTCGTTAACGACCTCCAACCTTCTCACCGCCAGCCCCCCCTCCTTCTTTGACCGCGTGACCTCATCCCAGGCGACCAAATGAACGCCTCTCCTCCCATCCCCCTTCTTCCCCCAAATAAATCTCCTCAAGCAAGAGTCCAGTCGGCGACGAACCCCTTTAGGCATACCCTTCACAGAGAAGAAATAAATTGGTATAGAAGATAATACCGATTTTAGAAGTACCAAGCGACCACCCCGGGAGAGAATGGCGGCACGCCAGCCAGCCAAGCGAGCTTCCATACGATCCACCACAGCTTGCCAGTCACGTAAGCGCGCACGCCCAGCCGTCAAAGGGAGCCCCAGGTATTCCAATGGAAGAGCGTCAGTCCGGCAGCGCAAAATCCACATACACTCCTCAACCTCCTCCGGAGGAGTGGAGAAGGGAACCATAGAGGATTTGTTGTAGTTGATGAGAAGACCCGACGCCTCACTGAAGAGCTCCATCGCGGAAGCCATACCCGCCACATTCGATGCATCGCCCTCGATGAAGCAAATGGTATCATCCGCAAACTGAATAATCGGGATATGGTAGGGCCCAAGAGAGCAACCACGGGTATAGCCAGCCGCAGCCACATTATGAATCATGCAGGACAAGACGTCGGCGGCCAGGACGAAAAGCAAAGGAGCAAGGGGACAACCTTGCCGAATCCCCCGGCGAGGCTGGAAGAAGCCCCCCGCCAAACGGCCATTGAGAATTAACGAGAGAGAGGCCGTCGAGACGCATCGACGCACCCACGAAATCCATAGTGAGGGAAATCCCCGCCGCTTGAGAACAGACCATAGAAAACGCCAATCCAAAGAGTCGTATGCCTTTGGCAAAATCAATCTTCCAAAGAATCCCCCTTACATCGTTCATGCGCCATGCATGAATAATTTCCGAAGCCACCGCAAAACAATCACTTATTTGCCTTCCCCGAATAAAAGCCGCCTGGGTAGGCGATATGAGAGAATCAAGAAGCGGAGCCAGCCGTCGAGCAAGAACCTTGGCAATGATAAGATAGATGGTATTTGAGATGGAGATCGGCCGGAAGTCCTCAATACGGTTAGCAGACGAAGACTTCGGAATGAGAGCAATAAGATACCTGTTGAGTTTATCAAACCCGTTGTTGCCATCACAAAATTCACGGGCGACGTCCAAAACATCCTGGGAAAGCACATCCCAAAACTCCCGATAGAAATAAACGGGGAAGCCATCGGGACCCGGCGCCGCGTCGGTATTAAGGGCCCAAACAGCCTCTTTCAGCTCCTCCAAAGATATCTGACAATTTAGGCGCATAGCATCCGCCTGAGGGAGCACAGAAGCCCCACTACCCGACCATCGCCACCGGCGAGCGGACCTGCACCCATACCATTCCTTAAAGTAGCCCATCACAGCCCTTCCCAGATCCCGCTCCCCCTGCACCTGAATGCCATTAACAAGCAAAGAAGATATGGAATTAGACCGCCGACGACCAGAAGCGATCCGGTGAAAAAACGCAGTGTTAGCGTCGCCCTCCTTTAACCATCGCATCCGAGAACGTTGGCGCCACTCAACCAAACGCTTCCGATCCTCAATCTTCACCTTATCCATAGCATCCGCGCGCACGAGCAACTCGTCCTGATTAAGGTCCCTGACGTTCTCTATTCGATCAAACCGCATAATGACCTCATCAGCCGCCATACGAGTAGCAATGCAAGCAGAACGATTATCCTTCTTAAAAGACGCGAGCATCTTTCTGAGTGACGAAATCTTAAAATCAAAACGGCGAGCGGCACTGCCCGACGGAGATAGCTGAGACCAATGGTGCCGAACTAAGTCACGAAAACCAGGCTCCATAAGCCAAGAACGCTCAAAACGGAATATGCCACGCGGACGATTTTCATCCCCATTCGACCAAATAATGGGATTATGATCCGAAAAAGATCGCGGTCTCGAAGTAACGTCACATAGAGGAAAGGATTCCATCATACAGTTATTTGCCAAAAAACGATCGATCCGCGACCGCGATGAGTTGTTCCGCCACGTGAACGAAATATTATTTGGAACAAGCGATTCAAGAGCCAAATCATTTATAAATTCCAAAAAATCCGAGGACCCCGGATCGAGACCACCGCGTCCCCGTGGACGATCCTGCGACTGCAAAGTGACATTGAAGTCGCACCAATCAACCAGGGCATGTCACCAAATGCATTAGCATCCTCCCTTAAGTCCTCCCAAAGTTCGCGACGGGAAACATGACAAATTGGGGCGTAAGCACAAGAAAACACCATACAAATATTTGATAGGCTGCAGTTCAACACCACCGAAATAGAATGACGGCCCAACCTCAAAGACGAGAAGGAAAAGCGCGAAGATCGCCATGCCAGGATAGCCCCGCCCTAGAACCAATCGCATCCAGAGCACGGAAGGCTTGAGCTGACCAGCTCCAAAAGATCTCCAGATATCATCATCCAACACCGAGAGCTTGGAATCCTGAATAAACGCAATATCACAATCCCATTCGAGCATGCGCGAGCCCAAAATGCGCCGACGTTCAATATCACCCAGACCTCGTACGTTCCATGACAAAATCTTCATTAAAAACAAAAAGATATGCCCAAAAAACCGCAACATTACCAACTGGGGTCATCAAAGACCAGTGCGGGACTGGTCAGCAAGGCGTTCGAGGCCTGCCGCCTTCGCAACCGCCTCTCGCAAGGTTTGGCAAGTAGATATAACATATGGATGAGAGCAAAAGTGTCGCCTCCGAGAATAACTTCGACCATAACGGGACAAAGGTGAGTGTCCCACAGCCACAGAAGCATCAGCCCAAGGGGTCGTCGCCACCCCATCGTCAGAGAATAGAGGATCAACGCATACCGGAATAGGGGATCTCCCCGTAGAAGACTGATGGAGGACCACAGCGTCCCCCACAACGGGCGAAATAAAATCATCTCCAGAATAAGATACCAGCGGCCGAGACAACTGAGAAGGAGGAGATTGCGGTCTTTCCATATGGATGTCGACAGAGAAGGGCACCGCTCGGATAGGACGAGGGCACAACACCTCGGCGGCCCAGTTAAGATGCTCCGGAGATGATGGTTGATCCGAACCCGAGAGAGGATCCGAGAACAGCTGCTCCGAAGAAGCCCGCCGGGGAGCCCAGATAGAATTAGCAATAGGGTCATAAGGAATAAAAGACATGTGCGTGGAGGAGTCCCCGTGCAATAAATCCGCTGACATAAGGGATATTTCTGAAAAGGGCGAATCATTGTCCAGAATAACTGCACCCGTAGGCGAAACGCTGTCGGGAATATGAACCGCCACCAAATCTAAGATTGCCTCGCGCGGCTGCGAAACTCGAGGTGTCTCTTCGCTTCTACGTAAGAAAAGAGACATGCAAGGCGACGCTTCGGAATTATCCCCAGACTTGTGGCACGTGGTTTCACCCAAACCTATGGGGTGGACTACCAGGATACCTTTTCCCCAGTAGCCTGACACTCAACGCTTCGTATCCTTCTGTCAGTTGCAGCTTCCAAGGATTGGCCTCTTTATCAGCTTGATGTGAAGAATGCATTCCTATATGGGGATCTACAGGAGGAAGTTTATATGCAGCAACCACCAGGGTTTGCTACTGAGGGGGAGTTCTAGAAGGTATGCAGGCTCTATAAGGCGATTTATGGCCTTAAGCAGAGCCCTAGAGCTTGGTACCATAAGCTATCGGAGCTAATAGAGCAACAAGGGTTTGTACGGTCTACTGCAAATCATTCACTTTTTGTCCAGAAGATACAGAGAGGTACCATTGCTTTCTTGTCTATGTAGATGATATCATTGTCACAGGGGATGATGAGCAGGGCATTCAGACTGCCAAGGAATTCCTTGGTACGCAGTTTGTAACCAAGGATCTTGGCACTCTTCGATACTTTCTTGGACTGGAGTTTGCAAGGAATCAGCGTGGTCTTGTGATGACCCAGAGAAAGTTTGTGATGGATCTGCTTTTTGAGACAGGTATGACAGAATGCAAACCTACTACTACTCCTATGAATCCAAGTGTGAGATTGTATGATGATGACACTGAACAGGTTGGCAGCAGGAGTTACAGAGAGCTTGTTGGGAAGCTCTTATATGCCACCATCACCAGACCAGATATTTGCATTGCAGTGTGCAAAGTTAGCCAGATCATGGAGCAACCCAGGAAGGTGCATATGGATGCGGTTCAAATGATTTTGAGGTATCTGAAGAACTCACCTGGTATTGGTCTTATCTTCAGCAGGGATACATCCCTTGAGGTGACTGCATGTGCAGATGCAGATTATGCAGGGTGCCCCAAAGACAGGAAGTCTACTTCTGGCTTTGTTGTTTTTGTGGGCAACTCCCTTGTTTCATGGAAAAGCAAGAAGCAGACAGTGGTTGCAAGATCCAGTGCAAAATCTGAATACAGGGCCATGGCACAGGGAAGTGCAGAGATGATGTGGGTTAGATCCGTATTGACGGACCTTGCTGTTGAGGTTCCTCTTCCTATGCAGTTGTTATGTGATAATCAAGCAGCTCTGTTTATTGCCAATAATCCTGCTTTCCATGAACGAACTAAACATATAGAGGTGGATTGCCATTATACTAGAGACATGATTCAGAAAGGTCTCATATCCACCACTCATGTTTCTACTGGAGATCAGACAGCTGATATCTTCACTAAGGCACTTACTAGAGATCCTTTCCATAAGTGTTGTACCAAGCTGAGCATGATAGATATCTATGCTCCAGCTTGAGGGGGAGTGTTGAGATTGTTGAGATAATTATGGTAGTTGTTGAGATAATTATGTTAGTTTTCTATTTCTGGTATGTCTCTCTTATGTAATTAACCCAGGGCTTTTCTCCTATATAAGAGAGCCCTAGGGTCTCTTCTATTGTATGAAAAACGTTTCTCCCAACAGTCTGAGCATTTCTCTATGCATCCCATGAAGATTTCAGTGATATAAATTGCGTGGAAGAATAGTTGTGTATTGGTGTTAGCTTAGGGAATTTTGCATGCTCATATCCCTGCACCCATCATAAACTGCTGACGGTAAATACATGATTGTTGTATAACTTACATGCAGCCTGAATTTTTCGGAAGTATCAGTGAACTTGAATTCTTCAGAAGCATCGGTAAACTTTCACTTGTTAATTAGATCCATGCACAATGCTACCATGCATCATGATACACACAGGACAAGCAAGAATTTAGCAGAACTGTTGGCCAATTATGATTGCACAAAACCCTAGGTGGTGAAGGGATTTCACTTCTGTAATGGTGCTCTCCGGTTTCTAATAAAAAAGTTTAAATTTGTATTATCCATCCATGACCGGAATAAAGTCTCAAGCATTAATTGTACTGATGAACATCTTGTTAGTTACCAAGTCAATCACATATGTTTATTGTTCAGTATTCCTGTATCGGGATTCTGAAGTATGTAGAAGTATTTAGTCATCTCACAATAGTAGTGCATGGCATATAACCTTGCCAGTATCTATTCATCTATTCAGTAGTTGTGTTTCATTTTTACGATTCAAGGAGTGGCATCTCATAAGTCATCAAGTTGCAGCAAAAAATTATCCGTGTCTAGCACCTTCTGCAAATAAATATTTTATTGGATAATGCATTTTGCAATTACCTTTGAAGTTGTGAATGTTCATTCAGATCAAGCAGCTGCATAATGGGTGTTAGTAGAAAGTAGAGGAACAATTTGCATATTCCTCCATTTCATATAATTAGTATATATGCATACGTGCATTTTGACTCTGCTGTTACAGTTGGAGGATGTAGATTGAGTTAGAATCTAGCTATTTTGGTTGCTCTTTCCGGGTGTAAGACAAATAACAGGAACAATTAATGGCAAGAAATATATGAAGTTGGAACTCGTCCAATATAGGATCACTCAACTCAGTTCGAATGTCCTGTGGCTGACACCATTAATTGTTTTCTAGGGTCATCCAAATGTTGTGATTGTACTAGACTTTTGAACATGTTAATATACAGTTGGGATGTTCTTATTTCTATTAGTGTCTTCAGCCCTTTCTTTTTTAAAAAAAATGTATGGAGGAGGTTAAGAAAGGGCGTCCTTTCTGTCCAAAGGTATATAATAGATCATTGACAAACATAGTTAAATAATATGAATTTAAATTATTATAATTTTCTGCCTACGTAAGCATATATATATATGAAAACTTCTACAAATTTTTATTTAAACACAGCACAGTAGATCAATATATGGAATAGAGAATATGAAGATGGATGATGATAATTGGCTTGGGCCAAGGAACACAAATCTCGCCTCGTTATTAGTTGCTTTGCAGATTGGATGTGCCGTGATTTTTCAACAACACCCGTGGCATTGCTTAATATATCTCACTATGATCATGTAGTTGTGAATCAGTGATACCCATGGCCTCAAATTTCAACGAAATTCGGTCAAATTTCTGTCGAATATCGATATCCAGTCGAAATCGAAATTCGACGAAATGATCGAAATGATCGAAATATGGGGGTCCTAACACAAAAAATGACCGAAATGACCGAAATTCCAGTCGAAATTCCACCGAAATTCCAACGAAGTTCTGTTTTGGTCGATACTGAAATGGTGACCGAAACCGACATTTAGGGCCTTGATGATACCAGTTAATTGCGCCGGTCATGGTAACACTTATACTTGATTGTGTGAGGGCGCAGTGACCCTTAGCTAGGCAGAAGATAAGAAGCCCAGTTAGGGTAGCGGTCGCCTAGTGCGCGGGTCTAGGATTCCAGCCCTTTGTACGGTTTTTATGCGAGCTCTCTATGTTTTTACACTTCGTTGTGATCTAAGTTTTTGACCAGTTCCACTGACCCTATTTCAGTAGGGTATCTAGGCAGGAGGACTCTTGATTTTGTTTTTCGAGCTTTTTTTACTTGTACCAGTCGAATCGGTTTTTGGAGTCACTCAGACCGGAGAGTCTCTCCCACCCGTCTCTGGACGTAGTTCTCGAGTGCACCTAGCCCTCTCCTTGACCGCACTTCCAATGGGAGGGCGAGACGGAAAAGTCTCTTAAGATGCTTCCTCGCCTCTTGAGTTTTGGTTAATGTTCCGCTAGTAAGTCCTTGAGAACAAAAGATCATTGACAGCTGGAATTGAGTTTGGTTACAATTGATTTTAGTTACAGTTGAGTTTGGTACAGTTCTTGAGGTTATTTACTGTTCCACCAATGGACCTTGGCAAGGAAAAGATTGCGAGACAAAAATCATCAATCATGATTAATCATCGATCATTAATCAGAATTTAGAATTACTACTACGGATGTTAGGAGAAGCTAGTGGACGTGTTGGGAACTTAGTTAAGATGTATTATACTCCATACCATGCCTACAGAGGCACCCCAATCTAAGATATTCTTCACGCCTTAGAGTCATAATATGAGGTCACACTCAGACCAAGACCACAGACTATCCACTAAACTTGAGAAATCAGACAAAGATAAAGATCAAATCAGAAACTCATCATCTATAATCCCAATATCCATCAACATGAGTTATAAGTGATAAAAAGAAGATAACCTACATAAAGATCATATAATCAATAAATGAAAATGTTATATATGGAAAGTTAAGGGGTGATAGGTGAACAGGGGATGCATAAACAGAACAACTTGAAAATCTATTTCCATGTAAGTAACTTGTTAAAATTAATTGTCAAACCCTATCTACTTATTTTCTTTTGCAACTATTAAAATACTTGTTATTTTTAATAACTCGGATCATACTTAACTTTTGTTGACATCCTTTTCTTCCCAACATGAATGGCAGATAAGTACATGCATTACAGTAGTTCGATAGCTGGACCCTGAGCTTATGCAGTTACTTTCGACGATACACATGTTATACTTTTTGTACAGGACATTGTAATGCTTTTTCTCTCTTCTATTACATTTTGGGATACATGTACAAATTGTCAGGTTCTTCTATTACATTTAAATATATATGAAAATTAATGCAAATATGAATATGGTGACACTTATTACTATGTGGCTTGTTATTAAAAATGTGAATTTCATTCGAAACATGAAAATTTTCCCTCATTTTCGGTAACTTAATGCGATCGATATCAAAAATAATAATATTGTGAATGTTGTGTAACGGGTAACCCGGATACCCGAGCGTCATACTCGTAGCACGTACATGAGCTCTGTTGTCGTCGTCAGAGGCCCACACATAGAAGGTGTCGAGGTCGGAGGGGTCGAAGGGGCGGAGGAGGTGGGGGTTTTCTTCCAGATATGCCCCTCTTAGATACAGCATGGTTTGATTAACCATGGTTAAGTTCAATTTACTGACGGTCAAAATAACGGAGGGGCACAAGTGATAGAACGGCAAGAAGTCGGAGGCGCAACTGATATTCCCGGAAAAGAAGGGATATAACTAATATTGCACTATCTCAAAGGGACGCAATTGATAAACTCCTAAAATATTTATACACATTTAAATCAAAACAAAAGAACATATTTAAACTAAAATTTTGTATTCATACATGCAACAGTAAACACTTGAATTGATTACATTATGGGAATAATGAACGGCCAATATTTGTAAATAATTCTAACCATTATCCTATTCTTTACATAGTTCTCTCTCCTCTAAATAGCTTAACCATATTAGTTCTCCTCTAAATAGCTTAACCATATTTTTCTTCAAAGATATCTATTAACAATTAATCGCATAAACCATTGTTGTAGAAATAGACCATTGTTCTTTCTTTCATTTTCCTGTAGAACAAAACTTTCCGTTCAAAATTCTATATTTTTTTTACAATTTATTAATGATATAATGTATTTTGCACTTCGATGACACTTCAGTTTCTTTATATTATTCAGTTAGTCACTCTTCCATCTTCACTTATTATGTTTGCATTTCGAATCCAAATTTTTACTTCACTTCTTCTCTTTTTTGAATCCAAATTTTTACATTATTCAAGGGAATAATTAGATTAACATAAATTTTGACATTTCATCTCCTCAACGTTCAACCAGAATACCTTAAAACTATGTCTTTTTATTTATAAAATCCAAAACATCATATTTGCAACAATCACATTTGGTTTTTAGTGTGTGTATGTCGAACATGGTCGATTACAATTGCAAATACTAATTATATGTGTTTGTTTAAACTACATAAGTTGTGCACATAAGTATTGTGGTCATTATTTCATTTTTACGTTATTGGTGATGGTTGCGGTTTCCGTTCCGATGATTGGACAGGGCAAGGTGCTTTGTGTAGACATTTTCCCAAACTTTTTGCCCTGGCAACTGATGCATGTATTTCTGTGAGCGACTCCTAGGAAGGTGGCAATGAGCTACCTCTTGTTTGCTCAGCCCTAACAAGGTGGAGCATTGCATTCAGGAGTTATGCCAGCTCTGGGAGAATCTACCAACTCGTAAGGGAATGGCTGACTTTGTTGATCATTGGTTCAGGGTTGATGGACTCTTCACAACGCATAAGGCTTATTTGTTTTTCTACTCCTTGAAGATCTTTGATCCGACGATTGCTTCAAATGAGTTCACAGACATTTGGAGGTGGAAGGTTCCGCTATGAATTCGGATTATCATTTGGATGCTTAGAAGGAATCAAGGTTGTAGAAACGGTAGTCGGTACTCGATCGGCGAGGTCACTAAGGATTAATCAGCAAGCGGGGCGAGCCAATAATCGGTTTTGATTTTTTAATTATTTTAAATATATAAATCATTTTATACATATATTCTTATATAATTACATAGGTTTGTATATTTTTCTATATTATCATAATGAAACAAAAGAAGTAATTGACTTTAAATATAACATTAAGCATATTAAAATAAGTTTAGAAATAAAATGTATTAAGCCTTCTCCCACTATAAGTAGGGTCGGCTACATGGATTCTTGCTCAAATCCATGCTGAAAGATTCGACTATTTTTTACGTTGGTCGTCGACTACCTAACGCAACCCCTGCAAGAGTGGGATTTGAACCCTGATCTTTTGTGCAGTAGACACATTGTACTACCACTAGACAATTAAGTGGGTACATATTAAAATAAGTTCACTTTAAAAAAAGCAAAAAAATCTATGTAAAAGTCAAATGATTAGTCGGATTGACCGACTAATGGCTGACTAGCCTAGTCGAGTCGGCTACCTCCGACTTAATTAGTCGGGTCGGCTTTTACAAGCTTGGAAGGAATCATATGATGATGAGTGAGAAAGGAGTGTGGTTATTTCCATGGTGTAATGGCACTTGTGAGCGTTGTTTAATAGAAGAGGAGAGGGTTGAATGCTTATTTTTTGAGTGTTCAATTGCAAAGGAGGTGTAGGCAACGATACTTATCAATGAGGTATATACTTCCAATTGGGTTGACTTTTGGATTTCATTGGACACCTAAGGACATGGGAGTAGTCTCACCAAGATTAGATTCAAAAAAAATTGGGTGGCAGCTATCTTGTGGTCTATGTCGGTAGCGTGGAATGGGTCGGTATTCCTAGTTGAACGTATCTATAAGGAAAATGTAATTAAACATGCAAAAAGTCCAAAAACATTTTGGTTTTTGAATTTTTGTTTTTTTCATTGTATGGAAAATAAGTGCAGGCATCTCCTCAACGTCGTACCCTATTTTTCCTCAAAAAATTACATTATTTGTAGATTCGTTGAATCGTTGATGTCACGTTTTTTTTAAGTCGTGATATTCTCCTTACCTGTATCGTAAATTTATGTTAGTGCATGCATTCTATATGTTATGTACTATTTTTATCCTTTAGTATGTCTGCGTTTGATTTTGACCTAATAAAATGTACTAAGCCTTCTCCCACTATAAGTAGGGTTGGCTACATGGATTCTTGCTCAAATCCATGTTGAAAGATTCGACTATTTTTTACGTTGGTCACCGACTACCTAACGCAACCCTGCATGAGTGGGATTTTGGACCTTAGTCTATTGTGTGATAGACACACTGTACTACCACTAGACCGTTAAGTGGGTACACATATCCATCTAATTATATATTCTCACCAATAGACATATGATATGCAATTAATCACGCTATTAATTTTCTCTTATGATAATATCAAATAATTAACGCGGAACATACTATCACATGATTCCTAGTGCACATTGAAATACTTACAATTATAATTAAATAAGCAATCCCACGAATCATTATCTAATAAATGCCCTCGTAATTGGTGCTAATTACTAAGATATACATTTGGAAAAACTGGGGTAATAAATGCCCTCCTAATTGGTGTTAATTACTAAGATATTGGAGTTGGAAAACATTGGAATTGAACTCACGAGTCTTATACGTAAAAAAACATCCCTATTTGGAATGTATTAAGATTTTAAAGCTTAAATAAAATATATGGGGTTTGATTAGAATATGAAAAAATTATGATAAAATATTTTATTAAATCAAAATTTGCACAAGGAGAAAGAGGAGCAAAAAATCTTAGAGGGCATGATGCTGAAAGTAAGGTACGATTAGAAATGACACAACATCGAGAGATGTCAAGATAATCCGTCGCCTCTACAATATATCTTTGGCGAGGCCTGGGATTTTACGGCAGGGTCCCAATCAATCTTCTTTCTAAAAGGGTATCTTGAAGATTTTGCCTCGCTTTCATGAGCTTTTCATGCCGGTGGTTGGAGATAGTACCTTCTTCGTTTCTGGACAGCTGATTGGATGGGAGATGGTCCCTTTGCATTCGTTTTCCTCGTTTGTTTGCCTTGGCCGCTAATTCTGATGCACCGGTTATTGACTGATGGATCAGTGGGAACTGGATACCGCCTTTCAGAACTTCGTTCTCTAATCAGCGCTTGGAGGAGTTCCACTATTTGCTAGATTCGCTTGGGCAGGCTGGGAGGCCTTCCCAAGGCATTGATCACTGGACATAGAAGGATGGGTCTTTTTCAGTTCGTAAGGGGTATGGTGCCATCTGTAGGCCGCCTCCTGCTCTCTCAGATGTTTTTATATGGGACTGGAGTTTTGTTTGGTCGCTTGAGCTCCCAGGAAACGCATCATGACTCGAGCTCGTTGTGCTAAGATTTTAGGACAATGTCAAACACCTACCCCCTACGTGGCAGTGCCATTGAGATGCTGGAGCACCTTTCTTCCGTTTTTCGTCTATCTCACCTATTTGGGGTGAGTTGGGGTTGGTTTAGCTTTGCACACGCTCGTTTGATTCCTTTCGGCTTCTCTTTTTGGAGCGCGCAATAGATTGAGAAAAGAGATCCTTGTCCCGGTAGCAGTGATGTGGGCTATTTGGCTGACTCGTAATGATGTTCTTTTTCTGTCACTGCTTTATTGCGAGAATGTCCTTATACAATACAAGCGCTTGCTCGAGACCAGGCTTTTGTAATAAGTATAGTGTTATGTTTTTTATTTAATAATTTTATTGGGGTGGGCACCTAAGCGTGATTCCTCCCTTTTTTTACTTTAAAAAAAAGGTCGAACTGAAAAGCTGTGGAGACATCCTCGTCGGAGTCCACGATTATTGGATAATGGAGTCTGAAAAAGTCTCCTCGTCGGAGTACTGGTCTCTTCCCATGCTGGATCAAAGAATGGGATCCCCACTCCGGAGTCCATATGAAACCACATGAAAACCCAAACCCACATGGCATAGGGAATGGAATATCTACTCGGAAGTCCCTATGGAACACATGAAAACTCTGACCAAAAACAAAAAAATGAGAATCACATAAAAATGATGGCAAACATGTGCACATCAAACCAAAGACTCAGAATATGATCGTCGAGTTTGATCAACTGTAGAGTCTGGAAAATCTGGCCAGAAGAATATGAACTGGAGAATATGGAATCTGCCGATCAGGCTTGTAGAACTCTACACAATACTCTCCCCTTCCTCTCATACTTGTCGGAAAACAATGGCATCGACAAAGTTGGGAGAAGACAATGAGATGGGGAGAAAAACAAAATATCACATAAGCCGTTCATTTTTTACGACTTTTCTTTTTTTGCAATTTTTTGTACGCACATCTTCTCCCTTTTTTTGAAACCATCGACCCACTTGGGCCCTTTCTCCTTCTCCCTTTTTCTCAAAACATGCACCTTTTTTTCAACTGGCCTCTCCTTTTTTTCATTCACAATTTTTTCCTTTTTTTATTATTTGACTCACTTGGCCCTGAAAAAGCAGCCCCTTCTTTGTTTTTTGCATAGAGCAACAGATCACTTGGGCTTTCCCTTTCCCCTTTTTTTTCCATTCATTTTTTTGTGAACCTTTGGCCCACTTAGGCCCATATATATGGCTCCTCTCATTTAAAAAAAACAAGTTGAGGCCCATCGTGGGGCTTCCCCTTATTTAGGGTTCCCATCGGGGATCCCCTCTCACGTAAGAGCCTCCCCATATGGATATGGGAGGAGCTCCGCCGCCGCCTGTGTGATGGAGATCAACAAGAGATAGGCGTTGGAGCATCGCAAGGGAAGAGGAGATTCGGCCACCGCCACACAGAGGTCGAAGGGGCACCGTTGGGAGCCTTGAGGTGGAGATCGACGTCGATCGATGATGCCTGCTGGAAGAAGAGTTGTGCCATGGCGCAAGATTTTTTCCAATTTTTTTACTGTTGGAGATGATCGTTGCGCATATGATGCGTTGTTACGCATCTTCTTTGTCGTCAGCTCCGTTTGCACGATCTGAAGAGGAGGGCAACTGGAGATGCGCCGCCAGCACGATCTGGAAAGGCATGATCTGGAGAGTCTGAAACTTATAGATGGAAGAGGCTGGAGCATGAAGGGGTTCGCCTGATGGAGCCTTCGCCCCTGCAGTGATGGGACCTCTGTCTGGAGGTCACGAGGGATTTGTCGCTCTGCCTGTTTGGCGATGCGCCTCCTGGAGGAGATGTTCCTCATGAGATCCGCGACTAAAGACGAGATTTGCGACTGAAGATGGGGATGCGGCTGGAGAGGAGGTGCCATCAAGAGGAGAGGTACGTCCCCTGGTGTTGTGCCGGATCTCATGCCGCATGCGTGATCAATCCTTGGGATATGTGGTCGTCACCTGGAATTAGGATTTCAAAGGAAACCCTAGATCATGATCTTGAACTAGAACCAATCCAAATATGATCTACATGAATGAATAATAATTGAATCGAATCTCGAGAAGAACATGAACATAAATCTTCAACAATAATTCCATGAGAATCGAACCAGCTTTGATACCATATTAGAAAATATAATGCGGAAGCATATCCAAGAAATAAAGATAAAAACATATAGAACAGCGGGATTTTAACGTGGAACCCTACTCCCTAAGGAGCGGGATGAAACCACCGGAGAACGCTCAAAAGGCTGGTGTATCATCTATTGCACTTTCTCACTAGATACAGGAGGTATGGGGCTTCTTATATAGCCTTCACAGACTCTCCAAGCCCCACCGCTGGTAGATGTGGGACTAAACTCTGGATGTATAAATGGATCTTGGAAGGATCCATTTACCCATCTTACATGATAAATGACGCATACTCTAACATTCCGCAATGGCTCGGAGAATGGGATCTCTAATTTGGAGTCCCTATGACACCATACGAAAACTCTAGCCCCATATGGCATGGAGAATGGGATCTCTACTGTAGAGTCCCTATGGATCACATGAAAACTTTTGAGACCAAACACAGAGATGGCGACCACACAAAAAAATGATCGCAAACTTGTGCGAATCAAACTGAAGACTTGAAACCAATCTTAACGTCGAGTATGAATCTGAAAATCTGTGAGTCTAAACAACTGGTTGGCCTGGAGAATCTGAATCTGACTTGTAACTCTAGGCAATACTCTCCCTTTCTCTCATACTTGTCGGAAACAATGACATCAACAAAGTTGAGAGAAGATATGAGACGGGAGAAAAAATTATCTCAATTTTTCCAGTTTTTCTTCTCAAAAATGTTTTTAAATCATGTTTCGTCTATTCCTCTTTTTTATAGTCGTCTCCTCTTTTTTAAGTGTACGGTTTTTTTGTACGCACCAATTTCAAAAGAAATTCATGGTCTAATTGAACCCTTGAAACTCAGCCCAAATAGGGCAAAAGAATGCAGCAGCCCAATTGGGCTTGCTCTGTCTTCCTCTCCCTTTTAAAAAATATATATATGGCCCAATTGGACCTGAAAAAGCAGCCCCTCAATTGAGCTCATTTTTTAAACCGTAGCAAATTGGCCGACCCGTTCATTTTCTTCTCCCTTTCTTTAAAGGGATTTTTACCCGGCAGACCCTGTAATCTTTTGCAATTACCGCTACGACCTTCGAAACATCGTAATTCCTCCTCCGACCTCGTAAAGTTGCTCCGTCTTACCCAACAAACCCTGCCGTCAATTGTAATTATATTTGAGTCAAATACATGGGTTAGTCTTGGGTTAATCTAACCAATTTGCCATTGTGCGGTTAGGATTAGCAAAAAAAAAGAACAGGGAAAAAAATTCTGTAGACGTTCTTGCGGGGGGGTGGAAGCAGCCGACGGCAGGGGTGGGGGGGCTCCATCGTTGGCTGCTAGGGGGACTCCGTCGTGGGCTCCATCGGGGGGAGGGGGGCCTCCATCGTCACCGATCGGGAGGGGGGGAGCCGAAAGAGCAACAACGGCGGGGCGGCTCCGTCGTTGGCTGCTAGGGCGGGGGAGGGGCGACTCCGTCGTGAGCTCCATCGAGGGGAGGGGGGCCTCCCTCGTCGCCGACCGAGGGGGGGTGTGAAGCAGCGGCCGGGGAGGGGGGAGGAGGGGGGGCGAAGCAGCAACAGCGGTGGAGAGGGGTGCGAAGCAGCGGCCGCGGGGGAGGACGGGAAGCAGCAACAGCGGGGGGGAGGGGTGCGAAGCAGCGGTCGGGGGGTGGGGGGGGAGAAGCAACCAACAACGGCAGAGGGGGGCGCCTCCAGCGTCGGCGGGGCGCGGGGGTGGGGCTCCGTCGTCGGCTCCATCGGGGGAAGGGGGGGCCTCCATCGTCACCGAGCGGGGAGGGGGGAAGCGAGCCGAAGCAGCAACAGGGGGCTCATCGAGGGGTAGGGGGCGAAGTAGCAGCAGCCCCGGGGCGTGGGGGAAGCCACGGCGACGGCGGGCGGGCCCATCGTCAGCCGGGGGGGTGGAGCGGCAGCCAGCAGCCGCAGAGGGGGGTGCCTCCATCGTCGGGGGGGGGGGGGGGGCAGCATCGCCGGACGCGCGCGGGGGAGGGGGGTCTCGGATGATGGAGTGGCACTCAATGTAAATTTATGGGTATAATATAACTGAACATAACGGAATATGGTTAATTTTAACGGGTAAAAGAACGGAGGTTAACCACAGGGTCTGTAGGGTAAGGGTTAGGAAGTTTACAGGGTCGAGGGAGGAATTACGATATTTCGAAGGTCGTAGCGGTAATTGCAAAAGATTACAGGGTCTGCCGGGTAAAAATCCCTTTTTTAAAATTAACAGCAGTACGGGACCCATATTATAGGGGTAGCAGGCCCCCTTTATGTTCCATGCACCTTAAGGTTCCCCGAAAGGAACCCTCCTTGTTAAAATAACCCGTCATTGCACGCTTGCTGGAGCGGCTTCGCGTGGAGGTGCTAGGAAGCCTCGAGATCCCTGGACTCGAGATGCGCGTTGACACCAGCTTGATCGAAGAAGAAGAGGGGGGCAACATCGCGTAGGCGGTGGCTCTACTATTCGATCTGACAAGAGAAGCAACGATGTTGCTTCATCGGTGAGTGCGGCAACTAAGGAGCTCCTGGAACTCCACCGTAAATCAGAGATAAGGGATACGAGGGATGTAAGAAGAGGGCTCGTTGCTTGTTCAGACAAAGATGCGCTCACAAATTGGAGATGAGCTCCATCGCTGCTTGTTCTGGCGGCGTCTCCTGGAAGTGTGGCTTCGAGAGGAGGACATGCGACGAACGTTGTGCTGCCTAGAGGTTTTGCCACCCTCGCCTAGTGTAGTGGCTCGCACGGGAAGCGTGCAAGGGGAGATGGGGCATCGTTTGGAGATGCAGTGGCGCTCGATGTTGCTGGTGGCTCTGGTGGAGAAGATGACATTGAAGATCGACGTGGATCGATGCTGGAGAAACTTGAATACGGCATGATCTGCGACTTGGATGGATTAGGGGTTCAGAATGAACCCTCGATGAATCTTGCTCGTCAGAATTCATGCCGATGTAGAATTAGGGTTTCAACAAACCCTAAATGTGAATCTTGAACTCGATCACGAACTTGAATGATACATAATAATAATCTTCACAAAGATTAAAGCTTCAAAAACACCAAAATCGAATCTCGAACAAATGATGAAAATAACTCCTCGAGAATCGAACCTATTTTGATACATGTTAGGAAACGAAGAATGCAGAAGCGTAATATCATATATACATAATAAATATGAAGGAACGTCGGGATTTTTACGGTAACCCTACTCCCTAAGGAGCAGGATGAAACCACTGGAGAATGCCTCAAAGGGTTGATGTATTCATTGCACTTTCTCATCTGATACAATGGGTATGGGGACTTCTTATAATGCCCCCACTGACCCTCCAAGTCCCACAATTGGTAGATGTGGGACTAAACCATTGGATGTGGTAATTAATCCCTGCAGGGATACAATTACTCATCTATACATAAGTGATGCATATACTCCAACAAATAACAATCGTAATACACAACATTAATATCTCCATAAATGACTACATGCTCATTAAAGGCAAAATCAATTGCCTCGACCATCACTCAACCTCCCGATACAATTGTCTATTGAAGATTATCGCCATCTTATGCAACTTCTCAGGAATAGCCATAGTCACAAACACATACTAAGAAAACTATTCATGCTTCTACTACTACATCTGCTGGACTCGCTATTGCTATGGCTAATGTGACATCCACACCTACGCATCAATGGATTATTGATTCAAGGGCATCAAACCATTTGACTAGTGATGGCAACTCTCTTTCTTCTACTCAACCATCTGTTTCTGTGAGATTAGTTAAACTTGCAAACGGATCTCTCTCTCCCGTTACTACCATGGGTAGAGCCCATTTCTCCTCCAGATTACGGAGTTTCCTCTAAGTTTGTTGTATGTTCATAAAATATGCAAGGATCTAAATCATCGGGTTATTTTTAATCAACACCAATGCTACTTCCAGGACATTCATATTTCCCAGGTATTTGGTGGTGGCTATGAGAAACATGGAATTTACTATCTTGATGTATTTGATAACTCTCTCTTTACTGGAGCTGCATCTATTATTGCATATCCTTATCTCTGGCATCTACACCTTGGATGTCCTTCTGCTAGGGCTCCTTGTCATATGTTCCCTGAAGTCAGTCCTCAAGCCACTTGAACGTGAGGCTTGTTAGTTTGGAAAATATCATAGGGCATCCTTCCTTGAAGTTGAAGGACTGAGCCACGAAGGCCATCTTCATTTGATCTTGTTCATTGCGATGTTCGAGGTCCATGACCAGTATGTGTCACTGCATGACATAAATACATTGTTGTTTCATTGATGACTATAGTCGAAGTTCATGGGTCTACATTATAAATGAAAGATTGGAGATCAACAACGTGGTTAAGCTCTTGTGCAAAAATCAAGATTTCTTTTTCCATTTGCATTAAAATATTTCGACCTGATAATGCTCTTGAGTTCATGTAGAAAGATTTGGTAAACTTCTTTGGTTCTCAGGGAACCATACAATACATCAGACACCATGTCCCATACTTCACAGCAAAATGGTATTATAGAAAGGAAACTTTCTCATCTCCTTGACACCGCATCGTACTTTGCTTACTCAGACGAATGTCTCTAAAACTTTTTGCGTGATGTTATTATCAATGCAGCTTATTTGATTAATCAGGTTCCCCCATCCATATTAGGAGATTCTTCTTCATTCTCATTGCTTTATCTCGGTGATAAACCACTTTTGCTACCTATGTGTGCTTTTGGTTGCACTTATTTTGTTCAAAATTTTCATGTTAAAGATAAGTTTTTCCTCGTGCAATAAAATGCATCTTCTTAGGGTATTCTCAAATGTTATGATCTAGCTGAGCGTCATTATTTTATCTCTGCAAATGTTAAATCTTTGAGAAGATTGATTTCTTTACTGAGTGTTGGAGAAATCCCTTTGGAGTCCGCTCCTCCATCGTAGATTTACCAAAGGAGGGAGGAGCATACATCTGAGATAGTTCCGAAATGGAGTAGTGGCAGGTATGCAACTGTCATGCTTGTCTCTGAAAGAAGATTTGCAACATACTTCCTCTGGGTCATCACAAGACCTCTCTGGTTCCATGCAAACTCCAACCCAAGGAAGTAACGTAGATGTCCAAGATCCTTGGTTACAAATTGCTGCCCTAGGAAGTCCTTGGCACCCTGAATGCCATGCTTGTCATCTCTTGTAACAATAATATCATCAACATACACAAGGATAATAATAGTACCTCTATGGATCTTCTGTACAAACAAGGAGTGATCGACACTCGATCGCACAAACCCCTGATGCTCTATCAAGTCCGAGAGCTTCTGGAACCATGCTCTCGGACTCTGCTTACGGCCGTAAATAGCCTTGTGAAGCCTGCACACCTTCTGACATTCCCCCTCAGCAGAAAATCCTGGTGGTTGTTGCATGTAGACCTCCTCTTGTAGATCGCCATAGAGGAAGGCGTTCTTCACATCAAGCTCGTATAGGGGCCAATCTCTTGTCACAGCAATTGACAGAAGAATACGCAGAGTAGAATGCCTAGCCATTGGAGAGAAAGTATCATGATAGTCCACCCCATATGTCTGAGTGTACCCACGTGCCACAAGTCTCGTCTTATAGCACTCTACACTGCCATCTGCACGGTGTTTCACAGTGAACACCCATTTGCATCCCACAACTGATGCATCAACTGGAGCAGTCACTAGACTCCACGTGCCACGTGACTGTAGCACAGCCATCTCCTCTTCCATAGCCAAGCACCATCGATTATCCTTCAATGCCTCCTCATAATTTCGTGGAATTTCCACGGCATATAGAGCCACTGCAATTTTTCCGAAAATCCCTTGTTAGACAATGAAAGGAGACTTGAGAAGCTAGGGGATAGGAAGCACAAGATCTTTTCTGTTTTCAAACTGCAATAAAAATATCCAGATCATACGGAACATCCTCCAACTATGCAGTAATATCCTGCAATGATTCCTGCACAAATACATCTCCAGACCCATCATTAGACACTATATTATCAAAACAAATCTGGCTCCATGGAAGACGGGCGATGACCATGAGCAGAAGAAGACCGACGAGTGTAGAACTTAGGTAAAGATAGAACATGTGGCGCATGTGACTGGGTAGTAGGAGGGGGTGGAGAAGGAGGTGGAGACGGTGGTGGTGGTGGTGGTGATGGAGGAGGAGCAGTAGGCATGGGAAGAGGTGGCATATAGATGGCGTCCTCTATGTTCGATGAAGCCAACCCATCAACTGTAGGAGAGAAGTATATCACAGACTCAAAAAATGTGACATCAGCACTGATATAATATTTTCTGAATAGAGGATCACAACACCTATATTCCTTCTGAGTCCTGGAGTATCCAAGAAACACACATTTGACAGCTTGAGGAGCGAGCTTGTCAAGACCATGGGTCAACAGGTGAACAAAAGCAACAGATTCGAACACACGAGGGGTTAGTAAGAATAACTCCTTCTCAGGATTGGCTGTGAAGAAAGGAATTTTCTCACCCAAGACAAATGACGGCATATAGTTCACCAATAGCATGTTGTGAGAACGGCATCACCCCAAAAAGAGTGGTGCACGACTTTGAATGAGGAGAGTCCGAGTGACATCAAGAAGATGACGATGCTTTCTCTCAACAACACCATTTTGCTGAGAGGTGTAAGCACAAGATGTTTCATGATTAATCCCTCTAGATGAAAGGAAATGAGATCACGAGTACAAAATCCCAATGCATTATCAGTTCGAACAAATTTGACAAAGGTAGAGAAAACATTTCACTTCACTAATAAAGGTTTTGATCGCATCCCCTGCTTCAGATTTCTTTTTCAAAAGAAACACCCATGACAAATGTGAAAAATCATCCACAACTGCTAGATAAAATATGTGTCCCTGATGATCAGGTACACGACTTGGACCCCAGATGTCAACATGACATAACTCAAAAAGGGAGCTACTGCTCCGACTCTGACAAATGGGAAAGGCAGACCGATGATACTTTTCTCAAATGATAAGCTTCGCACGGAAAGGAAAAACTAGGTGAAATCTGCGGCAACATATAAA
>JAZKJV010000993.1:208771-259279 GCA_037367405.1 Ottelia alismoides
TAATTTGTGGCATCCAAAATATCCAACGACAAATACTCCACAAAATCTACAAACATGGGTGAATCGGGGTCCATTTCACCCTGTCCCACGGGCAATCCACAACAAACAAAAGTGACGTTGAAGTCACCAATCACAATCCAAGTCATATCAGGACAACGAGACCGCATTAGAAGAAGCTCGTCCAACATGTGATGCAAACTATATGCAATACGAACGGAAATACGATGTGATGCAGGCGAGTTGTCTAACTGGGTAGGTAAATCAATGGAAATGCCACGACACTTAAGAAAAACTTGATACCAATAAATTTCAGCAACAAAAGATCGCGAGATACTCTACGTACAGCACAATCTTATCACAAATTTAGGGCAATCCTAGTAGATAAAAGATTTCAGGAATGATATAACGATACTGCGCAAATAGTGATCTCAATACTTCGCCAAACCAAACAGCAATATAGCAATTAACACTACTAATGACACTCAGATAGAATCATATGTAAGAGGCGCTCATACCACAACCGGCGGGGAGTTTCGGCTCGTTTCAGACCTGGTCGGCGTCAAAGTCGAGTGCTGGAATGCTTGCAGCGGCACGGGATGGTTCGTGACAGGGGTGGACGGGGCGGCGGCTACACAGTGACTGGCGGGCGGCAGCGCGGGCGTGAACGGTGGGTTGTAGGTTGTTGAACTGGGGATTAGGGAGTAGGAAAGACGGCCGAACAGGGAGGTGGGCGATGGGGAATCGGGGTGGGCGATGAGGAGTGGGAGACTGTGGCGGCAGGGGTGGGAAGGAAGGGGCGAAGAGTTGCGGGCGCGCGAGGGGAGGTGCATCTGAGCGTCGGTGAGAAACGATGGGGGTGGGCGTGGGGAAAAGGATGGTAGAGGCGGCGGGCGGCAAAAGGGTGGGGAGGAAGGGTAGCAGGCGCGCGACGTGGAGGGGCGAGCGGCGGGGAAGGAAGACAAGAGGATGGCACGGGGGCGTGGGAGGGATGCGGGAGTGGGCGGAGGCGGCGGTGTGGAGAGTTAGGGTTCGTGGGGAGAGAGCGCGGGTGGGGGAAGGTTCTGGTACGGGGAGAAAGAAAGGGGCAGAAGTAGTAAGAGAGGGGGAGAGAGAGAATAAGGGATGGGGAAAAAATAAATCTTCATTCAAAATCTATCCCAATCCTTGCCACTGGAGTGCCTTTATAGAGGCCAAATCCCCCCAAACAAGCAACTACTCTTCTAAAAATAGAAAAAAAGAAAAGAAGATAAGGCCTTATATAATGAGCCTTTTACATAAATAAATAAAAGGAATAAATAAAGAAAAAAATGCCCAACTAAAAAAAACACCACATAATCATACTGCATCAGCTCCCCCCTGTTGAGAAGAATTTCACTCCGTCGAGATGGCGTTGCGATAATTCTGAAGTATATCAGGGCGGAGTTGTTGAAGTCCATCCTCGTCAATCCAGGTGCAATCTGTCAGAGGTCGTCCCTTCCACTTGACTAGATAGCGGCGGAAGAGACCTCGTCTAGTCGTCATATCACGTATGTCGGCAATATCTTCAATCTGATTGGCATCAGTTGCGGCTGGTGGTTGTTGCGTATCATCAGCAGGAGCTACTGGCGTGGTTGCATCTGTCTGCTCATCTCCATGATATAAGAAGAGATCTGAAACATTAAAGACTGGCGATGTCTGGACATCTGGCGATGGATTAAGTAAGTAAGCATTCTGCCCAACCTTCTTGAGGATTCGGAATGGACCAATCTTTCGGACACTCAATTTCTGGTGGACACTCAAAGGAAACCTCTCTTTTTTTAGGTGGACCGTCACTAATTCTCCAACTCTGAACTCGCTCTCTCTCCGATGGAGGATGGCTTGGGTTTGGTATTTCTAGGTCATGGTTTGAAGTTTGACTCGGATTTCGGTATGGATGTGGGTTAGGTGTTCGGCCAGGTCCTCAGTTGTTGGGAAAAATGAGCAAGTTATTTATTCCATGAACCCTAGGCTCTCTTATATAGGAGAGTAGCCTATGGGTAAATTACATAAAGCATACTATGAAGAAAAACAAAATAGAGAAAAGTACAGATACTACTATTATTGTATACGTTAACACTCCCCCTCGAGATGGAGCATAGATATCAATCATGCTCAGCTTGGAAGCACACTTCTGAAATGGACCTCGTAGCAATGCCTTGGTGAATATGTCTGCAGTCTGATTCTCTGAGGTAACATGAGATGTAGCAATGAATCCTTTCTGAATCATATCACGTATGAAATGACAATCCACCTCAATATGCTTAGTCCGCTCATGGAATGCAGGATTGTTTGCAATAAACAAAGCAGACTGATTATCACATTCCAAGTTCATAGGAAGTGGTACATCTAAACATAGATCTGTAAGCACAGCTTTCACCCACATCATCTCTGTAGTAGCCTGGGCCATAGCCCTATATTCGGATTCAGCACTAGATCTAGCTACCACAGTTTGTTTCTTACTCCTCCATGAGACTAGGGCATCTCCAACATAGACAGCATACCCTGAGGTGGACTTCCTATCCTTGGGACATCCTGCATAGTCTGCATCTGCACATGCTGAGATAGAAATCCCCTTTCCTTTCTTGAATAGCAGACCTGCACTTGGAGAAGATTTGAGATATCTAAGTATCATATGTATTGCATCCATATGCACCTGGCGTGGTTGCTCCATGAACTGGCTCACACGGCTCACTGCAAATAATATATCTGGTCTAGTGATCGTGACATACAACAGTTTGCCTACCAGTTCTCTATATCTTCTCCTGTCCACCTCCTCTGTGTTATCTTCATAACATATTTCCTTTGTGACATGACTAGCCCATAGGAATTTCTGGCAAATTCAAGCCCCAAAAAGTATCTAAGGACCCCAAGATCCTTAGTGACAAACTCACTACCCAGCATTTCTTTCGCCTGCCTTATGCCTTGCTCATCATCTCCTGTAATCAAGATGTCATCAACATAAACCATAATGACAATGATACCTCTCGCTGTTTTCTGTACAAATAAGGAATGATCAGCATTGGAGCGTTTGTATCCTTGTTTCTCGAAGAGATCCGAGAGCTTCTGAAACCATGCTCTGGGGCTCTGCTTAAGGCCATAGATAGCCTTATGCAACCTGCATACCTTGGAGCACTCCCCCTCAACAGCAAAACCAGGTGATTGTTGCATATACACCTCTTCCTGCAAATCTCCATATAGAAATGCATTCTTCACGTCCAATTGATGGAGCGGCCAGTCTCGAGCAACTGCAACTGACAACAAGATCCTTAGGGTGGAATGACGTGCCACAGGCGAGAATGTGTCAAGATAATCCACCCCATATGTTTGTGTGAAGCCGCGTGCCACCAGACGCGCCTTGTACCTGTCAATAGAGCCATCTGCATTTTGCTTCACTGTGAACACCCACTTGCAGCTCACTGGGTTCACATCTGGAGGTATAGAAATCAAAGTCCAAGTTCCTCTGGACTGAAGTGCGGCCATTTCTTCTTCCATTGCAAGTCGCCATCTACTATCCTGCAGAGCCTCATGATGATTCCGTGGAATATCTATGGCTGAAAGTGCCATAGCGAACGACCTGAAATCTCCAGATAGCCGCTCAAAAGATACAGAGGCTGATAATGGATATTTGGCACAACTCCTCGTCGACTTCCGTAAAGCAATGGGAATATCCAAATCAGTTGTAGGCTCATCTGGCTCCTGCAACACATCCTGCTCAGAAATGTCGTCAGATCCATCAAAATTAATATTCTCATTACATACCATAGGCGAGCTAGTGGACGAGTCATGACCATGAGCTGGTGGAGGAAGCCTGCGGGTATAATGGAACGGGAACGGTGAGATAGGCTGTTGTGGTGGTGGTGGTGGTGGTGGTGTTGATGATGGCATCTGAGGTGGTAGTGGTGTCACGTATATGGCATCAGGTGGTATAGGTGGAAGCTGTTTGTCTCCAGATGCTGAAAAATACATAACAGATTCAAAAAATGTAACATCTGCACTGATCATATACCGCCGACGCAAAGGATCAAAGCACTTGTACCCCTTCTGAGTTCTGGAGTACCCAACAAAGACACACTTGACAGCCCTAGGAGAAAGCTTGTCGGTACCCGGCAACAATTGATGGACAAACGCAACCGACCCAAACACACGAGGAGTGAGAGTGAACAGATCCTTGTCAGGATAAATAAGTGAGAACGGAATCTGTTCATTCAAGACAGACGAAGGCATACGATTAATTAGGTAACATGCAGTAAGGACTGCATCACCCCAGTAGGAATATGGAACATGACTCTGTATAAGTAGAGATCTAGTGACATCAAGAAGGTGACGGTGTTTTCTTTCAGCAATCCCATTCTGTTGAGATGTATGAGCACAAGATGTTTGGTGAATAATTCCTTTTGATGAGTAGTAATTGGCAAGAAAATTAGTGCACAATTCTAAAGCATTGTCACTTCTCACAATTTTCACAGATGTAGAAAAAACATTTTGTATTTCATTCAGAAAATGGATAATTATATTTCCGGCTTCAGATTTATTTTTCATCAGAAACACCCATGACACTCTAGAAAAATCATCCACAAATACAATATAAAATCTGTGTCCCTGATGATCAGGTACACGACTCGGACCCCAGACATCAACATGAAATAACTCAAACTTGGAGGTACTACTCCGACCAGGACGACTGGGAAAGGACGACCGGTGATGCTTTCCCAACTGACATGCCTCACACTGAACAGATGTGTGAGGAAGACTATAAGGCAATACTTGACGCAACTTCTGAAGCGGTAAATGACCAAAACGCAGATGCCACAGTAAAGGAGATACTTGGCCAGAAGGAGAGGATGTGGTTCCAGCAAATGGGGTCTGATTCAGGCGGTAGAGGCCTCCTTGCTCATAGCCACGACCAATCACGTTGCCCGTATGGATGTCCTGAAAAATCAAAGAAGATGGATCAAAAATTGCCCGACAATGGAGATCCTTCGTAATCTGACTAGTGGACAATAGATTCATTGAAAAATCAGGTGCATGTAGCACATTCTTGAGCTGCATAGACAATGTCAGTCTAATCTCCCCCTGACCAGTGATGGGGGAATGTGTGCCATTTACAATGACTATTGTCCGTCCTGGAGGGATCTGAGTGTATCCTGTAAGTAGACTCTGGTCGCCACATAAGTGATGTGTAGCGCCTGAGTCCATAATCCATGGCAATGTATCAGAACTACTACTGTGAAGTGCAAGTATACTACCTGAAGCACTGGTAGACGCGGAGGCAGAAGCAGCAGCATCAGAATGACTCTCTGTAGTCGGTGCTGGACCAGATGGTGGGATAATTCCCCTCAGACGGGCAACTAGATCATCAAATCGTTGATCCAAGGTAGCAGCAGATGGGGGCTCTATCTGCTCAGCAGCTCGTGCGGATGCAGGAAATCCATGCTTTGAATAGCATGTATCTTCATTATGTCCAACTCGGTGGCAGTAGGTGCATGTTGGCCTAGTGCGGCCACCCCTCCCACGGGGTCCACGTCCACGGCCCTGGTAATGAGAACCACGACCTCTGGATGCTGCCATGGCTGAAGAATTCTGACTTGCAGCAGTTGAGGGAACTGTAATCCGACTCAGTCTATGGAAGGCTTCCTCCATTGGAGGAATTGTAGAGTCGGCCAAAATCTGTGATCGTGCTGCCTTGTACTCAGGATCAAGTGCAGCTAGGAACACTCCCACCATAGTAGCATTCCTATATGTCTTCTGCTGTTCTGGTGTGGCTGTCAAGGGCATGAAGCTATATAGCTTCTCGAACATCCCTCTCAGTGACGTATAGAGAGAATGTAGGGGGCGACCATTCTGCTTGATGGTGAAGATATCATGCTGGAGTTGCAGAATCTTTGTCTCGTTCTTTGCCTGGGAATATGTAGCCGCCAGAATGTCCCACATATCCTTCGTTGTGGGTTGATGGAGGATGTCATTGGCAATCTCAATTACCAACGTGCCAGATAGCCAAACTTTGGCGTATGCGTCATCAGCCTCCCAGGAGGCATAGGTTCCAGTCTTCTCAGCAGGCTCTGGTTCGGTAAGAATGTGCTTCTTACCCGTAGACTTCATCATACTCATGAACTGCATTGCCCACAGTTCATAGTTGGTACCGTCCATCTTGACAATAGGCGTTGGACCACGGAATGCGCCAGTAGATGGGATATCTGCCTTGCTCTCCGACATATTGAAAATGAAGACTGGAACGAT
The DNA here is from genome assembly GCA_037367405.1 of Ottelia alismoides. Taxonomy (NCBI): domain Eukaryota; kingdom Viridiplantae; phylum Streptophyta; class Magnoliopsida; order Alismatales; family Hydrocharitaceae; genus Ottelia; species Ottelia alismoides. Next base: position 215,027 of record JAZKJV010000993.1, read on the forward strand.
TGACAAACAATGAGATTTGTCTACAACGACATAAATGGGTTTAGTTGCACGTGTAGACCTCACGCAACTAAACCCATGATGATGTTCTGGGTCTTAGGTCTGGAAACCGTGCACCCGTACAGGAGCTACAGGACTTAGGGCACTGGAAGCGCACTGGATCACTTGTGCTGGACACTTGGTGCGCTGAACACACGCACTGGGTGCACTGGATGTGCGCACTGCTCACGCACGTAGAGGATTACACGCGCACGCCCAGCCTTGCGCAGATGATGCGCAGCCGCACGTTGGAAGGTGCGCGATCAGGCGCTGGAGAGGAGCGATAAGGCGCTGGAGAAGCGCAGGTCACGCGCGATGACGCGCAAGGGGTGCGCACGCGCAGGAGGTGCGCAGATCACGCGGCAGCGCGCATCGGAGATGTGCACAGCGCCGATCGAAGAACGCCTGAGATGCGCAGGAGAAGGGCGGCGATCCGAGGAGAAGGGCGGCGCTGATCGGAGAAGGAGCACCCGAGGAGAAGGGCGGCGCCGATCTGCAGAGAAGAGAGAGAGAGGGCCGGCGGGTGTGGTGGGTAGGGTTAGGGTTTCGAGAACTCCGGTCTAGGACCGTCGCTCTGATACCAAGTTGGGAAAAATGAGCAAGTTATTTATTCCATGAACCCTAGGCTCTCTTATATAGGAGAGTAGCCTATGGGTAAATTACAAAAAGCATACTATGAAGAAAAACAAAATAGAGAAAAGTACAGATACTACTATTATTGTATACGTTAACATCAGCGGTTGCACTACTCCTCCCTTGCATGGTTGTGGGTGTAAGGTCTAGAAATTGGGTAAGTGGAAAGCCATACACACTCTCAAATGGCGATTTTCCGGTGGACCTATTAGTGGAACTGTTATACGCGAATTCGGCTTGGGGAAGAATTAGATCCCATTTGGACGGAGAGTCCCCTGCAAGACATCGCAATAAATTCTCTAAAGATCTATTAACTACTTCGGTTTGCCCATCTGTTTGTGGGTGATAAGCAGTGCCGTATTGCAAACGGGTACAAAGACGAGACCAAAGCGTGCGCCAAAAATGACTCAAAAACCTGGTATCACGATCCGAAACGAAAGAACAAGGAACACCATGCAATCGAACAACATCACGAAAAAACAAATCAGCGACATGAGATGCATCTGAGGTTTTTTTACATGCAATGAAGTGTGCCATTTTAGAAAATCTGTCCACAACCACAAAAATAGAGTCAACTTTCTGTACCGTGAGGGGTAAGCCTAGCACAAAATCCATAGTGATGTCTTCCCAGGGTCGCAGAGGAATCGGCAGAGGTGTATACAACCCAGTGTTCTGCCTATAGCCTTTGAATCTCTGACATGTTTGGCATTTTTGTACAAATTTCGTAATATCCTTTCGCAATTGCGGCCAATAAAATCGCTCTTGGAGAAGAGTCAAGGTCTTGTCCCTTCCAAAGTGTCCAGCTAAGCCACCGTTATGCAGTTCTGAAATTAGATTCTCTCGAAGGTAAGTGGCAGGAATGCACAGTTGGTGGGCCTTGAACAGGAATCCCTCACGAAGGACATAAGTGGCTGTCGGATCCTGTCCAGTGTCAACACACTCTGCATAAGCTTGTCCGAAGTCAGGGTCAGTGGGATAGAGATCCTTGAGTGCGTCAAACCCCGTTGTGCTGATGGTCATTGTGGTCAGGACATGTGCTTGTCTGCTCAACGCGTCGGCCACACGATTCAGGGTTCTCGCCTTGTGTTTGAGATGGAACGTGTATTCTTGGAGGAAACTAACCCATTTTGCATGACACTTGTTAAGGGTTTCTGTGAGTTCAGGTATCTTAAGGCTTCATGATCAGAGTTAAGGACAAATTCACGCTGGATTAGATAATGCCTCCGATGCTTGAGAGCTTGCACCACGGCATATAATTCGACATCATAAGTGGAGTGCCGTGATCGAGCTTCATTCAACTTCTCACTGTAGAATGCCACAGGTCGTCCTTCCTGACTCGTGTGAGGTATCGCAGTCAACTACGAAAATCTTGGAGAAGTCAGGAAGTGCCAAGACGGGGGCATTGGTCAACTGATGTTTTAGCTTTTGAAAGCTGGTTTCTGCTTCAGGAGTCCAGGTAGGTGCACCTTTTCGTGTGCAATTGACTAGCGGGGCTGCACAAAACTAAAGTTTCGGATGAAACGTCGATAGAAGGAGGTCAATCCCAAAAAACTGCGAATCTCAGTGAGGGTTTTGGGCACGGGCCAACTCTGAATGGCGTGAATCTTGGAGGGGTCAACTTTAAGTCCGTCGGAAGTGACAATGTATCCCAAGAAGAGGACTGTGTCAGACATGAAGGAGCATTTCTTAAGATGGACATACAATTGTTGGGCTCTTAAGGTTTCCAAGACTTGTCGTAAGTGGGTTAAGTGGTCATCTTTGGTCAAGTTGTAGATCAATATGTCATCAAAGTACACAACCACAAACTTACCGATGAAGGGATGCAATACATGATTCATGGTTCGCATAAATGTGTTGGGAGCATTCGACAGGCCGAAAGGCATTACTGTCCAGTCATAAAGGCTCTCTTTGGTCTTAAAAGCAGTCTTCCACTCATCTCCAGGTCGGAGGCGAATCTAATGGTATCCTGCGAAGATCCATCTTGGAAAATGACTTGGCACCCGATAGCATGTCGAGCATGTCATCAAGGCGTGGAATTGGAAAACGATACTTGATCGTGATCTTATTGATAGCACGGCTGTCCACGCACATCCTCCACGTGCCATCCTTTTTTTGGGGTAAGTAGAGCAGGAACCGCCACGGGACTCATACTTTCTCGAACATACCCACGACGTAGAAGATCAGTGACATGTTTGTTCATTTCTTCGTGCTCACTCGGGCTCATCCGATAATGTGGTAAATGGGGTAAGCTTGCTCCAGAAACTAGGTCAATGTGACGCTGAATGTCTCGCAATGGGGGTAGTCCCTCAGGTAATTCTTCAGGCATAATGTCAGCAAACTCCTGAATAATGGGTTTCACCTCAGACAGAACTTCGGGTGTAGTCGCTTCTTGTTTGACTACCTCACGTCCCATCAATGCGTAAATAGTAGAGCTCTCCTGAACTTCATGTTGGAATGTCTGGGCTTCCATCAACAATACTGGACCAGTAGTCGAAGGTTTTGACGGTGGAGTATTTTTACCAGATTGTGCGGTCGCGGATCGGAGTGCAACCACCTGTCGAGGGCTAAGGGCTTCGCGTTGTGGTCTAAGGGTCACACGCACCTTGTCTATGAGAAATGAGTAAGTATTCATTTTTCCTCTGTGTTCAGTGTCTCGATCGAACTGCCAAGGTCTCCCAAGTAGTACATGACAGACATCCATAGGGGCTACATGGCACCATACCTCGTCTTTATATGAAGGCCCAATCGAGAAGCTAACGAGACTCTGACGGTGGATCGGTAGTTGAGTGCCACCTCGAAACCAAGCCACACTGTATGGTTTCTCGAGTGGTTAAGTTGGTAGACCCAACTTGTCGACCATTTCTTAAGACACGAAGTTCTCAACGCTTCCTCCATCAATGATCAACGAACAGTGACGCCCTCCTGAGGTGCAGGTGGTTCGGAATATGCTGCGTCGCAGCCAACTATCAGCGTCGTTGACAACGGGTGTAAGCAAGATGTTTGTGGGTGCGCTGTCAGGAGCGATAAAGTCCTCATGTTCAATTACCAGGAAAGGTCCGGATACATCTCCATCCACTCCCAGAAGCTCATAGTCATCAGCCCCCGTGGTGACAGCAGTCAAAGCGGTCTAATCCTCTTCAGGTGATTCCTGTTGGTCAGGGTCAGGGTCTTCAGGGTCTTCGATGGTGCATAAATGGGCGGGCCTAGCCTTAGGGTTTGGGTACTCTGCCGCGCGATGTTCCTTTTGATAACATCGGAAACAAGTATCAGGTCCTACAACAGGTCGACTCCCCAAGATGCCTGGTCCGGGGTTCCCACTAGATGGTCGGACGACGGCAGGAGTTGACGGTCTAGCTTGGGATTTACCCGTAACAATCGATGGGGAAACTATTGGTTTGGAGGTCATCATCGGGGTACTAGTGAGTGGGACGGAGTTCACAGAAAAAGACATCCTCCTTGTCTGGGCCTTAGCAAGCTTAGTCTCAGCCCGTTCAGCTTACTTGTAGGCTTCGTCGACGTCTCGACAGTTGTGGAGGTAAGAGTTCATCTTCGATAACTTGGCGGAGTCCTTGCATGTAGCGGGTGACTTCCTGGACAGGAGTCTCCTGCAATCGGTTGCGATGAATGAGGGATTGTAACCCTTCGGTGTATTCTCTCACGCTCATGGTACCTTGTTTCCATGATTGCAGTCGCGTGTATAGATCTCGTTTGTAATCTTCAGGCACGAACTTGGTTTTCAGTTTGGCCTTCATCTTGCTCCAACTGCGGATCTTACCTTTTCCTTTTCGTTTGCGTTCAGATTGCAAACGGTCCCACCATAGCAGAGCATGTCCCTTTAGTTTGATTGTGACAAATTGAACTTTTCGTTCGCTAGGCATAGTTTTCCATACAAAGAAGTGTTCGACGGCTTGGAGCCAATCCAAAAAGACATCAGGGTCTCGTCCTCCGTCAAATTCCGGAACATCAAGACGGATGCCTCGATCCCATCCGTCATCGGACCTAGGGCCAGGTCGTGGCGGGAATTTATATCCACTAGCAGGTTGTGAAGTATATCCAGGGGTGTGTGGATCTTGATTCTTTGAAGTGAAAGGGGTGTCATCTCTTAATCCTTCATCTTCGCTTTCTTGTGAAAGATAGTCGCTAACATCTCCATCGGAAGTAGAAGAGCTAGAGTCGCGGGATGTGTTACTCTGTGAGTGCCGTCTCCGACTAGTACGCCGGCCTTTGTTCGGCGTCTCATCACTACGATACTTCCCTAGCATGCAACTATTTAGGGTGGCAATTTGTCCGCACATCAGCTGCACTTGCTGCATTTGAACAGCCAAGGATTCTAACGATAGCTCAGTGTGTGGGGTATAGTCGGTTTTAGAGGTAGTCAGTTTTTCGGCCATGAGACCCTATCCTTCCTCTCTCTCTCTCTCTCTTTTGTTTTGTTGTTGTTTGTTTTTTTCTTTTTTCTTTTTTTGTTTTTATATATGCAATAAAACAGAGGAACGGATCGATATGCTATGATACTAAATTGATGCAAACTATATGCAATACGAACGGAAATACGATGTGATGCAGGCGAGTTGTCTAACTGGGTAGGTAAATTAATGGAAATGCTACGACACTTAAGAAAAACTTGATACCAATAAATTTCAGCAACAAAAGATCGCGAGATACTCTACGTACAGCACAATCTTATCACAAATTTAGGGCAATCCTATTAGATAAAAGATTTCAGGAATGATATAACGATACTGCGGCAAATAGTGATCTCAATACTTCGCCAAACAAAACAGCAATACAGTAATTAACACTACTAATGACACTCAAATAGAATCATATGTAAGAGGCGCTCATACCACAACCGGCGGGGAGTTTCGGCTCATTTCAGACCTGGTCGGCATCAAAATCGAGTGCTGGAATGCTTGCAGCAGCACGGGATGGTTCGTGACAGGGGTGGACGGGGCGACGGCTACACAGTGACTGGCGGGCGGCAGCGCAGGCGTGAACAGTGGGCTGTAGGTTGTTGGACTGGGGATTAGGGAGTAGGAAAGGCGGCCGAACAGGGAGGTGGGCGATGGGGAATCGGGGTGGGCGACGGGGAGCGGGAGACTGTGATGGCAGGGGTGGGAAGGAAGGGGCGAAGAGTTGTGGGCGTGCGAGGGGAGGTGTGTCTGAGCGTCGGTGAGAAACGATGGGGGTGGGCGTGGGGAAAAGGAAGGTAGAGGCGGCGGGCGGCGAAAGGGTGGGGAGGAAGGGTTATGGAAGGTTGTATCTCGATATATCAGCGATATATCGGTGATATATCGGTATCGACAGGTCACCGATATATCGTCGATATGTCCGATATCGGGCATCGACAGGCAAAAAAGGCGAGCTGAATCCCGATGTCGGCGATATGGCGTCGATATATCGTCGATATCGGTATCGACATGGTACCGATATCGATATCGATATCGATATGTCCTTCCATGGGAAGGGTAGCAGACGCGCGATGGGGAGGGGCGAGCGGCGGGGAGGGAAGACGGGGAGGATGGCACGAGGGCGTGGGAGGGATGCGGGAGTGGGCGGAGGCGGCGGTGTGGAGAGTTAGGGTTCGTGGGGAGAGAGGCGCGGGTGGGGGAAGGTTAGGGTACGGGGATAAAGAAAGGGCGGAAGTAGAGAGAGAGGGAGAGAGAGAATAAGGGATGGGGAAAAAATAAATCTTCATTCAAAATCTATCCCCATCCTTGCCACTGGGGTGCCTTTATAGAGGCCAAATCCCCCCAAACAAGCAACTACTCTTCTAAAAATAGAAAAAAGGAAAAGAAGATAAGGCCTTGTATAATAAGCCTTTTACATAAATAAATAAAAAGAATAAATAAAGAAAAAAAACAAATGCCCGACTAAAAAAAACACCACATAGCATCATGCTGCATCAACATCTCTGCCTATACCAGAGATGCTGGAGGAATAAATGTGCAAAGCAAAAAAAAAAGAAAGCTATCCGAGCTCTTTCAAAGCATAACAGATAAGACCCATGTTACACAAACATGGGTTGAACTCCGTTGAATTACCATTCCAACCAACAACTTACCACCCCATGCACCCACTGATAGCATCCCCCAAAAATCAGAGAACAAGGATACCGCCACCTCATGCGAAATAAATATGTCCCATATATCTAGCAACGTCTCATCAAACACACTACATCTGCATTTCCTCAAGAAAAATCCCAACCACCCTCCTTTTGTTCGGTTGCCCCAAGCCTCAGCATTCTAGGAGAAATTTCACTGGCCAAAAATGGGGGCATCCCCCCAAACTTCACCTTAAAGCGATTCACGACCACTTCAAGCTTCTCCACAGCCATATCGCAGCCTTTACTCCCACTAGAATACCCAGCATCACTAATGGCATCAACAAACTATATTATTGTGATAACATCACAAACATGTATGTTCAAAAATGATAGCACCCCCTTATTGGCGACCATAGCCCCAAAAGACAGATGATTGCGAGGCACACCAAAATCTTCAAATAATACAGCCAAAGCAAATGACATGGGGCAATGGGAGGGACCAAAACTAAACTTTTTGTGGCCCTCAGTGCCACAAAGCACCAAAGTCCACAGCATTAACAACTAAAAGTACCGCCCCCTACTCATGCATCAACCTACGTACATAGACCGATGTGACGTCCAGCGAGACTACATCCCCTGCGAAAGCCATCAGGAAAAAATGATGGAGGCATCTTCTAACATCCCCACAATCTCACCACACGACACTGTAAAAGCAATCAAAACATGAGGGCACAGACCCATCAACACATCAACACTCTCCTGCAGACACGAACACCCGTCTCGGCAGGCTATGTCGTATGTGGGGAGATCCATGTGCAACATCAAGAATATCCGAATGCTACACAGGGATCTCCCTATCCTCGAGGAGGAATCCTCATGAGTCATGAGGATGTCACACCTTGCATAATTTGAGATCCCGACATCAATGACCCTGTACATCACACTTGAAGCACTAGAAAATTCCCTCTATAAGCAGGATCGAGCTACATCCACAACCACGATGCCGCATCATCTCCCAAACCCCAATTATCATTAACAATGGCATCAATGTGTTCACTAAATCGATCGCACGGGCCGCATATGCGGCCGCATATGCCCGTGTGGCGTGCAGACCGCACCGATTATTTGAATCAGTGCATTATGCGCCCTCCCGCATATGCGGCCCGCATATGCCCCGCATATCCCGCATATGCCCCGCATACTGCTCCAGCAGCTCCAACTTTTCAATCTTCTCATTCAGGTCCTTAATTCTGTAACTTTGTCTCTTCATTCAATTGTTAGAATATGACATGCATTTCTATACAATTGCAATGCATTATACCATTTTGTATATGCAATGTTTTATGTTTTTCTCATATATTATTTTCACGAGTATATGCAATGCATCGTCGAATATTTTCTATATATACCGATTGAGGTTTTGCTCACGGAGTGCATGTATATGTATTGAAGTTTTGTTATTGCGAATCATATAATGTAAAGTTTTTATGGTAAATATTTTTTTGTGATTAAATATAAGGCAACTAAAAGTATATATGCAAACCCATCTAACATGAACCGTTTTTCTTAGATCTTCTTTAACTCCATTTAGATACATAACTTTAGTGGTAATGTTATTCATAGATATTTTTAAATTTTTAAATTAAAAATTAGAAAACCGCTTAGAACCGCATATACCCCACATATGCCCCCGCATACCGCTTAATCAGTATTCGGTGACCAGTCCGAACGCATACCGCTTTCCTGAACCTTGGGCATCATCACCCACAATACCACTTGCAGCATTGCCTACAGCAACATCAAGTTCCAAACCCCCACCATTGCCCATGATAACCTTCCCTGAACCCCCATGAACGATTGCCATAGCAAAATCAGGGGCCAACAAAACAACACCAACCTTAGGAAACCGCTACAACTTGGTGGAGCCATCCCTAGGCACCTGCTACAAGTTGGCGTAGATATCATGTGGTGGCAAAGGACCAAGCCCTTGCCGAAGCTCATACTATGGAGGCCATAACTCCCCTGCCCATTGGCACAGAGCATCAACCGAAGAGTGGTGGTTCTCAAGGGAGCAGATCTGCACCGCTCTATAGGTTCCCCTTCTATCACCTTCACTATCACCCCCATCCCAAAAAAATGATCCATTGAATCCCCTTACGAAAATCCATTGTTATGCTTTAGTAGAAAAGCATAGGATCCATTAAAATTCTTACTAGCTTAAAAGCTAACATGTGTACTAGAATAACTCAAGTTACAAATGTGGACTTCAGTTGTAAAAGGTGCACCCATAGGAGAACTGCTCTAATATATGTCTATATGATTCTTGTTTCTGGGGTAATAAGTGATAGTTATTATCTAGATCATACATATTGAAGTTATTTAGTTATTTTCTTTTCTTTTATTTATTGAGCTATATAAGCCATCAGGGGCCTCTAATGAAATTATCTCTCTTTAGACTCTGTGGCTATATAAGAAACCTCATACCCCTTAAATAAAGTGTCCCATTCATTCTCAGCAATTTGTCCACACGGTATCAGAGCAATGATCCTAAAATAGAGCGCATGCCCTAATACCCCACCACTACCTCCAGCCTCTCAAGGTCGAACGAAGAATTCATTGGTCATACACGGACCCCCATTTTGCGTCCCTTGTTCTTCTTGCGGACCTAAACCCAGTGGTTGGAGGTATCTGATGACCGCGAAATCCACCTCTTTAATAATCGTGAATTGTAGTATAGGAAGTGAATTTCGGTCGTCAAAATACCACAAGCTCTGAATGTTGTGGACTATTTTTACTTGGTAAGTTTACCAAGGTCGAACACAGGGAACGGTGATTTTTAGTTGCTTGGTTTTTAATCAAATTAAATAATTAATTAATGATCGATTAATTTCTATGTTGAGAAAATATACAATGCAACAATATGCAAATGCAAGGAAATATACAGAGATGACAGTTCAGCACGGGATCTGGAAATTGGATTTATGCTCCAAATGATGTTAATTGATAACCTCGAAATTTATCACAGATCAGAATCTATAATTCAAGAGAAATAATCAGAGTGTCAATAAATAATCTCCTATGTTCGGGTCTCTGATGCAAATTTCTTCTAAATTCCCTGTAGATTAATCTTTAATTGATAGACATTATCTTCGAAACATACAAGGAAATAAATTTTCAATCTTCTTCTCCGAAACCCCTGCATAAAATAAGTCCTCAAATAATATCTCAACTCCAACAATTCCCTGTAAAATAAATCGTCAAGTTTTTCAAGGGAGATATGGCACAGATATGTCAAACTTAGCCTGCAAAAGTCAGTGATGATCCGCAAATAAAAATTGACAATAAACCACCTCAGATCTGTTCACAAACTATGCTAAATGGTAGAGCATGAAAAGAGCTTCAAAACGACATATTATACGCTAAAATTGGAGTCCAGATGGAGAAGATATGCTAAAATGAAATTTCAGGGACTAAAATGTAATTAAAATAAAGTTTTCCTTCAAAATAGTCCCTGGAAGGACTTATCTGCAATTTATGAAAATCGGAGGGGCTCCGCTGCAATTTACCACAGGCGGGGGCCTTCTTGTAATTTCGGAGACCTTCGGGGGCGTTACTGCAATTTTCCCAGAACGCACGTGCAAAGCACGTGCACCTGGAGGCTTGTGTGCGGAGGCGGAGGCTCGGGGCCCCGAACCTGCGGCTGGGGCGCGGACCAGAGGCTCGGACTTTTGAGCCTGAGGTTCGGATGCTTCGAACCAGAGGCTCGGTGGCTGGCTCGGTGAAGCCCACGTGGCGGCTTATGGGACGTTGGATCAAGGGTTGGCCCTTGATCCAACGGTGACTGTGCGTCGAGGGAGGCGGGGCGGGCCAAGCGCCTGGGAGGCGCGGAGGAGCGTCGCGGCTCCTCCGCGCGAAGGCGGAGGAGGGGCGAGGCGGAGTCGGAGGGAGGCGCGGCGAGGCGGAGGTGCGTGGCGATCGCGTTTGGCGGAGCAGCCGACCTGCGGCCTAAGGCGATGGCGGAGCTGGTGAAGGCGCGGCAGCGGTGTTCGCCTGGATGAGGCGCCGGTGAAGGTGGTGTGGGTGGATGGCCGAGCGCGTGGGCGCGGCGGGAGGCGGAGGTGGCGAGGTGCGGAGCAGGTCGACGGAGGTGGCGAGCGGGGCCTTGCGACGGAGGACGTGGGGGCTGAAGATAGAGGGTAACATGCGAAGAAGATGAAGCTGTAAAAAAATTGGAGTCGCCTTGGTTTGGAGCGTGGATGGCTCTGGTTATGGCTCGAGTCGCCGGCGTGCGACGAGCTAAGCAGCCCGATAAAGGCGGCGACAGAGTTCCTTGAAGCTCTGGATCACGCCGAGTTTGGCCGCTGTCACCGGCGTAGGAGGGGAGGGCGGATGGCGTTGCTTGGCGTCTGGGGCTGAGCTTTATAGGAGGAGGAGAAGGTCGGCGTTACGTGGGAGGGGTGGCGGCTTTGATGGCCGCGCATGGCGGTGGGTGAAGGAGGAGAAACGGCCGGGGGAGTGGGCGTGTGTAACGGCTGAGGAAGAAGAGGGCGGGGTCACGTGCTGGGCACGTGACCCAGGTGTGGCTGGTAGAGAGGGAAGAGTGGGGTGCCACGTGGCACACCCATAAGCTGCCACGTGGCACCAAAAAAAATTCTGATTTTTAAAAGGGGGAAAAGAGATAGAAGATGACCTCGGATCGAAAAATTTTCTTCACGAAAGTTGTTCGTCTCGTCGAGATCTACAACTTTCATGAAGGGCTCGGGAGCAAAAGAGGTCACCTGTGCGAAGTGGTATTTTTGGTGGCTTTCCATGTGTACGAGAAACCGTATTTTGATATTTTGTATTTTTTTGGTGGTTTTAGAGGGGATAAAAATTCTAGAAAAAATACGATAAAATAGAAGAAAATTATTTACACATTAATCTAATTTTTTTTGGATTTTTAAAGGATAAGAATTTAGGAAAATAAAATAAAAGTAAGAGACGGACAACTTTTGTACAGACCGACAGCGGACACTCGGACTTGGTCAGTTTCTTTGATTTCAGTTTTGATCTGGATTTGGATTTTCACGTCGCTTAATCAAACATTCATCAAAGAACACAAATGAAAAAGAAATAAAATGAAAAGGATTAATTATGTACATAAAATCTCAGGTCAAAAATAGCAAAAAGTCAAAATGCGCAAAAGAGGCCCAAAATCCAACTTTCACATATGAGCTCCGAATTTTACGAAATTGGTCTTGTTTTGAAGGTATTTGAAAATGAAGTACTTTAAAAGTGAGTAGACCAAAATCGGACACTGTATGTGGGAGATATGCTCATTTTAGTCTGTCAGATGTGAAATTTGACTTTGGGATTATTTGACACTTATTGGAGTCAGTAATTTTTTTGTATTTTTTATTTAATAAGGTTAGTAATATCTACACAATGGAGGTGGTTTTGGGTCAATCGGAGTTAGGATGAATTAACTAAAAATGTGAGAAGTTAGCGGCTTTTTGGGCTAATTTACACAAGGGATTTTTAATGCAATTTATGCATGATGAAATGCGGATATTATTTACACATGCATGATGGCTAATAATGCTCTTTTAATGATTAATTACAAGAGGATGATGGGGGACAGAGCCTAAATGACCAATTTTAGCATGATGAATACGAGATTCATCATACCCCTATACTTATACCATGCTCGTCCCCGAGCATTAATGAATGACTTAGTTGAATACACCCCTGACTGTGTATGTGAATTTTCAAGGCTTAATTCATAGAAGACCCTTAATTTGAGCGACCCTAAAATTCTGGGCTCAACCAGGCTTTAATCAAAAGGTATCCAACTTCTCTAATTTTCAGACTCTCTGTTTGTACATATAATATAAGGATATGATTTTAAGTGTACTGCATTTCATGAAAGTCGAGTCGGGGCATCACTCAAAGTTCCAGTCCCAAAGATCCTCCTCTAGACCTAATCCTCAACACTAGAGAATAAGTCTATTCTTGCTTCAGTCAACCGTCTCATTAGTTTGTCAGACTTGAAAGTGTATATGGACGGCCAGTTGATGGAGGGCATAGGATTGTGTCTAATTTTCTCTCCCTTACATTGGAACAAGGTGCCTCTCGAGTGCCTTATTACTCAACACAAGTATATTTTTATTTTGTTGATCAATGTGTCCGTCAAGAGAATTTGGAGTCGTCTGCACTTGTTTTTCTGGGAGTACACCGGGTGTGTCTCTTTTGAATATCTAAGATACCTTCGACACCCAGACTTGTATCGCTTACGATGCAGGGGCCTTTTATGGTGTCAGCCCGACTCCTTGGTCGTAATTAGCGCTTGGTCCAAGTGGACACTTTGAAATGTTTGGGAGCGCTCGCCATTGGTGGAAGCTCATTTGGAATTTGACTTTGGATGATAGAGCTTTTCTTTGACATTTTTTTTTCTTTTCTTTTGTTGGCTAGCTCCACTGCTTTTACCAAAAGTTGGCGCACGCTGATCAACAATTTTCCTTAAGTTTCATCACACCCTGGCACTTAGGTCAATATCAAAAAGATAACATATGAATCTTGTTCACATACTGGCTAGTGTTTTGCTGACACTCAGGTTTTCTGAAGCCTTCATTAACTTTATCCCATCCTCGAATATCATCAGACCGGATCTATACTCAAATCTCTAGTCCTAGTTCCTCAAGTGATATCTCAACTCATCTCATCAATCATGCAGTTGTGGGAGTGATTGTGTTGATCATATTCTTTTTTAAGGTAGAGATGAAGAGTGCAATATAGCGCTCAAATCTTTCAAACTAGGGAAGTGTGGATTATTAAGTTCAAAACCCTAATGACTAAGGCAGGCTAACGCAGAATCTCAAGATCTCAGAAATCAAGTGTCCTCAAAAATCCTCAAGCCTTGAGTGATAGTGAATGTGTCAGGAATATATCGACCAAGGGATGCATGAAATGCTTGATGAAATGCAAGAAGGATTTTTTTTTTGGGTTTTTATTTTTTGTTGTTTTTTTTTGTTTTTTTTTTGTTTTTTTTTTGAAAAACAGGTATTATACACACTACTTGTACCCATCCCCGATGTTAGATAAAATCGATTAAAGTACGGGCTATGGATAAAGTAGATAAAATATATACAAATACACCCCCCTATACTTAGCTTGTTCTATGTCCCCATGGCACAAAGTGAAATGTTGACATAGCTCGTACTAAATATAGAGGGATTAAAAACAAAAGAAGAGAAGTGATGTATCAACAATGGTAGCGGTCCCCCTATACTTAGGTTCAGGTCAGCCTAAGTATAATCGGATAAATACAGAAGGGGAACCGGGTAGATTTGCGGATGTACAAGATCAAGGAGGTTTGCGACGGACCTTCTTGCGGGAGTGTGGAGGGAGATAGTATGGAGATGTGGAGTGTGATGAAGAGGAGGCCGATGAAGAAGACCAGCCATCGTCGGAGTCGTCCTCAGGAGAATAGTAGTGGTCTGCAGAGGATCTCCAACTTTTGTCGATCAGAGGTAAGTGCCCTTGGATCAGAGCTGTACCTATTGCACTTATCTGATGAACCACATCATGATCGGACGAGGACTCGTCAGAAATCACCTGATGTGTAATGTCAAAGGTGACTTTCTTGGTCGGTTTGTTTCCTTGAGAAGTATTGGGAGGAAGTTGGACAGTCTTCATCTCCCTGTCTTGAGTAACCGGTGTGGTATTTGTGAGTTCCTCATCAGATGAATCTCCATAAAAGTCGACCAATTCTTGAAGGGTCATGCACTGCTTCGGTCGAGGGAGAGTGTTCCTGCGGATCTTGTGGTTTATGGCTGGGGGTGTTGATGTCACTTCAGAATGATCATGAGTTTTGGTGACAGCAGATGTTTCTGGAGTCGGTTCCTTATAAGGTTCAAGTATGTCATGAATTACTGCCGACTCGAAGATTGGACCACTCAAATAATCGTGGTGATCTTCAAAAATATGGTCCAATTCTTCAGAAGCTCCAAAATCTTGAATTTTCCTAGGAGCAGTGATAGGGTGGTGAGAATCCGAAGTTTGTCCAACAGTCAGTCTTTTGGGTGACTCTCCTAGTGTTTTTATCAGTGTGTCATGCGGAGATGTCTGATAGTGTGAAATATCGTGATCATAACTGTTGGTTTCAAGTTGGTTTTCCTCAGAGCCAGATGTGTCATTGGGGTTCGAGTTCGGGAACTTGATTTCCTGAGTCTCGCAATCGACGATCGCCTTAGCGGAGGCTAAGAACGGCTTTCCTAAAATAATAGGAGACTCGGACATTCTTCCGGGGTGCTCAATGTCAAGGACAATAAAGTCCACCTTATGTGCTTGACCTCGGAAATTTATGACGACAGAAATGATCCCCCGCGGTCTTTTGGTAGAACGATCGGGTAATTGAACGATCACCCTAGTCTTTTTGAGTTGTCCGAGTTTGAGTTGGTCAAAGACGGACTTGGGAAGGATGTTTAATGTAGAGTCGTCGTCTAATCGAACATGAGTGGATATAAAATCCTCAATTTCACATGTGACCCGAGTCAACCGCTTGACTTTGCGGCTTTTGAGTTTATGATTCATCACCAAAGAACTAGCCATAGATATGACATGATATTCAGTCCTGGATCGTTTCTTGCCCGTCTTTTTGGGTATCAGTCGACTCTTCACAAATCTCTTAAGATCGGGCACATATTCTATGGCTTTGATTAATGGAAGCTCTAAGATCAGACTCTTGCAAAATGCTTCCATTTCAGAATTGTCCAATTTTTTTGAATTTTCAAATTTTTCCATTTTTTTGGTATTTTCTGTAATATGGTCAGTCGGGGGGTCAGAGATCAGTGGTTGTGTCTGATTGTGATGATCCAGTGGTTCGCATGGTGGTGACCTCACTTCTTCTGAATTTTGCATTGACTGGATGAGATCATATATTCTCATAGTTAAAGTGTCTGCTCTATGATTAATCCGAGCAATCTCATCCTCAAACATCTCATGACTAGTGATTGTATAATCAGTCTCCATGTGTCGTGATTCGGGTATGTATCCTCGAGGAGAGTATTGATTGTTCATAAACATTATGGGCTGGTCATGAGTTGAATTTCCTTGAGTTTGGTTTTCTCGTGTGTTGTCAAAGGAAAATTGATACTTATCTTGAGTCGGGGATAATTCAAGAGGTTGTTAGATCCTCGTGATCGGAAATCGTGTTCTATTGTCAGTATCGATCACTCTATTTTTTATCCTCAATTCTGATCTCTCTCTTATGTCCATAAGATTGTCCGAATGTGAGAGAGGGCTAGTCCAAGAAGAAGTGTTGTCGTAGGGTGGGATGTATGGGTGGGAAGAGAAAGATGACTGAGGTGAATTTGATTTGAAGCTCAGGTTCTCTTGAGGAGTGTGAGAAGAAGAATATCGGGACAAGGTCGTGGAGATCGGAAAAGAAGACCACTGTGCCGACATCTTGTCAAGATGGATGGAATGATTAGCGAACCACGATTTGCTTGCAATTGCAAGGTCTTTGACGCACACAAATCAAACACAAAACAAACACGTTGATTCACCCACTCAACACTGGTGAAGGCACGTTAGGGTTCGGCCGCTTATCTTTTCAATTTTAATTTAATGACAAAACAGTCTTGCAGATTAAGCGGAGCTGTTAGGTGCCGAAATATTTCACAAAGACTGTCCCAAGTTCATACAACTAGTTGCACCTACTCTCAGCCAGTATAGGTGTAAGTACGGACCGTAAACGGCTACCCGTGTTACTTGAGGACGGAGCCTTCCGCGGTGTCCTCTAAACCACCTACTCTGCTAAGGGAAGTCGGACCGTAAACGGTTACCCGAGACCCTCACTGAAAAGTAGCTAATTGTTTTTAAAATCAGTAGTCTAAATGAAGTATTTCGGTTTTTGGCTCTACCCTAAGGTGTGCGATCTTGTCCTTAAACAAACAATGAGTGGGTTTCTCTCCACCAAACAAGAGTTAATTTTAGGTCAGTTTATTTGCAGTCACCTTGATTAGCAGTCCCAATTTTAGATTAAGGTTATCACTGTAGTTTAGGTGAGCACAGAAATTCACGCCTAACGAGCAGTCCCAATTCCGTTAATTCCTGAGTTGTAAAACTTGAGGAGGGAGAATCGAAAAAAAAACCAATGCAAGCGTAAATCAATGATGCATGCTTAAGAGAAAGACTTACAGTGACTCCTCGCGTTCTTCATGCGGGATGCAGTACAAGGAATTAAAATTTACACTAAATGATATGCACAGATGAAAAACGCCCTAGACAGATAGTTCTATTAGCGGGAAGAATTGATTGAAATTTTTGGCTAATGTTGAACGATCTACAGTGCGTTTAATTAGTGAAAAGTGTGGCCTAAAAATTACGAGCACAATCAAATAATTCTAATCTAGCGTATGTGCTCCTAAATTCTACGTCAAGCCACAGAGAGTCCAGTCCTGAATATTACAATTTGACAGGGTACAAGGAGAGAGGGACCCTGTGAATAATGCAGAAATTTAAACCTATGCTAACTCTCTCTCACAAAATAAAAATTAGTTTTCTTTGCAAGTCCTTGATTTATATCCAAAATTATCTCCGAGTAATCTGCGAAGAAAGAGAGTGCGGTTAGTATATAAAAAAAATCAAAAAAATGCAAAAGAAGGAAAAATGACACAAAAATTAGTTTCACAAAAATCAATTACAGAAAATGATTCAAAACCCTAAAAATTCGTCGTTCCCCGGCAACGGCGCCATTTGATGACCGCGAAATCCACCTCTTTAATAATCGTGAATTGTAGTATAGGAAGTGAATTTCGGTCGTCAAAATACCACAAGCTCTGAATGTTGTGGACTATTTTTACTTGGTAAGTTTACCAAGGTCGAACACAGGGAACGGTGATTTTTAGTTGCTTGGTTTTTAATCAAATTAAATAATTAATTAATGATCGATTAATTTCTATGTTGAGAAAATATACAATGCAACAATATGCAAATGCAAGGAAATATACAGAGATGACAGTTCAGCACGAGATCTGGAAATTGGATTTATGCTCCAAATGATGTTAATTGATAACCTCGAAATTTATCACAGATCAGAATCTATAATTCAAGAGAAATAATCAGAGTGTCAATAAATAATCTCCTATGTTCGGGTTTCTGATGCAAATTTCTTCTAAATTCCCTATAGATTAATCTTTAATTGATAGACATTATCTTCGAAACATACAAGGAAATAAATTTTCAATCTTCTTCTCCGAAACCCCTGCATAAAATAAGTCCTCAAATAATATCTCAACTCCAACAATTCCCTGTAAAATAAATCGTCAAGTTTTTCAAGGGAGATATGGCACAGATATGTCAAACTTAGCCTGCAAAAGTCAGTGATGATCCGCAAATAAAAATTGACAATAAACCACCTCAGATCTGTTCACAAACTATGCTAAATGGTAGAGCATGAAAAGAGCTTCAAAACGACATATTATACGCTAAAATTGGAGTCCAAATGGAGAAGATATGCTAAAATGAAATTTCAGGGACTAAAATGTAATTAAAATAAAATTTTCCTTCAAAATAGTCCCTGGAAGGACTTATCTGCAATTTATGAAAATCGGAGGGGCTCCGCTGCAATTTACCCCAGGCGGGGGCCTTCTTGTAATTTCGGAGACCTTCGGGGGCGTTACTGCAATTTTCCCAGAACGCACGTGCAAAGCACGTGCGCCTGGAGGCTTGTGTGCGGAGGCGGAGGCTCGGGGCCCCGAACCTGCGGCTGGGGCGCAGACCAGAGGCTCGGACTTCCGAGCCTGAGGTTCGGATGCTTCGAACCAGAGGCTCGATGGCTGGCTCGGTGAAGCCCACGTGGCGGCTTATGGGACGTTGGATCAAGGGTTGGCCCTTGATCCAACGGTGACTGTGCGTCGAGGGAGGCGGGGCAGGCCAAGCGCCTGGGAGGCGCGGAGGAGCGTCGCGGCTCCTCCGCGCGAAGGCGGAGGAGGGGCGAGGCGGAGTCGGAGGGAGGCGCGGCGAGGCGGAGGTGCGTGGCGATCGCGTTTGGCGGAGCAGCCGAGCTGCGGCCTAAGGCGATGGCGGAGCTGGTGAAGGCGCGGCAGCGGTGTTCGCCTGGATGAGGCGCCGGTGAAGGTGGTGTGGGTGGATGGCCGAGCGCGTGGGCGCGGCGGGAGGCGGAGGTGGCGAGGTGCGGAGCAGGTCGACGGAGGTGGCGAGCGGGGCCTTGCGACGGAGGACGCGGGGGCTGAAGATAGAGGGTAACCTGCGAAGAAGATGAAGCTGTAAAAAAATTGGAGTCGCCTTGGTTTGGAGCGTGGATGGCTCTGGTTATGGCTCGAGTCGCCGGCGTGCGACGAGCTAAGCAGCCCGATAAGGGCGGCGACAGAGCTCCTTGAAGCTCTGGATCACGCTGAGTTTGGCCGCTGTCACCGGCGTAGGAGGGGAGGGCGGATGGCGTTGCTTGGCGTCTGGGGCTGAGCTTTATAGGAGGAGGAGAAGGTCGGCGTTACGTGGGAGGGGTGGCGGCTTTGATGGCCGCGCATGGCGGTGGGTGAAGGAGGAGAAACGGCCGGGGGAGTGGGCGTGTGTAACGGCTGAGGAAGAAGAGGGCGGGGTCACGTGCTGGGCACGTGACCCAGGTGTGGCTGGTAGAGAGGGAAGAGTGGGGTGCCACGTGACACGCCCATAAGCTGCCACGTGGCACCAAAAAAATTCTGATTTTTAAAAGGGGGAAAAGAGATAGAAGATGACCTCGGATCGAAAAATTTTCTTCACGAAAGTTGTTCGTCTCGTCGAGATCTACAACTTTCATGAAGGGCTCGGGAGCAAAAGAGGTCACCTGTGCGAAGTGGTATTTTTGGTGGCTTTCCATGTGTACGAAAAACCGTATTTTGATATTTTGTATTTTTTGGTGGTTTTAGAGGGGATAAAAATTCTAGAAAAAATACGATAAAATAGAAGAAAATTATTTACACATTAATCTAATTTTTTTTGGATTTTTAAAGGATAAGAATGTAGGAAAATAAAATAAAAGTAAGAGACGGACAACTTTTGTACAGACCGACAGCGGACACTCGGACTTGGTCAGTTTCTTTGATTTCAGTTTTGATCTGGATTTGGATTTTCACGTCGCTTAATAAAACTTTCATCAAAGAACACAAATGAAAAAGAAATAAAATGAAAAGGATTAATTATGTACATAAAATCTCAGGTCAAAAATAGCAAAAAGTCAAAATGCGCAAAAGAGGCCCAAAATCCAACTTTCACATATGAGCTCCGAATTTTACGAAATTGGTCTTGTTTTGAAGGTATTTGAAAATGAAGTACTTTAAAAGTGAGTAGACCAAAATCGGACACTGTATGTGGGAGATATGCTCATTTTAGTCTGTCAGATGTGAAATTTGACTTTGGGATTATTTGACACTTATTGGAGTCAGTAATTTTTTTGTATTTTTTATTTAATAAGGTTAGTAATATCTACACAATGGAGGTGGTTTTGGGTCAATCGGAGTTAGGATGAATTAACTAAAAATGTGAGAAGTTAGCGGCTTTTTGGGCTAATTTACACAAGGGATTTTTAATGCAATTTATGCATGATGAAATGCGGATATTATTTACACATGCATGATGGCTAATAATGCTCTTTTAATGATTAATTACAAGAGGATGATGGGGGACAGAGCCTAAATGACCAATTTTAGCATGATGAATACGAGATTCATCAGTATCGCACAAGGCCATCAGTTCCAAACCACCATCGCCTAGGTTCTGTACCACCATTGCCTAAGAAATCAATGCCTACGGGATCGCCACCTAGGGCCTATGCTTCAGATCGGGCCTCCGTACAGCATTAAGCCACCATACGACCGTGGATAACTGCCTAAGGCATCACCTCATAGGCATTAGGATTCAAACCAAGCTTTCAAGCGTACCACGCCACCGTGCGACTATAGACCATCACCTACACCTTCGATTTTAGGCTGCAAACCATCATTTATGCCTTCAGTTGCAAATCATCCTTTTGTTCCAAGCCAAAAAGATAGCTACGCCTAGTGCCATTTACGTGGTACACACAACCACCATGGTATCTTATATGGTGCCAAAACTCCTTACCATTGGTCTGCTACAGATGTGTGATTAAACATATTATCATTCTCTTTGATCTTTATCCCCGATCACGATGGTCACGAACTCCCACTGAGACCAAAATCATGTTCTCTATCCTCTGCGATGATGTAGGATACTTCTATCAAACTCAAGGACACAAAGAATTATGTGCTCCAGTCTCAGGCTTTCAAGGTGCTCATTGGTGGTCAAAGGAATATATCGACATTGACAAAGGAATCTCTACAAGAGACAGGCAATATTAACCCGGACTTGGGAACAATTATTGGGTCATGACATGGACGAACAATAGAGTTGAGCACATATTGCAACGAACCTCTATACAAGGACACGACGGAGAATATGTGGGACGAACTGGCATAGACTTGCTCTCAGCATACTATCAAGTTTCATCTTGTCGACATATACATTTTTTTACGCTCAAGAAAGGGGGATACACTCGATGGTGCTCACCCCAATTGTCGACATATACATGCGGATTTGGTCTGCTTCTAAGGGAGAGTCCACCCTCGTAGTATCGTAATCTCAGTGGTCTCTATGAGGAACTTGCCATCCTCTATCCAATTTGTTATCCCAAACAAGTGACTGAGAGATCTGAGTGGCAAGTCTACAGGTTTTTAGATGGTCTCCATCCTCGCTATCAAATTGTGAAGGATCAGATCCTCACATTTGACACTTTACCATCCAGCAAGGTCTTCTTTGATTGTCTACAGCAGATTGAGACTTCTATTGGCCACATTCCTCCACAACCTGTGGAGAACTCTATCTTTCTTGCTTCCTCAGGATGTGGTGGACGTTAGAGCTTGCGAGAAGGACGAGGTTGTGACTCTGGTCATAGCCATGGACAAGGATGCATGCTATGTATTCACTGCCAGAAGATTAATCGCCCATTTGAGATATGTTGGGCGAAGTTTGGAATGCCCAGACAAACCAATGTTGCATCTGACTATGATGCGAGCGATGCAGCTTCTGATCATGACTACAATAGACAAACAGTCCAATTCTTTGCCATAGATTACTCCCATCTGATGCAGCTGCTACAGAACTCTACTCCCATTGAAACTACTCTTTCTGCGCACATGGCTACTACTTCTAGTACAGTAGCCAACTTTACTTATGTCGCAACATTAAGATAGATTATTAACTCGGTTGCATCTACTTACTTGACCGGAGAAGGTAGTCCACTGACCTACTCTCTACCCTCTTTCACTGTGAATTCAGTTCGGCTAGCCAACAGTGTTCATTCTCATGTTACAACCGTTGGGACCATGGAGTTTTCCTCAGAACTCAGGCTCTCCAGAGTTTGTTGCACTCCCGACTTTCCCTTAAGCTAATTATATGTTCATAAGCTATGTACTAAGTTGAACTGTTTGATTTTTGATGAGTTCTATTGTTATTTTCAAGACAACTGAAGGATGCAGATTTTTGGCGAGGAGAAAGAGAAGAACAGCCAAAAGTATCTTGATAATTCTGTTGATTCTACTTTCGGTTGAGTTGTTTCTGTTTCTGATGAATCGTTCCTAGGGCAATTCAGGCTCAGTCATCCCTCTGCTAGAGCCATTTTCCATATGTTTCCTGAACTATCATCACTGAAGTCGTTTGAGTATGAAGCATCTCAATTCGGTAAACATCATTGAGTCTCCTTTCCACCTAAGGATGATACATGTCGATCATCACCTTTTTCCTTAACCCCTTGTGACATTTGGAAACTTTGTATGGTCCGTACTATAGGCGGTCATAGATATCTTAATGTGTTTATGGATGATTATAGCAAATCTTCTTAGGTCTATTTAATAAAGGGCCATGTGTTTATGGATGATTATAGCAAGACTTGCTATCTTTCTTTGTCAGACAGGGGACCCTTCATCAGACCTCTTGTCTGTATACCTCTTAGCAGAATAGGGTAGCGGAAAGAAAAGTTTGTCATCTTCTAAACATTGCTCGCACCTTGCTTATTTACTTCCCAGGACCTATTGGGGGTGCCATTCTTATTGCCACCTACTTCATCAATAGGGTCCCCTCCTCGATTCTTAATGGGTTAATTCTGTTCTCACTTATGTGTGCTGATGAGGAACCTTTTTCCTCTTCCATTGAGAATATTTGTTTGCACTGCATTTGTTCTTAACTCTCAGACTACATATAAATTGTCTGCCCATGTAACCAAGAGTGTGTTTCTTGGCTACTCTTAGACGGGATATATGTGATATGGGTCTTCCATTCATCGCTACTATGTTTCAGTTGATGTCACTTTCTTTGAGCAAACCAGTTAGTTGTCAGTGACATACCTTGGAGTTTCTGTCACCTCCCATTACCTACAAAAAGGAACAAATTATTCGTTCTGTCCATCAATACCTGAAGGAATCTCCAGACCTCCTCTACGGTCACACTGACATCACTGCCTGTGTGGATGCTGATTATGCTAATTCTCTTGAGGCTAACAACCTACCACAGATTATGCCATGGTTGTTGGTAGGAACCTCGTTATATGTAACGGTGCAAGAAGCAGACCTTTATTTCTAGATCGAGTGCAATAGCTGAATAAAGATTCATGGCTCGAGCTACATGCGAGATTATCTGGCTGATCTCTTTTCTGCAGCAACTAGGACTTCATGCCACTACTCTCATCCTTTGTACCACGATAAAAGTCTGCTACATAAATTGCCACCAATCCTATATTTCATCAATGGACTAAGCATACTAAAGCCGATTGCCATTTCATTCGAGATGCGGTATGAGAAGGAAAGATCATTACTCCATATATATTCACGGATCTTCCGGTTGCAGATATATTCACAAAGGTCATGTCGAAGAAATGCATTCCATGATTGACTTCCAAGTTGAGCATGATCGATATATATTCTCCAACTTAACAGGGAGTTTTGAAGTTATTTCTTTTTTTGATCTAATTTAGTTATTTCCTTTTATTTATTTATTAAATCTTGTAACCCACATCAAATTCGGTAACCCACTTCAATGGTGGTAGTGCAGTGTGCCTACCACCCAAAAGATCAGGGTTCGAATCACCTATTATTGGGGTTGCATTAGGTAGCCGACAGCCAGAGTAAAAAACACTCGGATCTTTCAACATGGATTTGAGCAAAAATCTAAGTAGTCGACCCTGCTTAAAGTGGGAGAAGGTTCTGTCCTTTTTAAACATGTAAAGCCTTCAAAATCTTTTATGTAATTATTCCTTTTTTTGTCTCTAGTGTTTCATGTTATATAAGAAATCCCACACTCCTTGAATAAAGTATCTCATTCATTCTCAACAATTCTTCCACAATACCAGTAAACCCTTCGTGTACCAGTGTTTTATAAATGATATATGTGTTATTCGATCCTTAAAATAGCTTGAAACACCTATTATTTATACTGCAGCAATGTGTATCAATAGCCTCTCAAGATGTACTGGTGAGCTGGAATTTGCATGAACACAATTTTTTTTATCCACTAATTTTAACTAAAAATGTTAGCGATTCATAAATCTGTTTATCACAATTCTTTTACAGGTCAGAGTGATTTTTAAATCTATTTATTCCAATATTTTACAGATCATATGTCTTGTGTATCAACATAAATGTATGAGTTCATATTCAAAAATAAACCCTTAAATTAGTTCATTCTAGTGAAGTTCTCAATTTGAAGAGCAACCCCCAAGTATTCAAATACCAATCTTAGTTTTCAATCAAATCTTTGTCCAAAATCTCACGAGGATTAGTTCTTTACTTAACACCATTGTTCTTAATGCATGCATCTTTCAGTTCCCCGTCCATCACCTAAGAATCAGTCTTTGATATTCAAAACCAAATGTGTTCAAGGACGCACAAGAACAAGCTCAAACGAAAATTTAAATTCATTGGAAATCAATCGGATTCTTGCCTGAATTCATCATGATTTGCCTACAATTATGTTTGTGTGGCCAAATTGCCCCTCTGGCACATTCTCTCGTGACCATACTAAATTGTTGAATTCGCATCTATTGTATATAGCAGTGGGGTCGATCATACCAGATTTGATAAGCTTCTCAAGGATTCAGTTGCGAGGCAGAGTACTTTCCATCTAACAGCAAGGTTTCCCATGTTAAAAGCTATAGCGAGCAGAGGGGGAGAAAGACATGTGTAAAAGAAGAAACATACAAATACATCTTCATCCCGGAAGCAGGAATCACAGGAGCAGACAGAAGAAGGGCCATTGTAAGGGGGAGATTGATTGATGACTCAGAGAGAGAGAGAGAGGAGACAGAGTGTCAGAGTGTAGGACTTAGCAGAGGAGTCATATCGAGATAGGGAAAAGCTTGAAAATTATATTTAGTAACATGTTTATATAATACAAAAGGGAATGTGAGATATCTAACCTCTAGCCCAAAAGCCCTCCCTTTCTTCCCATCCATCCGTGCCAACCTCTCATGGGAATTGACAACGACAACGAGAAAGAGAAGATTAAGTAGTACTATCGAGATGGTAGCTGCTTTGGATATATTAGTGGACCTTAATCCATTGAGCCAAGAAAAACTTAAATTAAAGCTAGCATCAGCGACATGTCTACATTTAGTTCTTACTCATTTCTAACTACCATAAAATGGATTATCATAGTTAAAACCAAAGTTTACAACTTTTAAAATGACAACCTCATGCATGAAGCCACTGCTGTGTGCAAGGCATACTTTACGCGGCCTTACATTTTAATTGTATCAGACTATGTTCTCCGATTCAAACCTATGATCTCTTAATTACAAAGGGCCAAACTTAGCTATTGCGTGAAGACTCCCTTCATATGGAAAGTGAATATGGGAAGCAATTATGACTTGAATATGGTAGCAAAATAAATAAAAAAACAAAAAATAAAAAAAGAACACGAACCGATATTTAAAAGGATTAAAAAAAAGGTGTGCAAGCATGTCTATCTTCATTTGCTTTCTTTTTTTGAAGGGTGTCTAGTCTCAACTCTCAAGTAGTAACTAGTGCTAAGTCCAAAAAATGAATTGGGGGAAGACTTCCACTCGAGAAGGAAAAAGAAACAAAGAAAGTTGTTAGTATTTCTGTCTTAGCCACACTTCAGTTTTATTTATTTTTTGAACCAAAAAAAGAGAAAACACTGCCCCAAGTAGATATAGCCACAGTTTATGAATTGTGTGGTTAGAAGAAGACTCTAGACAGAGTACCTTGACATTTGTTGGGCAAAGTTTAATTGCATCCTCAGCATCATCAAGAGCACGACGGTAGTTGCCGAGTAGTAAATTAACATGTGCACGGTTAGCAAAGAGGATAGAGTTGTCCGCATCAGTTAAGGCCTTCTGATCAATGGCCCTTGTATAACAATCTACTGCATTTGCATAATGCTTTTTCCCCATTTTCACGTACTTATTGCCTTCCTCCTGTACAGAAATGCTCTTACTCAAAATAGACAATCAAGAGCAAGTACTCTCCCATGTTAAGGGGTTGGCTACATCAAACCAATTCTAGATACAAACAAGCAAAATCTATTCAACATAATCTATTCAACGTCAGCCTTTGGCAAAAATGAAGAGAAAATGCACGAGTCAAAAACGATAATCCGGCCCTAGTGCATGCCTAGCCAGCTAGACTTCAACCATAAATACTATATCTCAATCACGCTCCAAACGTGGACTATACACAAAAGTTAAATTTTGCAAGTTTACCGCAAACAAAGTCATGAATCTCCTGTTAATCTAATAAAGACAATGGGAATATACAAAAAGCACAGTATATATATTTGCTTCAGAAAAACAGATGGACAAGTTCTGCCTAGTTAGCACTGTTTATTTGGTTTAGCTTAACATGGGTTGTAAATCAAATGAAACAAGCAAATAAAATCCTAGTGCTTGGTGTTCCGGCATTACTAGCTGGGACTGAAATAATTGACAATTCTAAGCCTGGCACAATTATAAACTCAGTATAATCCCCATATGGATGGCTAAAATGGAGCGGAAAAGCTGTTTTTCCCTCTTCTCTAACTCGAAACCCAAAAAGGCGAACTTGCTTTTAGAATAAATGCAGCCCATTTCAGTCTAATTGTTTTCCCTAGGCGCAATACAAAGCTAATTACGTAGTGATTTAATACTTTCCTAAGGACAGGAATATGAGGATTAGAGATGAAATGTATTCTCTGGATAAAAACTTGGTTTTTTCCTTGACATACATATTCCGTTGTCGAACATACATACATCAGAATCAGATATCTCGAGTTCCGCGATGAGCCAATAGACAGGCCTTCCCATTTCGTTCACTTCATACAGGTAAAACCTATTTACAGCTAATAATCCCATCTGATGAGAACTTACTAAGTGCAAATAACAAGGAATCAAGCAAACCAAGCCTGGCAAACTAAACCCACAAATCAAAATCCAATCTTTTATCGATTCAAGAAGTGTCCTTGCTCCACTCAAATGAATGGAGTGAGAGAGAGGGGAGGAAGGAGACCTTGAGATCGAGGGCGGCGGCTTCTTTGAGGGCGGCGATGGCAGCCAAGTCCGCCATCTCCTTCTCGTTTGTGGGCTCGGACCCTTCCTCCATCCATAGCGCCATTCACCTATCGGTTCCGCCACTTCGCCGACGGGGTTTGTTGGCGGGAGGAAAAAACCTGGTTTTCTACAGTAGAGTAGGAGCGTGTTTACCTGCAGCTGCGTTTTAAACAAAAAAAATAAATATGAAGAAATCCTTAATTGCATGGGAAAATCTAAAATAAGCCCAAATGGGTCCTCAAACTGAGTTACATAAATCATAAATATATTTTTTTCAGTTGTGTGTATTGGGAGTAGTATATAAACTTCCTAGGTTAAGAGCTTTTTGTATTCTATGTATTTTTCTTCTTTCTCCACAAATAATGAAAACCAATCGTCGTCGTCAAATAACGTATACAAATCACAGGTGAACCTTGTAAGCCCATGTACATATGTGTTTGTTTGTTTGTTTGATCGTGTTTGTGTCTATGTGCTTCTGCTACTCCCAAAACCCTTTATGGAGATGTCATTGGGGGCAGTTAGATCTCATTGCTGAATGACGGGAGCTAGAGGTTGGAACGATGGTTTTCTGGTAGTGACGGGATGAGAGGTTGGATGATGGAATAATGGATAAGAAAAATCAGAAAATGGTCAGAAAATGAGTAACTGATCCAAACGAAGTCATGTGCGGGCAAGGATATGCATTGAGTGCATAGAGAAAAGTCATGTAAGCTCTCTTTTTGTAGAAGTTGGAATCATAGTTGAGATTTGATTATCGGGGATGTGATTAATACATGCTCGAAATGTGTACTTCAATCAAATCTTCTAGGAGCGATAATGATATCCTTTGGTGAAATTAAAGATGTTAAATGATAGAAGGAGGTCCCCTTTGTAAATCAATACTAATAATCTCACAAAGTAAGTTGAGTAAGGGGTTGAATTAGATTAAGGATTTGAGATGATTTGAACATTCAAATGCTATAGGATAGTTGGTCCTAATTCTTTCTTACTCCCTTTGAATGTATAAAAAGGCTTGATGGATTAAGTTGTGTTTGAATGATAAAGGCTTTGTTAAGCTTATGTTTGATTCTTCAAGCTTGATGAGCATGTTCATTCAACTGCCATTTTTTCATGCTTTTAATTTTGTATGTTTACATACTTTGTATATATCTCTTCATGCATTGTGAACATTGTGTATCTATATGTGTATTTGTATGTGAACACACACGAGTATGTATATGTGTGTGTGCATGCTTGCGTGAGTGAAATAAGGAAAGAGTAAGTAATGCTTGATTGTGAAAAGGCAAGGTAGCCATGGGAATACAAGAGGGAGCAGAACTCAAAAGCAAATTCCTAAGGTCAGCTTATTCTCTTTCACTAGAGAAGGCAGGACAGACACGAGACAACCCATGTGTATGCCTTAAGGATATAGTTGTTACCTATGTATATGGATGAGCATCTGGGTCGGGCCAGCCTAGCCCGAACCCGAATTATTTATGGGTTGGCCTTGGGCCAAAGATTTAGGCTCATTTAATAATTAGGTCGAGCTCGAGCTTAGCCTGGCCTGCATAGAAGCTCCTCTTAGTATCTGTAGGTGTTAGCTTTATAGGTACACGACGGTAAGGAGCAGGAAGATCAATATGTTTAATTCTCAATGTATCTATTTTTCATGTCATTCTTATGATCGTATTCACATTAGTCCATCTCGGTAATGCACATATTAATTGTAGGATTCTTTCTTCATTACAGAGATTGGATTTAACATATGTATGTAGACTTTGATCTCTCACTTTGACAAATTCATCTGGATTTAATGGGGAAGTTGGTAACAGACTAATACACTTGAGGTACATTTTTAAATCTGTTTGTTTACTATTGTTGCATGCTTGCAACCTGGTTGGATGGTTCTACTTTAATATTTGCATGTGTTTCTATAATACCTTTATGAAACTCTTTCCATTAGATACCTTAGAATCATATATATGACCAAATACGTGCAAAACACTAGGATAACTAAATAATAAATACCTGAAGAACTAATAGATACTCCACAATGAAGATTATAATCAAAATAACCAAATGAGGGTGCGTGTAGGAATGGAGAATACACAAATATATGGACTCGCTAAGCCCAGACTCATAAATTTTGGATTGGTCCAAGCACAATTGATTTTTGAACATTATGGACTGGACCGGCCCAGGCACGACCCATAGTAATTATACTTGGGCTTTGGCTTGGGCCTCCAAAAAATTAGTGGGCCTGGGCAGGCCCTGCCCATGATCATCCCTAACTAGGTATGTGTATTTAAGGTAGATTTTCCCTACAGTTCTTGTTAAACAAACCAATTCATATAGTCCATTTTATAATCTAATAGTTTTTCTTGTCAACTATACCTCAAATCGAAATAATTCAAAGATTATATCAAACTTTAAATATTTACACCTTTTAAATATTTATATTTGGTCACCGGTAATACCAAAAAGTCTGTTAAGAAAAGGCTTGCGTACAGGGTGATGTTTGGTTGAGTCATTTCCTTTAAGACTAAACCATGCAACAGGATTTGTTGCTCCCTTCTTTGCCCAAAAACTAGGGAAGGCATTAGCTACAACATAGCAAGGGTAGATAGGCACGTGGCCCATCTAGTATCCATCCTTTATGGTTGATATTCACTCCCACCCCATATCACAATCCGCATCTTGACCTTTCCATCACTAGGTACACCATCTATTCCTTATCTCTTCCCTTGGACAAGCTTGACGTAAATTATAATAGCAAGTTTCCACAGAATATTAGAGTCCCGAGCTTACTCTACTTCAGAAAAGGCCTAATAAGGGAAGGTGAAGATGGTTCTACGGAAACATTATGAGAAAAGGGATGGTAGGTATGGTGACATGCAGGGGATCTAGTGCAAGCGTCAAGCTGAAGATCGGTTAACTTGATGGGGAGGTAGTAGGAAGGTCGTGAAGGTAAGCAAGGTATGGTGTTAGAATATCTCTGAGATCCTCATAATGCATATTCATTTGTAATACTTCTCGTAATAAGCATTTTCTCTAACTATATAAGGGAAAAAATGATATTTCAAATATCGCTAGTAAGATAGAGTAGGAAAGAAGAGAAAAGGTGTAGCCAAAAAGAAAAGACTATTCGAGTTAAGACGCTTAACCCCTTCTAGTTCACAATTGCAAGGGTATTAGATAGGATATATTACCCTTTCCAACCAACTGAATAATCTAAAATGATTCCATGTTCATTCAACCTCTAGCGAAAGCCTATTCCAATAGAAAGCTTCTTTAATCAAGGATGAGGGAGAAAGAAAATAAACGAGTTGTGAGAAAAGAAATAAACTGAGAAAAAAGATTAAGTCGAGGGTTGATTAATCTATGTAAACCTCATCTCCTTCTAGAATTTCAACCTTCTCATCCTCACGCATGCATCTTGGTCTTAGGTGTATCAGTCTAGTTTAGGGAGTGTAAGAATGTGTCAGCCAGAGAGTTTGGCAGCATCTAGATCGCTTCGAACAATATAGTAAAATGAGGCCTCTCATGAGTGAAAAAAAATGGAAGATGGAAAAGAAGACCAGAGACGAGATCCGAGGGTATTAGGAAAAAAGATGGTGTATATATGGGAAGTTTTTCTCCTCTTGGTCGTGTTTGATCTTGATAATGTTAGAATATTCAAAATTTTCCACTTAATATATGGGTATAAGGAGGGACATGTTCAAATCTGGCTCTTATGTCTTTGCATGGTATCCTTATAGCCTAGCAAGGGAGTATGCTTTCCCTTTTAGTGCTTCGTCATTGTCGTTGGACCTTTGCTTTCATTGCACCAATGCAGAGTAATTTGAGAAATAACAATGTAACTTTTCTAGAAATTTATAATATGTGGTCTGATCAGACAATAAATTGTTTTAAATATGCTTATTGGTAAAAGTCAAATTAGAGAAAATCTTATTCCAAAAAATGTATGGGAAATACTTAAAGAAGTAATGTAGGGGCATATGTATTGCTGAGTAGACCACCCACCCAACATAGATTAGGAATACAGGCATTCCAACTCGTTTAATTGGAAGGACGCACTATTTATTTTCACCTATAAATTTGCAAGGGTTTTCATGCGGAATTTGATGGGGATTCAATGATTGTTCATGTACATTTATCTTTGGAGTCTTAAGCCGAGGCTAACTATTCTTAGAGGCCTCTCAATACCTAATCATGGACCTTTCTTGATCCTTCGAGACTAGGTTTGACCATTCACAATCACAGTGTCAGAGTTATCTTGCCATTGCAAGAGCCTTCTCTTGCCAACAACAATCCAAAATACTAATGTTGTTGGCTTTTCCTGAACCTCGTTCTTTAACATACTACTATCATCTCGTTCACTCGCATTGCCTTATCATAAGAAGGCACTATTTTTTTTCAGTTTAGATCTAGGGGAAATAAATAGATGTTGAACCTTATTCTTGTTTTTCTTAGAAGAGTGTGTATTGCACCTAAGTTCATAATTTGCTCTAAGACATATATCAAATCTATTGTTATTTTCATTATTTCATTCTTTTGAATCACTGGCATTGGGATTCCTTGCCCTTGAAACATCATCACTAATCTTGCACCCGAAAAAAAAATCTAAAGTGCACTATGGTCTAATCCAACTTACATGTGAACCAAAATGGCACATGCAAATCTAAGGCACAGTGGGTGGGAAAATCATTACACCTCAACCCATTACCTTTCCTCGAAAACGATGCAACGCATGCATCAATGCATTCATCTAGAATCAATGTTTTTAAAGTAGAAGAAAAATGTGGGGGTGGGCCTGTGTTCCTCCTTCTGGGCCTGTCTAGTTCTATTTTGACTAATATGAATCTTCATATCGAGTCAAACTCTCTCCATTCTTGATAGAAGGGCATGACTGCTCTTCTCCCGTTGACTCATTCAAGAAAATTCACTTCATCCCCCCTCTATAATCTCCATAAAATGACATGGCATACCCTAGATATTTTCACCATCTTGCCTACCCCTCCTCCCCCTTTTCCATGCTCCACTGGTGTAGGCCTACCACGCTTCACGCTTGCGGTCTTTTCGCCAATCCATCACCTTTCTTGAAAAGTATGCAACGCATACAACAACACATTCATCTAGAATAAATGTTTTTACAGTATGAAAAAAATGTGGGGTAGGCCTACGTTCCTCCTTCTGGGTTTTTCTAGTTCTATTTTGACTAATATGAATCTTTGTACTGAGTCAAACTCTCCATTCTTGGAAGAAGGACATGACTGCTCTTCTCCCATCGACTCATTCAAGAAGAGCCACTTCAATCACCCCTTGAGAATCTCCATCAAATGTCCCGACATGTCCTAGCTCTTCCACCGTCATGGCTCCCTTTCCTCCCCATTTTCCATTCTCCTCTGGTGCAATTCTACCATGCTTCACACATGCGGCCTTTTTGCTAGACTGTCTTTACCAATAATGTTATCATCCTAGCTGGTTGATGATTTTGCATTTCATCATATTTATTCATTTATTTTATCTAAAAATCCCTTATAAAGCACTTGGATATACTAAGAACTCATTTTATTAACCCCCATTCTTATATAAATATTGCATATTTAACCTAAAATAAATAAAGGGAAAAATAAAGGAAAAAATAAAGAAAAAAAGATTGTATATATGTAATAGATACATGGTGCTTTGATCCTGAGAGAAGATCAAAACTTGACCTGATCCACAATGAATAAAGTAGGGGCGATAAGGCCTAATTACCAAACTAACCCTCACTTGTGTATATTCAGCATTTGTATATCATTGTATATCATACACATTCCTTAATCTATTTTATTCATCATAAAATTCCCTTCAAATAAAAATGATTTATTATTGAAACTTGTACATAAAAATCCGTTGTAAATATTAAAAACAATTGCAACAAGAATCATTATACAGTTTGTAAATAATAATACCTTGAAAAGGATGCATAACTCAACTTATCAGATCAATATCTTCTCCACAAAAATTCAAAATAAACCAAACTCACTTTAATTCTATCCCAAATTAAATAATCTTTTAAAATGGAAGTGGTTTCATAAAAATCAAAAAGGTGTGAAATGTGACTTTTTGGGGTACTACTTTATATTATACATATGTATATTTTTTGTATATTTATTTTTCTTGTGTTTTTTATATAAATTGTATTTCTTAGCTATTTGTATATAATGTATTTGACTTATATAAAATACAAATAAAAATCACAAAATAAAAAGCTTGCAAGAATAAAATCATGTACACATTTTATATATACCACTATGTATAATGTAAAATATCCCTATTTATTTACCCTAATAAATCATCTCATAAAAATAAAATAAAAATATAATGAAAATCCTTCTAAAATATTGTAAGTTACTAAATTATAAAATGTATATTTTTAAAAATAATAAATTAAAAATCATGGTGTTGTATATATAGGTATATATCTCTACGTATAACATGTTCTGTTTATTTATACCTTTGCATATAACTTATTTAACTAATTAAAAATCATCATAAATAAGTTATCATAATTACTAACATTTTTATTTTCAATTTTTTAAAATTAATTTTCTATTTTATTTTGATTTATATCTCATTTTGCTTACCTTTTTGTTGTGTAGTGATTTTGTCTTGTAGCCAGCTGAGCTGTGATTGGTTGAGCCCGAGTTTGTTGACCCGGGTCAACTCCCCAGTCCACGGCCTTCCCCCGCATTTCCCGCTCGCCATCCAACTTCACCTAATTTTCTTGTATGCCTCAATCATCAACTCTTCTCGTGTTCTCCTCAGATCTGATACAACTAGCATCCCTTTCCATTGCCAGATCATCATCTCCAACGATCGCACCTCAGTCCGCTAGCACTTTGAATTTCAAACCACCGTACCTTTTGCCTATTTACATCCAGAACCCCATCGTTCATGACTAATCCGTTTCTCTTGCAATTTTATGCTAGAAGTTAATTATTGTATGAAGGCAAGGTGACAATTACCCATCTCATCAGCTGGGAGTGTGCGAGAGTGCTTGAGATACAAAATCCATTCGTCATCGAAGATCGTTGGAGGATGACCGGGTTTCTTCTCCTGATGTTACACATCGAGGCTAAGACCCATTTCCAACCACCGTAGGTAGTTGTAGGTAGGTTTTCTTTGACTTTGCTTTTTAATTTTGCTTTGATATCTTGTTATTAGCTTAGATTCCATTTTTCGCCCACCAACTCTGAACTGCAAGATCGGAGCTCCACTACCATCAATATTTCACTCAGACCATCGCCTTACATTCATGACGCCTTCTCTGCTTTCTTCCACGTTACGACCCTCTAGATCACCCGTGATTTGGAATCTCAACTCAACTCCGATCACCATCCACCCAAGTCTATCCATCCGTCCCATTTTAATGTTATTTCTGTGCTAATAAGGTCACTGGAGAGATCCTCCGAGTAGCAGCAAACTTTGTAGGTGTCACGTGAGTGCTGGGACTCAAGAAGATTGATCTGGGGCCCTTCTGCAGCAGATGAATGATTCAACCTTCAGATCTTCATTTGCAGACTTTCAAGCTTCAAAGTCATATCCATTAGACGCGGGAGAACCTCGTGGACTTCCAGAGACCATCAGGAGCGGACTCCAACGTTGGAACGAGTGAGATCTTCTCAATCAAACCTTGCCGGTGTTAGCCTTCAAACGCGTTCTTCCAGCACCCTTCAGAGCTACACGATCAAGAACTTACACTCAAGTTTGAATCATGGCCGTCCAAAATGCCCCAATTTAGATCATAAGCAAGATGTCCGAGCGCGTTGCTTTTCAGCCCTTAGATCATAAGCAAAGAAGCATCTAAGTCGCCACTTCAGCCACATGGACCCATAGACAAATTACATTCATGCCATGTTTGTTTCTTATTTTGCAATAAGTTCCTTTAGGGACACATGTCATTTTGTTCTTCATTAAACGTTTGCATATTTTCCCTACTCTTTCTTCTATTTTCTTTTAAGTCCCATTTGAATAGAAACGCATGCATTGCATGCATCTCTTGTGAAAATTGCAATAAAAGTATTGCATTTATGTGTTATGATCTAGTCCTCTCGAATAAATTATTTGCATTAATATCTATGCCAACACAACATACATGCATAGACACACACATTCTTGGAAAAATTACACATTCGCCTTGCACTTCTTTTGTTTGTTGTTACATGGTCCTATAAATAACTTTCTTTGCACTTTGGTCTATGTGAGTATGCATTTTATTTTGTTTGTTAATTCTGATTAATAAATAGCTAACCATCAATAAAGATCCCAAAAGTTTACCTTAGGATCCTGCTAATTAGTTCTTTATTCATTAATTTTAATTTTACATTTTGATATTTTTCTTATTTTTAATAAATAAAAAATTCAAAACTATCTCATGTTTGTATAAAAAATCAATAAAAAATAAGAAAACATTTTGAAAATTTCTGAACAATAGTTTGTGTGTGTTTTTAATTGTTTTCTTTTTTGACCAAATTCCATTTACTAATTGCTCATAAAATCAAAAAATAGAGGAAGTCTAAAAACACTAAAAAATTCATGGGAAAATATTGAATTCCCAAAATTTTCATAAAAATGCTTTCTGAAAAACTAAAAATTTCATCTTTCTGTTTGCGTATATTTGCCTAAAATTTTTATTTCTTATTTTAAAATCTAAAAAAAACCTACATCATTTTTTGTCTCTTATTTTTAAAATTTATTTGAAACCTTTAAAAAATTACAAAAAATATCGAAAAATAAAAAATACAGTAAAAATATTAAAAATTAAAAAAGTATTAATTATAATTTTTTATACTTTTTTGCTTGATTTTAAAAATACAAAAAGTTGCTTTCTTTTCATTTGTTTATATTTTTCCTCATTTGTTTTGTTCTCTTTTATTTTCAAAGATATAAAAAGTTTGCAAAATTTAAAATAACTAAAAATATAAAATCAGAAAAGCTTGAAAAAAATAACAGTTCATAAAAATTAAAAAAATAAAAAAATTCACAAAACCAAGCGTAATGTTCGTAGAATTCCTTCTTTTATTTCATTTATTTTTCATTGATTTATAACCCTCATGATTTTCGTAGCCTCCTTAAGTTCGATCATGTATGCTACACAAGTAAATAAATAGCAAAACTCTTTTGCTTTTATTTCTCCATTTTATTTTGTCTTGAGAGTTCATCAATAATTTTTGTTGAGGGATTTTTAGGGTTGCATTGAAGTTTGATTAATTTCACTAATTTAAACCCCCAAATTTTCCTGCTTAGCAAATGGTGTCGTTGTCGGGGAAGCACGACAAGGGTAGCTAGGTTTCCTTTTTAGCATGTTATTCTTAGTTTGTAGATACTTGTTTATTTTTATTTTATTTTCACGTCTTATTTTTAGGTTATTTCTTCTTCTTACTTATGACTGTATATATGTCACTTATTTATATTTATGTCTCTTATTTTCTATCTTTTATTTTATTTTAATTTCTATTCGTATTTATTGGGTGGATTGCATCTTGTTGAGGAGTGAGCACTCACTTCGAATTCCATGTGTCGTGAGGGAGCTTTATATAGTTTTTGCATGATCTAATTTGTGAGACATTGAAATCCCCCCAAGATCGGACTTAAGGATTCATTTGAGATATCTTTTACATGCTCTTTCTGTTTTGCCTCATATCCACTTGTTTGTGTTTGTTTTTCTTGTCTATATTGTTTGCCTTTATTTGTTTTCTTATTTTGCTCATATTTTTCATATTTGTGATCTAACTTCTCTTTTGTTTCTCTCATTCTCGTGAAGGTCCGACGAGCAAGGGTCACATTCCTAGGAGCGTCAGAGCACTCGATAGAAGCGAAGGCGACTCATTTCTTCACCGAGTTGCAGGAGAGCATAGGAGGAAGAAGCAAAAGACTTTGAAGATTTTTTAGCAAAATTTTTCCTATAAAATTTTTGTTTTTTTATTTTCCATCATTATTCTTGTAAAAAGTTGTAATTATTCATTTGGCACTTGCCTCCTTTTCTATTTTTTCTAAGGCTACTATATACCTGATGGATTGCGGGGTATGTTTCACCAAGTGTCAGTGCACTTGGGGGACCACATCGGTTTTTTTTCATTGCTTTTATTTTTATTTTTTTTAGGATTTTTGTGCGTGAGTCCTTAGAAGTAGGTTCTATTTCCTCGGCTGAGCCAGGTAGTCGATTAGGTTCAAAGCCCTTAAAAGAATACATGTTCCTATAGAATAGATCGTAGGATTGGACTTGGTTAAATTAATTGGTTCTTTCTCGCTAATAGAAGTTACTACTAGGACGCTTCTCATGCATCATTTAAGTTAGTTTATATTTTTGTATTTATTTTTATGTGAGGATCATTTTGCATGTAGACTACTGGAGCAAGGTACACATTTCTATCTCATGCACGCATAATTGATTTCCATTGTATAGACTTTTCCGATTTCCTCCCTTGATTTTCTCACTTAAGAAATAATGGGATTGAAAAATTCTTTAGAATTTTTCTTTGAAAAAATCCAAAAAATGATAACCTCATAAAAAGGGACTGCTAATTTTCACTCGAATCTAAAACTAAACGTAAGGACAAATCATCAATGTTTGGAGAGAGTAACTCCCTCATTGTTTGCAGGTACTTACCTCCATACAGAGTAGGTAAGGACACGTCCATAAGGATAGAGCCCAAATCCATGTACTTGTGCCCTATACTCATGTACACATCTCTGTGGTGTATGATTGAGATATAAGCACTTGCCTCGGATGCTAGAAAATCATTTTAGTGCACTCATTCTCCTTTCTACCTTTGGGCTTGATATTGAACCCGACAGCCCAAGCATACAGTTCCATTGATGGGGGAGGACTGAGAACGTATGTTGGGAGATTTACAACGATTCACAATGTGTGGTTGGTAGTAAGTAACTTCTTGTAGATTTACTAAAATTAAAATTGAAAAGATAAAAGACCGAACTCTTACGGTCTTCACTTATGTTCAGTTGGTGAATCGGGGTTTTTGTATTGTGTTTTTTTGTTAGTGTAAAGATCCCTCTGTACACTTTGTGCCTTCTTTCCTCGTTCTTCTTATTGTAGTGATTCTTGTGTTCTCGCATCATTCCTATTGACATCGAGTATGCCGGATTGGAGTATTTCTTGTTCAAACTCCATGAGCTCATTTCACACTCCATTTTGGTCGTCTTTTATTCAGGAAGACTTACTTTCCGGATATCCCTTTTTCTCTACATCACCAATATTTTCACAACAAATCCATTATTTTAGATTGACTCTAATCTTGAACTCTCATTTGAGACCACCATTTTTGAGAACTAATCAAGTGCCATATACATTTTCAGAGATAGAGTCAGAGCACTTGATGCCATCGAAGAGTAAGGGATCCATGGCAGAGTAAAATGAGCAATATGATGTTAACTTCCACACATGCTATTCAGGCACAGTTGATTGAACAAGCTGACATCTAGGCCAGATTGAGAGATATGATATTTGAGCTGAGGAACGACAAACAAGATAGGAGAAGGGTGAGCAGTCGCATGGAGGAGGGAATAAGGGAGGAGGAGATCCATTAGGTGATCCAGTGGCTAAGCTCACACTTAAGGATGCCTATAATCTAGGTGCAGGACAGGTGAATACATGGATTCAGATACCTTCTATTCATGGGCATTTTGAGATAAAGCCCACGATTTTACCTCTACTCCCAATATTCCGTGGGCACATTAATAAAGAACCTCATGTAAACTTCCAGTAGTTTCATTGCATATGTGGCACATACACTACTCTATCATTCCACTAGAGGCATAGAAGATGACGGCTTCTCCATTCAGCTTTATGGCTAAGGCATTGTATTGGATAAATATTTATGGAAAGTTGTTATGTCCTAGGAAAATTAAGGTCAACATTTTTGAGCAAGTATTATCCCCTAGGATGGCTGAATCAGATGCACTCCTAGATTACCAAATTCTCCCAAATGTCCCATGAGTCTATTCACAAGGCGTGGGAAAGATTTAAGGATTTGACGGAGAAGTACACCATCACGATATATCAAAGACTAGCCTTGTGCAGAATTTCTTTGGGGGTTTGAGCATTGAAAATAAAAAATTGGTAGATGCCGCTTGTGGGGGTCCCATTTCAATAAGGATGAGAATATCCTTTATCAGATTTTTGAGGAGATGGCGGAGAGCTCTGCAGCTTTTTCTTCTTCACGTACTTTTCAGAAGAATCTTGTTACTTCTCCTTCAGTACCCCACATGGATATCAACATGAAAACATCACATGATGTGGATAGGGTGGACAGTACAGATCTGACTATCGTAGGAAATCACCTATCCAAAGTAGATATAATAGAGAAACGATCTAAATATCTTGAAAAGTTACATGTGATCAAGCATAGGACAAAGCAACTGGATAAGCTGGATGAGATCACGAAGCATATGGAGCTTCTGGTCAATACGATTAATGCATGTCACAATGCGAGTGCTGCAGATGATACTTCTACTCATGAGAAGACTTCTTCCACTTCAGCTCAACAGAGTACCTGAGCATTGTCCATTGTTCAACGTGTTTACTACGTGTAAACCCCGGATCAGGTGCCACGACAGTTACCTTCATCATGCATTGTATCGTACCATCAAGAACATCCTTACATTCTTGAGTAGCAGTGTCCACCTCCACCTCTCATTCAGGAGGTGATGAATCTCATATTCATCATGCCAAAAGTCAATTATTAATCCCCTTGCTTAAATAAACCAATAATAATCACCAATAAATACTCATTATTATATTGCCTTATATCGTGTATAATTAACCTGTAATTATTGTACTTATTTTCCTTATAGTTATTTTATTATTAAAAACCCATAAAAATTAAGTTAAACAATTGTCTATAATGTCCCTAACCTGTAAAAGAATAAAAAAACATAAAAAAAATCTTCAAACCAAAATTCGGTGTTTTATCCCTTTAAAAATACTCCAAAAAATATTTTTTTGTACAAATGACCCCTTTTGGATTTTTTTCCAACATGAAACTTGTAGATCTCTTTGAGATCTACAACTTTCATGTTTTGACTTTTTCTCAATTTTGCATCTAACTAATTCTTTCATATTTATCTTTAATTTTTGTATTTTTAAATTTTCTGGTGCAGCCACGTGTCACCCTCTGGGCCGCCCACGTGGTTGCCTCATCGTCCGCCACTCGGTACTCTTCTAGGCCCTTGGATCAAGCCTGTCCCGTCGCCATCTCTACTGTTGATTCCCTCTTCATCCATAGCCTCCCGATCACCCTCCAGATGAAATCCCACCTGCTCCTTCCCGCCTCATCCACAACTGCAAGATCTACATTCCATCACATGATTCTCCAAGCACCACGTCGCCCCTTCTCCTATCACCATTCGATCACGCTCACCTTTCCATCTGAACTGCCCATTAGTGCCCATATCTTAGATGTAGGATCAGATCCTATGATATGATCCCTACCCCTCGCCCACATCTTAATCAGAGACGTTGGATCACAAGATCCAACGGTTGGAACCTCATCTCCTACCTCCCGTTAGCCCTGCTCCAGGTGTTACATCGACGTCATCCACCGCCCCTTTCCATTTTTAGAGTCCTCTTCCAATCGCCTCCTTGCCCCATAACGACCCCTCCCCATAGCCCTCAGATCCACAATCATCGCACCAACTTCAATACCCTCGCCATCACTCCCAGCCTTCAAGAAACCCATTCAAACACCCCCGCCACCTCATAACGGCCAACCATCACCTCTGATAAAACCACCCCCTTCGCATCCGAGCACCCCATCCACTAATTCCGAGGGACTGGTGTAGCTTCCTCCACCCTCCGGTGACAACGGAGGGTGGTGGCTCGGGGCGACGATCGCCAATTTCCTCCGGTGAGATCCATGGCCTTTCAACCATGTTAACGTCGCCGTAATGCGCTACTTCGAGGACATGGCTGGCCTCGCTGGGCGATGATCGGAGGCTCCCAAGGAGACTCAACCCAAGTAGTTGCCTCCACCAAATACCTTGCTCCCGCCAGGTAATTTCTTTATTTTCCTTCGATATTCTTCGAATTATCTCACCGCCTACATCCATCGTCGTTGTCGCCTAACCACCTTCGCATCTTCGCCATTTACCAACGACTCTTACACCACTATTTCCTTTCTCCAGACCCCCCTCGCAATCCGACCCCACTCCTCTCTCGTCACGTTGGAGGACATCCTAGAGCTGCCACCTTCTTTGTCTCCATCGGCTCCCATCCCTCCCCATCTCACTCGTACTTCAATCGCACTTGCTTCGTCTATTTGTCTAACATCTGTAGGTTCCCGCCTCCTTCAATGGCTGGAGTTCGCATTTCATCTTTGATCTCAAGCTCCATAACCGGTGATGCTTCGTCGATTGGGATCTTCAGCTACCCTAGTTGCT
This sequence comes from Ottelia alismoides, assembly GCA_037367405.1. Classification (NCBI taxonomy): domain Eukaryota; kingdom Viridiplantae; phylum Streptophyta; class Magnoliopsida; order Alismatales; family Hydrocharitaceae; genus Ottelia; species Ottelia alismoides. The sequence goes on from JAZKJV010000993.1 coordinate 256,756, forward strand.
CCGTCAAGCCTCCGCGATCTTCGCCAGATGGCCACGGAGGTCTCTGGACCACCTTCTCGTACGGAGGAGCACAGAGAAGCTCTGGCGGCCTCGTCGGAGCTCCACCTACTTCGCCCCTTTTCCATGGTGACAGAGTACAGATGCTGTTGGATGGCTCCTCTACGGAGGCCAACCAATGACCTAGATTGAGCCACGTTCTTCACCGGACCTGCAGGATCGTGCCACCCGAGCCAATTCCCGAAACCACCAGAGAATGACAGGGGTTCCCAAAGAGTCATCTCCTCCGAACCTAACTCCTCGTGTGCCCTACACGTGAGGTGTTGGGTTAGTTGTAGATAACACCCTGGGGAATTCCAGAATGATAAAGAGATCTAGGGCACGTGCACATCACGTGCACGCTTGGATAAATGGCAACAAGGCCTTCTCAAGTTGTGCAAATTACATATTGGCCCCTGTGCGCATTTGGAAAATTACAACGGGGCCCTGTCGCTTTTTATTTATTGCAAATAGGTCCCTATATGGACCTATTTATGATTATTTATCATTTTATTCTTTGTATTTTTATTACATTTATTCCCCTACATTGTTGACTTCATAACTTGAGTATCGTAAGTCTAAATTGCATGATTTTAGTGTCATTTTGTTCCTTGTTTCCTCATCTACCTTATGACATGTTTTATTTTCCCATCTAGTACTACTTGAAATATGATGAAGTTTTAATGTTATATAGTGTCTTTTCTCTTTATATATATTTGTCATTAATAGCTGACTACTCATATCTTTATGCTCAAAATGACTCTGATTTCGAACCATAATATGTTGCTCAATTTAGTGATCCTTTTAGGGGATATTTGTAATAGATGTTTGCATGCATAACCCTTGCATTTAATCATCTATTTTTCTCATGCGTCACCTTATAATTGTATTAAAAAATTCATAAAAATACATACATCATTATTTGCATTGTTTGTTCTACATTTTAGCATGGAGACATGTAAATGAGAATTTATTCACACATACTCTTATTGACCAAAATTCGATAGATATACTAAAGTAGCTCGTGTCCATGTGTTCGACCTTAGTAGACTTGCCAAGTAAAAATTTTCCACAACATTCAAAGGATTGTGGTTTTTGTTGACCGAAACTGTCTCCTAAACTACGACATTCTATGATTATTAAAGAGGCGGAATGCACGTTCTTCAAATGGCGCCCTTGTCGGGGACACAACTCATCTTTATTTATTTGTTGGATTTTGATATATTTTTGTGTTGAATATTTTCAAAATTCACATGTCATCTTTTCATACATCATTTTTGCTGATTAATTTCCTTGCTACTTTTCTAGCATTTCTCTTTTGTGACAGGGCCCATGAAGATCGAGGATGCTTGATCTCCATGGAGGCGTGGAGTTGGCAGCTCCCACTGAGAAGGCCACAAAAGACTTGGCAAAGAATTTTAGGAATTTCTATTAGCTCTGCTTGCATTTGCATATTGTAAAAAAATGTTGCATGGGCAGTTTTAGCAATCCTCATTAGAGGGCCCACATGTTGTAAAAAAAGAGAGAAAAAGAAGTAGATCACTAGATGATCTACCCCTCCCCCCCACACACACTTGCACATATACACTCACCTTCTCCCTCCCCTCTCTATATTTCACACCCACCCACCTCATATTCCTCCTACTCATCTGTAAAAAACCCAAACCCCCTCCTCTCTGTATATTTTACACAATCACTCCCCCCATCTCACATCCTAATCTGTACACAAATCACCCCTCTCATCTTCCGTAAAAATTCATCCCCCCTTATATCTCTGTATATATACTCCTCCCAGACCCCCCCAATTCAGATCCTTTACTTAGGCTATTTTTAGCCTAAGTATAGGGGGGCCCGACTCATTCATCCCTCCCTCACTCTGTCTTCTTATACTTAGGTCAATTTTTGACCTAACTATAGGGAGACCCTCCTCCTCAGTTCCGCTATATCACCCTATATTTAACCGAGCCATGGCTTCGTATCATTTGTGCTATGAGGACATAGAAAAAGTTAAGAATAGGGGGTATACCGTATATTATTATATATTTACTTTAACCATAGCTCGTATATTTTTAATATTTTGAAAAATCTTTTTTGGTTTGGTTTAAGTAAACCTGCGAACTAAGTTTTATAAAAATCCTATAAAAAAGTTTTCTTAAAAATTGAGGGATTAACTTATTGTAAATAAACCTTTTTTTCAAAAAATTCCATAAAATTTGAAAAATTAAAAACTTTTCTTGATTGAGACTTCGACTACTAGGTTGAGTAGCTACTTTTAGTGAGGGAACTACGGTCTCCCTTACCAGAATGGGTGGTTTAGAGGATACTATAGATGGCTCCGTCCTTAAGGAACACAGGTTCGTCTAATGGCCCGTACTTATACCCATACTGGTTGAGAGTAGATGCAACTATTCATATGAGTCCGGACCAGTCATAGTCTCTCAAAAGAATTAAAGAAATGAAAATAAAATCCATAAAAAAATTTGCAAAA
>JAZKJV010000994.1:0-140951 GCA_037367405.1 Ottelia alismoides
CTAGAGTGGTTCGAGGAGAAATCTGTGTACCACCCAACATAGGTGTGGGCGGCTATGCACATCAGTGAACCATATGATTCATCATGCTTTCACTCACCTAAGACGCGTGGTGCCAACCAATTCTCCATCGCTTATGGTTATGTTCTTTCAATTCCACTTTTATAGTTGTTTTGATGGACAAATCTTTGTAATACCCTACTTAGGAGAGGGCGGCTATGCATGTCACTGAACCCTGTGTTTCGTCACACCTTCACTCACCTAAGACACGTGGTGTCTACCGATTCTCCGTCTCTAGCAGTTTGATTATATTCTTTCAAATTTGTTGTTGTTTACCTCTCGGGGAGAGGAAACTCTTTCTGTTTTCTTTTAAAATGTGTCCCGATATAAGGGAAAACTGTGCCAGAATTTTCATAGAAATATGTCCCAATATAAGGGGAAACTCTGCCAAAATTTTTCTAGAAATATCGCCCCGTATAAGGGGAAGCTCTGTTGAAATTTCAAGAGAAAATATGTTCTTCGCGTTGTTCGTGTTGTTCGTGTGTTCTTCGCGTTCTTCATGCTCTTCATTCGTTCTTCACATTCTTGGCATGTTCATAGCATTTTTGTATATGAAAATGAAACTCGATCATTTCAGGAGTCATAAATCATCCATTCTGAAATAGAATCACGATAAAGCACTGCATACGCGAGAGATAGCTCGATTAGGTAACGAAATCCTTCCTTTTGTTGTTGGGTTTTCATATGAGATCGTTGAGATTCCTGATTTTATGCTCCTTGCTACGAAGAACCCAAATTTGGTTATTTTTTAGAAAATATGAAAAATTGCTTTGTAATTTCAACTAAAATAAGGTCTAAGCATCGAATTTATGTAGTGGCTTGGAAAGTTAGGGTTTGGAAGTTAAAATTAGTACAAATATGAGTAGACAAATATATGAATTAATATATATGTGAGGCTATACTCAATGTTGATGATTATGCAAATCGAAGACTTAACGAAAGAATTACATCATGGGAATTGATGTGTATTAAGTTGGATCCTGAAAGGATCGTGTCTTACGTTAAGAATGGTTGGGAGTAGAACTACAGGTCGGGCATGCAACTTGTAGGTTTGTTGGAGGAACCCGTATTGGCGTTGCGCTACCTAGGTGGTACACGGTTGCCATGTTATGATAACTGCGCATGAAATAAATGATTTACAACACGTTGTACCAGTTGTCAATATATTCGGGTGAACGACGGAAGATATGGTTGTGCCATGTGGAGGCGCGGGTGGTTCAATAGCGGCTGAGTCACGATAATGTGTATTTAAAGCTGCTAGGTTATGTGATTAAAGGTTAGCCTAAGGTTAACCAACCGGATCCTTGAGGATGGTGTGCTTCTTTGTTGGCTAGGCTGAGGGTTTTAAACCATGGGTAATAAAAGAAAAAGAAAATTGCCAGGGAAGTATTGGAGGATTAGTTGAGGCGACGTGCAGCGGTATAAGCTCACCAGATCAACGCAATCTCCAATCTCGAAGTGTCCACAGCTTCGGAGTCCATGAGTGGTGGGGTTCCCCTAGACTAATCCCTGACATGGAATAGAAATGAAAATGACTTAACTAATGAGAAGAAATGAAACTTCGTGTGATAACAAGTTTTGAAAAATTACACATTTATTTACTTTTCTCTTCTTCATTACTTAGCATTTGCTAATTCTTATCCTATAATTTATGGAAAACCGAAGAGGTGTCGGTGAGCCATCACAAGGACTTTAATAACCCAGCCAGCTAACGTAATAGTCATCCAGCCAGCCACAATGGCTTTACTCTGTAAGGTAGTTAGTAATCTTTTTATGTATTTCCTTTCCAGCTGATGTACATGTAAATGGTTACAGTTGGACAATGTATCATGTAAACTTTATTTTGTGAATGAAAAATTGTTGAAATACTTCCTTCTGAGTATTTTTAATTGCAGTCTATTTTTGAATGTTAGTTGTGATTGTTGAATAAATTATTATTGAGTAATCAGATCCGGTTATGGGAGGATCTGACGATCCGAAAATGGCATCTTGACACCTAGGTACCACGATGACTGGGGTCGATAAGGAATAAAGTAGAGGGAGATAAGGGATAAAAACATCAATAAAACCCTTATTTTTATCGTTCTATAATGCATTGTTGGGACCCATTTTATTCTTTATTATTTATTCGTCAAATAAAGAAACTTTGTACATTGAAGTTGTAAACAAAAATACAAAGAAAAATACAAAATTGATTTCATCCAAAAATGATATACAGTGTTCATTCTGCACTCTGAATAAAAAGCCAAAACCCAAACTTTCCAGACCCATATATTCTCCATAAAAACTCAAAATGCGCCAAAAACTTTAATTGTATATAAATTTTTATTATCTATTTAATGAAGGTTGTTTCATTAAATTTGGAGTTAGGTTTTGGACTCTAGTTGTATAATTTACCTGAATAAAATACTCATTTTATTAACTCTTCATAATTTTTATAATTTTATATTTATATAATTTTGTAAATAAAATTTTTAATTTATGAACACCTTTATAATGACATAAAACCACAAAGAAAACACTAAAATAAAATACTGTATAAAATGCATAGATAAATATATAATACTTATACCTATATAACAAGTATACATATTTATTTATTGTACAAATACATCAGAAAAATAAAATAAAAATATATTTATTCTTATTTACATAAGTTATAAATATATAAATTTAGTATATAAAATAATAAAAAAATAAAATACAAAAAAAATAAATAGTGCAACATATAGGTAAATATACTTGTAACTCTAGTTGTAAATAATAACTCCCAATAAATTAACCCATAACAATAAATAAAAATAGGGATGAAATCCTACATAAAATAATAAATATTTTTATTTTATAACCTAAAATTAATAAATTCATGTATCATTTTAGTTTTATTTACTATCTATTTTCCACCATGTTTTATCTTGTAGCGACTTGAGGTGGACCAATCACAGCCTTCCAGTCGTTGACCCCAGGTCCACATCCCACTCTCTCTTCCTCGAGTCGCTAGTTTGTTAGGACCCAGGATTTTGTCATTTTTCCCGCTTGTGCTCATGATGCTCTGGCTAGGCGTGGTGCGCGTTTCATGGAGATTGAACACCCCTTAATAATGCCCTAGCCAAAGATCTCATCGAAGAACCTCGATTCAGTCGCAATCTTCTGATCAATAAAGGACATTACCTTTGTCTATAAATAATATCCTTCACCTCCATTCTCTGTTTGATCCTTCTTCAACCCCTAAAACCCCCCGCTTCGAGTGTGTGCGCTCCTAGTGCAGAGAGAGTACCCCCAGATGTCGAGGCGGCACTAGGAGGTGAGGAGGTGGTCCAAGGCGGAGCTCCGGCGATGCATGTACTCCCTAGTCCTTGGGTAAGAACTGTGCATTTTCCTTACATTTCTAGGTAGATTTCGCATTAGTTTTATGTTCCTGCCTTTTATTTAATCCGTCGATCCTTAGTTTATCCTAAATCAGGAAATCAAAAATCGCCGGAGCTCCCTGCTTCGGCCATGTTTCATCATACCCTCACCTATTTCTCCTCACCATTTCATACCCAAATCATTCCCTCTCGCATGATCCATCTTTCATCCACTTGAACCAACTCGATCCTCTCTAGATCGGTGAAATGGAGCTTCACCTCCATCGTACGCTGAAGCTCCTCCATTCACCTCACCCCTTGTGCGATGCAGCTTCAAATAGGATCGATTTGATTTGCCTCAAGCCTAGGATTCTTCTTCTACAGTTTCAGCACGTCAAGGAACCCAATATGGGTCAATCTTCAGGCAGAACGAGGATCCCAAGCACCCCGAACATAGACAAGCTTTTGGCCTCTCCCCAGAGGGGCCAAGGCCTTATTGATGGTGCTAGTTGTTGCAGAATGCTCTCAGGAAGATGTTGGACCCATCAGCACCATGAACGGAGGCCGGAGGCCGGAGACGCGATATCTTCGCGATCGAAGCAATCCCTTAGAGATGTTCTTCCATGTTCGTCATGGTAGCTCCAGAGCCGTTGGAAGCGGACATAGATCCAGTTTATGTCAGGGTCGTCCGATCATCTCCCCACTCCACCGTTAGATCAGGGGCGAGATGCAATCTCAGGCGTTGATGGTGAAGCGGTATCGGTTCATCTGGACTGTTGATCGCATAAGTGATGCACATCCGACCATCCATCAACGCGTAAATATGGGGTAAACGTCAAGTAATCCATCTTTTGTTTTTAACTTTTAGTCTTGTAAATATTATTCATAGCGTAAATAATGGTGGGATTTTTGCATTAAACCCCCTACATTGGTGTACGTTTGCATCGATGTTCGTGTCAGCTCATCTCACGTGGACCCAAGTGAGGTGGGTATTGTGCAAACATACCCTTGAAACTTTTTGTACTTATATTTAATCCAGAAATTTGTATAATTAGTGTTAATTTTTGTGGACAAATTTTATAGTGGAGCTTCATCATTTTGAATATTGCAAATATGTCCCTACGAGGTGTTTTAAATTAAATATATGTGGACAAATTGTACAATAGCCCCTGGATTTTTACTTTATGGTTCTGGAATGCATGGAATCTTCTTGATATTTGATAATAGGTCCCTATCAGTTCATACATTTTTGTGTTTGTTGTTCATTTATTAAAAATATCATCCATGCTCTTAAAAATATGAGAAATTAGGACAATGTACCTGGATGCTTACTCTTTCATACCATACTTTTATTTTTACATTCTCTACACATTGCCTATTTATTAAAAATTAAATGGAGACCTTTTTCTCACTGTTAAGCTTTACAAATACCAAAAAAACACAAAACTTTTTTGAAAAATCCAAAAATATTATATGTTGTTTATTATAGTAGTGTACAACTCTAGACCAAAAAATCTCTAAAAGTATAAAAATAAAATCTTAAAAAATTAAAAAGCTCCAAAATAAAACAAAAATATAAAATTTCTTCAAAAATCTAAAAATATTTATTTCTATTCCAGAATTTTCTTTATACTATATGTTATCTATGAAAATTAGTTTTAAGGAATTTTGGACTTATTTAATATTTTTAATACCTTAAAACACTTAGCCTATTTAATTATTCCGTGTTTGTGATATTTTGAACTTTAAAATACATAAAAAATTAGCAAAAATATCAAAAAATGACAAAATAATAAAATATATGAAAAACACAAAAACATTTTATTCTGCAAATTTTGGCTCTTTTTAGTTATATTTATAATCATAATACCTTATATTGGATTATATACCTATATATCTATATATATTCTATATCATTATTAAATATTATAAATAACTTGTAAATGTTTTTAAAACCTTTGAAATATAAAAAGGAATGTAACTCAATATATTTCTCTGAATTTTGAACATTTTTATTATATATATTATATACTTTATTTCATATATACATTATCATATGTATGCATATACCCCTAAATATACCTATATAAATACTATAAAATATTAAAAGTAAAAAAAGAATTAAAAAGAAAAAAAGAATTAAAAAGAAAAAAATCAAATAAAATTTTAAAAATAAAAAACCCACATAAAGAAAGAGATTGATGTACATAATTCATTTTAATTAGCAATAATCAGTAGGATACCATTGTTTGCTCTTTGTGGTTCAACCTCTTCATACTTGCATGTTATACATCTTTTTTGTAAAGTATAATAAATTATGCTCTACATTTTTGTTATTCGTTGATTCATTATATGTTGTGAGCACTTGTTGATTGGACATGTGATCTTGTGAGTGGTTGCCTCATCAACAATCTATCTCCGCTTCTTTAGTGAGGATAATTTTAGACCCTCGCAAAACCATGTGCACATCAGTGACGAAATTCATAGAGATACTCTCCCACTTCCACTCGAGAATGGGGAGAGGCTACAATAACCCTGGTAGTCTCATGTGCTCGGCCTTGACCATCTGACATGTCATGCATATGCTAACATAATATGCCACATCGCTCTTCATTCCGTCCCACCAGAAATGTCAACGCAGATCACGATGCATCTTTGTGCTACCAGAATGAATAGATAAACATGAATTATGTGCCTCATCAAGAATATCTCTGGGTAACTATGCATCATTGGGCACAACGGCACGACCAGCCTTCCACAAAATGGACTCTATCACAACAAAATCATCACATCATCCTTGATAGCAAACATGTATATGTCTCGAATGCAAGGATATGTCCTCTGTCCTTCTACTATGCGGTCTCAAAGACTACTGAATCATGGAGGCATGATAGTAGATATGGATGCACTCTCCTGAGTATGCCAATCAGTCCAAGATGCAGGCATATCCCACGTGTATAATCAGTGTTATCATACCCTCAGCATCATATCTACTGCTAAGTGCATCTACTACAGCGTTTCCTTTACCGTGGTAGTAAGAGATGGTGTAGTCGTAATCCTTCAGTAGCTCAATCCACCTGCATTGTCTCATGTTCAGCTCCTTCTCATCAAAGATGTACTTCAAACTCTTGTGATATGTGAATATTTTGAAATTTACCCCATAAATATAGTGGCCCTAGATCTTTAAGGCGAATACAAATACCACCAACTCCAAGTCATGGGTGTGGTAATTCCGCTCATGTGACCTCAACTGACGTGATACATATGCAATCGCATTACCTCATTGCATCAGCATTACTCCTAAACCTTCTCCTAAGGCATCTGTATATACTGCATAATCCTAAGTGTCTGAAGGAAGTGCAAGAATGGATGCAGTAGTCAATGTTTCCTTCAATGTTTTGAAGGCATGCTCACATGAATTATCCCAGATAAAAGGAACTCCCTACTGTGTCAACCACGTCAGAGGAAGAACAATTCGAGAACATCCATTGATGAAGCGTTTATAATAGCCTGCTAGCCCAAGGAAGCTCCAAATCTAAGTGACTGTCTTAGGTTGCTCCCAAGACATGATTGCCTCGATCTTCGCAGGATCAACTGCAATGAGACCTGGGATAACCAGAATTCACACTTGCTTAGCTTGGCATACAACTTGTGCTCTTGCAATGTGTCCAATACTATATTCAGATCATTTACATGATCCCATTCATTTCGAGAATAAATCAACACATCATCAATGAATACCACCACAAACTTGTCCAATATGGATGGAAGATCATGTTCATCATGTCCATGAATGTTGCAGGGGCAATTGTGAGCCCAAACGGCATCACCACAAACTAATAGTGCCCATATCGAGTTCTAAAAGTTGTCTTCGAAACATATGACTCTCGAATCCTCAGTTAATGGTAGCTTGATCTAAAATTGATCTTCAAAAAAACTGAAAATCCCTATAGTTGATCGAACAAATCATCGATGCGCGGCAAAGGATAATGGTTCTTCACGATTCTCTTGTGTGGCTGTTAGTAATCAATGCATAATATCATCATACATCCTTCTTCCTGACAAAAAGAACCGGAGCACCCCAAGGTGAAGTGCATAACCTTACAATACCCAAGTAAAGTAACTCTTACAACTGCACCTTCATCTCTCTCAACTCAGCTGATGTCGTGCAATATGGAGCCATCGAGATCAGTTGTGTATCAGGTAATAATGTGATATCAATCTCAATCTCTCTCTCTCTCTCTCTCTCGAGAGAGAGAGAGAGAGAGAGAGAGAGAGAGAGGTAACCTTGGTAACTCATCAGGAAATACATCTAGGTAATCTGATACTACTCTAATGTCTTGTATCGTCAGCTCATTATCAGATGTCTCTCGAATGAATGCTAAATATGAATCACATCCTTTCTCAACAAGTCTTTGAGCTCTCAAAACTGAGATGTACTCCATTTGGGAGTCATGTAGTGTACCCTCAAAAGTGAACTCAGAAGTCTATTTTACAAAGGCTGGTGAGGTTGTTGTGTCCAATGTTGAGAAGTTACGTAGAGATATATTCTTGATGAGGCACACAGTTCATGATTATCGATTCATCATGGTAGCACAAAGATGTATCGTGATCTGCACCAACATTTTTGGTGGGATGGGTTGAAGCGCGATGTGGCACATCATGTTAGCATATGTATGACTTGTCAGATGGTCAAGGTTGAGCACAGGAGACCACCAGGGTTATTGCAATCTCTCCCCATTCCCAAGTGAAAGTGGGAGAATATCTATATGGATTTTATCACCGGATTTCTAAGAACACACGGTGGCCATGATGTTATTTGGGTCGTGGTTGACAGGTTGACAAAGTCAGTTCATTTCATACTTGTCAGCATGACATGCACTCCATCTAGATTGGCCAAATTGTATGTACAGAACATTATCAGGCTCCATGGTATACCACGTGAGGTAATATCTGACAGAGACTCGAGATTTACATCTCAGTACTGGCACCAGTTCATGTCAACACTATATACAGAGCTAAAGATGAGTTCCACGGACAGAGCGAGGGCACCATCCAGACACTTGAGGACTTGTTATATGCATGCACTCTTGAGTGGAAAGGGTCCTCGAAGGACCACCTAATGTTAGTAGAATCCATATACAACAACATCCATAATTCCAGTATCGGCATGGCACCATTCGAATCCCTATAAGGGCGGAGATGCCTCACACATCTCAGTTGGCATGAGGTAGGTAATTGTGCTCTTTACTTCGTAGATATCTTGGAAGATACTGTGAGAGTTATTAGTCTTGTGAGGCAGAAGCTTCTGACGGCACAAAGCTGCCACAAGAGCTATGCAGATCGTAGGAGAAGAGACTTGTAGTTTCAGGTAATATGATCCTCTTCTCTTAATCTATTTGCAAAAATGACTTATTGAGATTCAACTTAATCTCATACTAATGAAATTCTTGTAAATGCATGTGAAAGATTGAGTGGTTGTAAGAGTATCTTCCGTGAAGGAAATACAGAGATTCGGTGTTCGTGGCAAGCTGACGCCATGATATATTGGACCATTTGAGATTCTTGCTAGGGTGAAGAAGGTGGCCTACCGAATAGCCCTTCCTCCACACCTTTTAGCCATTCATGATGTCTTACAGTTACAGATATCCAACCTGAGTAAGTACGTGCATGGCCCTCGACACATCATCAGCTATGAGAATCTTGACGTGGAGCATGCCTTGACATACAAGGAGAGGCCAGTACAGATACTTGACGGTGTTGTGAAGAAGATTCATAGCAAGGAGATTCCTTTGGTCACGATGTTGTGGCACCGACATGGAATCGAAGAGGCGAAATGGGAGCTGAAGCAGACATGCAGGCACGATACCCGCAACTTTTCTCAGATAATACTCAAAACAAGCCTATTTAATTATATACATGTGGAAAGAATATGACTTTTTTTCCCTTTGCGGTTTCTATGGGTTCAAAACCCTTTGAGGTTTTTATGGCCAAATGAAATCAAACAAGACACATAGTGACCTTGACTCGAGTCTCGAGGATAAGACTCCATTTGAGATTTTTTATTTGTGACATCAGAATCCGAATAACCCAAAACCGACCCAACTAAGGGTCTAAATGATCAACTAATATTCAAATAATATGGAATAAACCTAGATAGATGTATAAGTCACAAATCGAATCTTGTTTATGTGCAATCAATCAAAAGTCGATCGCATCGTAATGCACGCCATCGAAAAAGTTGCGACAAAAAATTAGAAATCGCAAAACAAATCGAGACCACCCAGAAATTCGATTCGACAAAATAAGATCAACAAAAGTGATTTTTGTCTATCGAAGGTCATTTGATATTTTAAAATTACAGAATTTAATCACATACCAAGACCTATCTCGAAAATTTTGGGAAATCATACCTGATCCAAAATATGTGAATATTCTACTCATTTTAATCATCATTCAGAGACTGTTTAAATGAGCTATTGTATGTCAGAATCAGAGATTCGAAATGTTGTGTAAACAGATAACCCGGATCTGCGGACGGCATTTCTAGGTCTAAGATCTCGGTCCTTTTTACGGTTAATACGTGAGCTCGTAGTATATTTTCACTTCGTTGGGATCTAGGTTTTTGATCGGTTCCACTGACCTTCTATTCTTAGGGTACCTAGGCTGGTGGACCCTTGGTTTTGGTTTTTATTTACGAACTCGTTAGCTCGTACCGGTTGGGCCAATTTTTGGAGTGACTCTTCCGGAAAGTCTCTCCCATCTATCTCAGGGGCGTAGTTTTGGAGTAGGCCAAGCCCTCTACTGGACTGCACTTCCACTTAGAGGATGAAACGAATTAAGTCACTTAGAAGGCTTCCTCACCGCTTGAGTTTTGGTTATTATTCTGCCAATAGGAGTCAGCAATGAAAAGATCATTATCAGCTGGAATTGAGGTTGGTTATAGTTGAGTTTGGTTACAGTTGTGATGGGCATAGTTGAGCTTGGTATGAAATCATTAAATTTGTGACATATGAATCTGAATAAATCAAATCTGACCCGATTAAGAGTCCAGAAGTTCATTTAATATTTAATTAGTATCCAATAACTTCAGTTCTATTATAGATTGTAGATAAAATCCCGTTCGGACTCAATCGACCAAAAGTTGATCGCATCGTAATGCGTACCATCAAAAAAGCCGTGACACAAAATCAAAAATCATAAAACAAATCGAGATCACCCAGAAATCTGACTCGACGAGATAAGACCAACGAAATCGATCGGTCGTCGATCGAAGATCATTTGATACTCTAAAATTGCAAAAAAATGATCAAAAATCAAGATCGTATTTCGTCAATTTATGTATCCATCTTGGATTAGAAAAGAATGATATTTTTATCGTTTGATCATCGTGAATAGATGGTCAAAACGAGATAATATGCATCTGAATCGGAGATTTGAGGTGCAAATATAGGTGACTTTGATATCTCAAATAAGAGAGAGAGAGAGAGAGATTGAGTTCGAGATCATATTATTACCTGATACACAGATGATCTCGATAGCCCAATTATCCATGTTTTAACAACTTAAAATTTGAGGGTTTAGTGTAAATTAACAATGTTTCAGAACTGATCAATAGCTCCATAATCCATGTTTTAACAACTTAAAATTTGAGGGTTTTAGTGTAAATTAAACTCCTATTTCAGATATGTTCAATAGATCCATAATCCATGTTTTAACAACTTAAATATGAGGGTTTTAATGTATATTAGACCCAAGATCCAACAACATGATCTATATGTGATAAAGAGATAATAACCTACATATGGGTCATTAATTAATATATAAAATGTTATATATGTAAATTTATGGGGTGATGGGTAATCAGAGGATTTACATACATAACAGCTTGAAAACCCATTTTTGTGCAAGTAGCTTGTTAAATTTAAATTCCAATACCTATCTACTTACTTTCTTTTGAAATCACAGAATTACATGTTATTTTACGCTAAATTATATGTAACAATTGTTTACATTCCTGTGTTCCTATCATGTAGCAGGCAAGGGGCTTGCATCACAATAAACTAACAGGTGGGCACTGAGTTTTGCAGTTTCTGTTTACAGTACAGATGTTTAGATTTTTTCAAGATATCGTACTGCTTTTCCATCTCCTCTATCACATTTTTGGGATGCATATATACAATGTAATTTCCTTTTTGTTACATGAAGATTATATGGAAATTAATGCAAATGTAAATTGGTAACACAATGATGTTTATATGGTTTATTGATTACATTGTGAATGTCTTTTCAAAATGCAAAAAAATTTACATCATTTTCATAAACCTAATGTGATTAATTATGAATATAATATTATGAGTGCTTTGTAAATAGGTAACCCGGATCCGTGGACGGGAATCTCGATTTGGTATCATAGTAGTGGCACCCCGCTGCACACACATTCGTAGTATAAAATTCCGATTACATTAAGTTCCCGGATAGCAACCATCCTCCGACTTGTCGCGAGTTTGAGAGGGAAATATGAAATTCAAATTCAATAACCACATATGTCACCAATTGCAATTAATTTCCATATAGTATTTCGGGAAGAAAAAAGCACATATAGAAATGTCAGTGAACACTAAATATTGTGATTAATAAAATTGGTTCTTGTGTAGAACCATGACATCCAGAGTTGGCCAGGAGATAGCGGATCGTTTGGTGCGCATCCTGACTACCTTTACCAACCTCCAGCAGCAAACTGTTATCCTAGGTCAGCAGGACCTAATTTTGGCTCAGCAGACACAGATCGCAGACATGCAGAATGACATAAAGATGAGGTTCGAGGAGCTGTCTAATTTCACTTACCATCCATCTCAGGATGGAACACAACAGGATCATCCATAATATGTAGAGGTTTAGCAGCCTTAGCTTGATGATTCACATGAGGATATAGCACTACATGGATCCGAGGATGAAGATTATGGCAAGGAGCAGGACCATGTACTCTTTACAGATGAGGACACACACGAGCACTCCACTATCACAGGCATCAAACGATTTTCACCCCTATCAGCGAGCCAATGTGCCCATGTCAGAGGGCATCGGGACGTCATATGAGGTCGAGCAGCGGCTAAAGAGGGTGATGAAGGTGTTTCGGATGATTCACACACCACGAGACTCGTGGTTATCTTTTATGGAGTATTCACTGATACCATTCACCGAGAAATGGTGGGAGGAGACATTTTCCAAGTTGGGATGTGAGCGCACATGGGTAGATTTCGACACGAGATTCAGATCCCACTTATTTTCTAGGAAGTGGAAGGAGTCACAGCGATGGCTATTCGCATAGCTCAGACAGAGGTGGATGACAGGTAGACAGTATTTTCTTCGCTACAACGAGCTGTCGTGACACACACCAGTAGCCCTGTATTTCAAGATGAGAATCTGGAAAAGTTCATTAGCTCTAAAATCCATGTTTTAATAACTTAAAATTTGAGGGTTTTAGTGTAAATTAAATCTCAGTTTCATATATGTTCATTAGCTTTAAAATCCATGTTTTAACAACTTAAAATTTAGGGGTTTTAGTGTAAACCTCAATTTCAGATCTATTCATTTGCTTTAAAATCCATGTTTTAACAACTTAAATTTTGGGGGTTTAGAATAAATTAAACCCTGATTTCAGACATGTTCAATAGCTCTAAAATCTATGTTTTAACAACTTAAAATTTGGGGGGTGTATTATAAAATTAATCCAAATTTCATATCAGTTCAAAAGATCCAAAATCCGTGTTTTAAAAACTCAAAAATTTGGGTTGTTATGTGAATTAGATCCCAAGTTCAGATCAATCCTTGATTCCAGTTTTCATGAGGTTAAGATGAAAGTTTGAGTGAAATTCTAAGTATTCTACAATACTAAAAATCCTCATAAATGATCATTAGTATAACCTATGATATGGATATCATTTATCACAATTGATGGTATGGACCTATCAATTAGATATGTAAAGACAATCATATAAGATATGGAATTATGAATATATAATATATGAATCTAGATGGTTAATAAGAATTGGTGACAATTGATATTGTGTCGGTCATGGTATCCCTTACACCTGCCGTGCGAGGGTGCATTGACCCTTAGCTGGGCGGAAGATAGGAAGCTCAGTTAGGCAGTGGCCATCTAGTGTGTGGATCTAGGATCGTAGTCCTTTTTACGGTTTTATGCGAGCTCGTAGTGTTTTTATGCGTCGTTGGGATCCCAGCTTTTTACTAGCTCTGTTAACCCTGTATTTTTAGGGTACCTAGGCTGGGGGACCGTCAGTTTGGGTTTTCTATACGAGCTCATTAGCCTATACTGACCAGGCCAGTTTTTGGAGTGACTCTTTCGAAGAGTCTCTACCACCCATCCCAGGGGCGTATTTTTGGAGTAGGCTTATCCCTCTACTAGACCGCACTTCCACTTAGAGGGTGAGATGGAAGAATCTCTTAGAAGTCTTCCTCACCGCTTGAGTTTTGGTTACTGTACTGCCAGTAGATCCTGGCGATGAGTTACAATTGAGGTTGGTTACAGTTGAGTTGGCTACAGTTGAGTTTGATTACGGCTGAGTTTGTTACAGTTGAGCTTGGTACAAAAACCATTAACCATCGTCAATAACCAATCATAGACATTTAATCAGATTTTAAAACTATTACTACATATGTCAGGAGAAGCTAGTTAATGTGTTGGGAACTTAGTTAGGATGCATTATACTCCATCGCATGCCTACAGATACACTCCATAAGTTCCCAATACGTCCATTAACTTCTAATCTTATAATTCTAAAAAATGATAACATGTGATCACAAGGACTGATCATCTTCATGAAATCATCATATAGGTATACTCTGCTATCTAAAATCAATATTAAAAAGATTGTTGACCAGATACCTAGATATGTACAGCCAACCACAGAAATGATTGAGAAAGAAATGAATAGCCAAGCAAGTAAAAATGTTAGTGAATGAGTGATGATAATTAAAAGTGTCGGTCATGGTGACCCTTACACCTAACCATACGAGGGTGTGGTGACCCTCAGTAGCGCATGAGATAGGAAGCCCAATTAGGGCAGCGAATGTCAAGTGCGTGGGTCTAGGATCCCAGTCCGTTTTACGGTTTTTACGTGAGCTCGCAGTATTATTACGCTTTGTTGGGATCCCACTTTTTGACCAGTTCCATTGACCCTATGTTATTAGGGTGTCTAGGTTAGGGGACTCTCGGTTTTGGTTTTCTCACGAGCTCGTTTGCCCGTACTAGTCAGGTCGGTTTTCTGAAGTAACTTGTCTAGAAAGTCTCTCCCATATGTCTTAGGGGCATAGTTTTGGAGTATGCCTAGCCCTCTACTGGACCGCACTTCCACTTAGAGGGTGAGATGGAAGAGTCTCTTAGGAGGCTTCCTCACCGCTTGAGTTTTGGTTACTATTCCGCAAATAGTTCTTGGCGATAAAGAGATCATTGTCAACTTGAGTTGAGGTTGGTTACAGTTGAGTTAGCTACAGTAGATCTTGGCTACAGCTGAGTTGGTTCTAGTTGAGCTTGGTACAGAAATCATTAACCATCATTAATCATCAATCATCGACATTTAATCAGATCTTAGAACTACTACTACATATGCCAGGACAAGATAGTGGATGTATTGGGAACTTAGTTAGGATGCATTATACTCCATCGCATGTCTGCGGAGGTACCCCAACCCAAAAGTAATTTTCACACCTTAGAGTCATAGTTTGAGGTCACACTCAGACCAAGACCACATACTATCCACTAGACATGAGAAATTAGACAGAAATAAAGATCAGATTAGAAACTTATCATCCTCAATACCAAGATCCATCAACATGATCTCTAAGTGATAAAAAGGTAATAA
Source organism: Ottelia alismoides (assembly GCA_037367405.1). Classification (NCBI taxonomy): domain Eukaryota; kingdom Viridiplantae; phylum Streptophyta; class Magnoliopsida; order Alismatales; family Hydrocharitaceae; genus Ottelia; species Ottelia alismoides. Next base: position 15,290 of record JAZKJV010000994.1, read on the forward strand.
CCTATATATGGGTTAATAATTAATATAGGAAACTTTTGTATATAGATTGTTATGGGGTCATGGGTGATCAATGAATTTGCATATATAACAATTTGAAATCCCACTTTTATGCAAGTAGCTTGTTAAATTTAAATTTCAATACCAGCCTACTTACTTTCTTTTGAAACCAGTGAATTACATGTTATTTTTTTAATATGTTGGATTGCATTCAACAATTGTTGACATTTCTCTTATTCCTATCATATATGGTAGGCAAGGCACCTGCATCGCAGTAGTTTCACAGTTGACCACGAGCTTCTGGAGATACTCTCTATGATACGCATTTTATAGCTTTTGTATAAGATAATGTAAATGCTTTTTTCTCTTCTGTTACATTTTGGGATACATGTACAGAATGTAGTTTCTTTTGTTAAGTGTAATTGTATATGGAAATTAAAGAAATGTGAATAGGTGACACTTATTGTTAGTTTTGTGGTTGTTTACATAATTGTGAATATCATTCGAAACATAAAAAAATTCCCCTAAAATTCGGTAACATAATGCAATCGATATTGAAAATAATATTGCAAGTGTCGTGTAAATGAGTAACCCGGATTCGTCGGCAGGCGTTTCGAAAAGACATTCACAATATAACTAATCAACCATAGAAATAAAAGTGTGTCACCAATTTATATTTGCATTAATTTCCATATAATCTTCATCTTAAAATACATTCATAAGTCCTTTTTGAATTGTAATGCATGCATGTCATGTGACTTTTGGGCATTTTGCAATATAGAGTATGTAGTATTAAGTTACTATGTGAACCTCAGAATTAATTTATTTTCATTTTGGTCCAATCCAACAGGGCACATGTGCACGTGCACGAGATTTTTTATGAAATTTGCACATTAACCCAAGCAATTTTGTTTCTTATTATCATTTAGTCTGCATTTATAAAATAATTGCATATTAGTCCCCGTGAGTCTGCATTAAAATTACCTTTTAAACGTCAAATAAAAAATATCAAAACATGTCTAAAAATTCCTTAAAAATTCATGTCATTTCCAGTTGCATTCATCTTTAATCATATTTTTTTATTTTGCATTTTCTATATTTCTATATTTATTAAAATTCAAAAACTCCATAGAAATGTCCTGCTTGCATTAAAAAATCATAAAAAATAAAAAACTCTTCTACAAATTCTAAAAAAAATCGTGTTTGCTTGTGTTTTAATTTCTAAAACATTTCCATATTTTTATCATCTATAAAAACAACAAAAATTGCAAAACAATCAAAAACATTAAAAAATCATACAAATTTAATCGTAAAATGGCTTTTTGGAAATTATAAAAAATATCTTTTCTTCTTTATTTATCTCATCACTTTTTATCTTTCTTTATTATTTCAAAAATTCAAAAACATCTGCATTTTATTCTTTTTGCATTATTCATTGTATTTCAATTATTTAAAATTTTAGAAAACATCAGACTATTTTAGAAAATTCATAGAAACCTCAGAAAAATTTTAAAACCCAAAAATAATTTTTATCCAATTTTCTGTATATATTTGCTAAAGATAAAAATTCCAAAAAGAGTGCAGTATCTCTTTTGTTTATTTTCTTTAAATACTCATTTGCTACAAAATAAATAAAAATATATCTTTGCAAAATTAAAAAATAAAAATATATAAAAATAGAAAAGTAAATAAAAAATATAAAATAAAGACCCATAAAAAGGTACAAAATCCTAAATACAAAAATCAAGCATAGTTTGACTTAGGAATTCCTTTATTCTTTGCATTGATTTATTCAATTATTAGAATAGCCTCAGGATTTTTGTAGCCTCCATAAGTTCAATCTTGTTAGCTATACTGGCAAATTAAATAGCAATTTCTCTTGCTACACTTCTGTATTTATTTTTGGCTTGAGAACAAATAGCTTTTGTGTGATGCTTCTTTGGGTTACGATGACATGTGTTAATAATTCATCCAAATAAAAAACCCATAGATTCTCGTTCAACAAAATGGAGAAGAAGGAGATGTCAGTAGTTGTGTTTAGGCTGGAGAAGTTCATATCTTACCTCCTCGGTTTCCATGTTGTTGTATACACATCACTTTGCCATACGATACTTACAAGCAAAGAAGGATGCCAAACCATGCTTTATCATATGGATTCTTCTTCTCCAGGAATTTCATTTAGAGATTCGAGATAAACCTAGAGTCAAGAATGTGGTGGCAGATCGCATTTCCTGCATTACAGATTCGGAGACCTCTGAGCAGAGCATGATACCTATTTCTAAGACCTTTCCAGATGAGACCATTTTTTCTGTAGGCCTCACTCCCATGGTATGTTGATATTGCGAACTATCTTGTCTCCAAAAAAGTTCCACAAGATTGACCGAAGTACAAGGTAGACAAATTCCTGTCAGAGATTCATTATTACCAGTGGGAGGATCCGTACCTATTTCATGAGGGCGCGTATTGTATCTAGAGAAGGTGCATTCCTCAGAAGGAATAGACCAGTATACTTGAATACTATCACAAACTAGAATCCGGTGGGCATCATTCGGGGTAGCGCATGGCAACTAAGATTTTACAGAGCAGTCTAAGGTGGCCAACATTATCTAAGGATGCTACAGAGTATGTTCGAGGTTGTACTAACTGTCAAAAGATGGGAGGAACCATTAGTTCCAAAGATACTATACCCTGAGACATATACAGATTTTTGATGTTTTTGATGCTTGGGGCATGGACTTCATGGGCCCATTTCCTGTCAGTCAGGGATATCAGTACATCATGTTTGTCGTGTATTATGTTAGTCACTGGGTGGAGGCTATCCCCACCCGAGCCGTTGATAGTAGTACAATGTGTTTCTTTCTCAAGGACCACATTATTGTGTGGTTCAGTATTTCCAATATACTTATTTCAGATGGGGGAAGTCATTTCATAAATAGAGAAGTCAAGAAGCTTGTGAAGGAGTACGTCATTGAGCACAGAGTTGTGTCTCCTTACCACCCACAGACTAATGGCTTGGCTTAAATTCAAATAGGGAGATCAATATTATATTGCAAAAGTTTATATGTCCAGATAGGAAGAACTGATCCCAGATGCTTGACTCAGTTCTATGGGCTTATCGGATGGCATACAAGTCACCATTGGGTATGTCTCCCTACATATTGGTGTATGTAAAGCCTTGCCACCTACCAGTGGAATTACTTCACAAATATTTATGGGAACTCCGTGTATGCAATCTTGATTATGAGAAGGCATGAAAGAACAGGAAGTTGGATTTGAATAGATTGTTGAAATTCCGAGACTTTACATATGATAACTCACTCATATATAAGGATAAAGTCAAGTGTTGGCATGATAGACACATTCGAAGGAAGGCTTTTTCCCCTGATCAGAAAGTTTGGTTATTTTATGCTAAGTTGAAGTTGTTCACAAGGAAATTGAAAAAAATGGTCAGGATCGTTCATTGTGAGAGTTCTGTGTGACAATGGTAGTATTGTCATATCTGGGTTGTCATCTGACGCACAGCTATTTGTTGTGAACGGACAGTTATTGAATCCATATCTAGATCATGATACATTTGTGTCCGTGGTTGATTCTATAGCTGTGGTATTAGACGATTACTTCTTGACATCTTCTGCGTCTAATACATGAGCTGATTTTTCTCTTGTATATATCCTTTTATTTTATTCTTTCTTCTGATGTTTTTATTGTTCAACTCTCTTCAGTATGTGTATGTGTGTTATACTTAGGATGTAATCTATCCTAAGTACAGGGGAGGTGAATGATTTGATATTTTTTTTCATATTCATCGTGTTTCATCATTCTTGTTGTTGCCTATACTTAGGGATCCCTTACCCTAAGTATAGGAGGAGTGATGTTGTTCATACCGTCTTTTTGTTTTTTATTTTCTTTCTTTGGATCTCTCGCTTGCCTTTCAACTTGTTGATATTCTTTTCTATACCTAAGGATCTTTCACCCTAAGGATAGAGGAGGGCAAGTCGAGTCATTGAGTTGTTCATTCTTTTCCTCGGTTTTCCTCATTTGTACAGTCTTCTTTACTTAGGATTATTTAATCCTAAGTATAGGGGGGCACTGACTTCTATTCTCTTTGTCTATTCTTTGAGACGTTGTTGTATAGTATTCTTTTCACTTTTCTATACTTAGCACGAGTTATGTATTCCTTTGTAGCTCATTGATCACTATGAGGACATAGTTCGAGCTAAGTGTAAGGGGCCATAACTCGTACTTTTATTAATTAAAATGGCTATAAAAATGTGATTGAAAAATTATTTTCTGTGGGATATAAATGGGATGTATTAAAATACGTAAAATCTACGCATGTGTGTGTAAACTTTGATCTTGTAAATAAAATTATTTATTGTATATAAAATTATTTTATAAAGTTACATCTAAAACTTGTATATAAAATCCTCTTGTAAGATATTGTATAACATTTGTATAATTCTCGTATATATTTTACTAACCCTTGAAAAAAATGTTTTGTATATACTTCTTGCATCTGCGTGTGCATTTTTCAGAATAGTATTGACATTTAAATTAGTCTGGATTAAAATTGAGGAATGGAGCTTGGTTATGATCTTAATCCACTTAATTTCAGAGGAACCCTATAAGAACTGGAGTTAAGACTTTTCATGTCCTAGCGACTTAATTATTCGAGTGCACAAAACTATGTTCACATGTCATCTTGATGAGTCTAAGTAGAATATCTAACAACACACGCATGATTCTTCTAGACCGTGGCTTATCTTGGACAAGCACTCTACACATAGCTCTTCATGGATGAGGTGGTGAGGGGGCATAATTCTTTGGCTTGGGGTAGCACACGGACGTGTAACAACTAGTAAGAACATCCATCTTCCTCTAGGGAGGGTAGTGCATCAAAACCTAGTCTAGTGGCATTGAGGTCTAAAGGTAGGATGTCGTGGGATTGCAATAATACTTTAAAAGAGGATGGTCTACTAGCTCAGAAGAAAAACTCCGTATGTACATGTTGCACCCATGTATATATTAAAAAAATGCAGAATCTCCAAAAGTGGACATGCCTGATTGAAAAGTAAAATGCATGCCGGAGTGTATATACAAGAATAAGCTTCAAAGTCAAATTATTGTGAGCTTGAAGCTAGATGACTTGGCTACACTAGTCATGCATCCAATGATAGGTAGCTACACTTGCTACCGTCCATTCTTTTCTAAGGATGAGCTTCAAAGTCAAATTATTGTGAGCTTGAAGCTAGATGACTTGGTTACACTAGTCATGCATCCAAGGATAGGTAGCTACACTTGCTACCGTCCATTCTTTTCTCCATCTCCTCTACTTGAGCTAGTTGCACTTGAACTTAGAAGGAAATATCCCCGCTCCTCGAGGAAAGAGTTTCTGGACCGAGGGACTAGAGTTACCTTGTTGAGGGATGTTGTTTCTTTGTCACTTTTGAGGTGGGGAGCTATATTTCACTTACACCGTACAAGTAAAGATTCATAGTCATAAGAATTTGTGTATGTAGAATTGTTCTGACCTGACTGTTGAGGCGACTTGAATAGGAGTCTTGTGAAACTTGAGGGTTGTTAGGTTTTAAATCCATTTCCCATTAAGGTTCTGCTCCAAAGGTCTGACAGAGCTCCATAATGCAATTTTATGAAGATAAGTTTAATACTCAATATTGTTCTAAGTTCTTTATTTTTCCTTTATCTTTTTTTCTTTTATTCACTTATTATTTCAAATAAGTGTTTTCTCAGGGACTAGCAAAGGTAAACTATAGGGGGATGATGAATATGCATTTCATCATCTTTATTCTTTTATTTTGGCTTAAAGTCCCTTATAAAATACATTTATATATCAATAAATCCATATTCTTACTAACCAGCATCTTCGTGTAAATATTATATATTTTTAACCTAAAATAAATAAATAAAGGGAAATAAAGAAAATTAAGGAATGTATATATGTAATAGATACAGGCTTAATCAGACCCCAGAAAAGGTTAAGCCTTGTCCTGATCGACAAGGAATAAAGCAGGGGGAGATAAGGCAAAAAAATCTAGAAAATACTTGACACTTGTGTATATTCCTCACTTGTATAATATTGTCTATTTTTCACATTATTATGTATTACACACTATTACATTGCTTATTCATAGCTAAATCCCTCACAAATAAAGTTAATTCCTTCTTAACATTGTGCATACAATTTTTTTATAAATAGTAAAAATAAGTAAAAACTTTTATATAGTTTGTAAATAACAACACTCTCCAAAAGCTACAAATACAAACTTGTAAATTCATTATCTGCTCCACCTGAACTCCAATTTCATTAAACTCACTTTCATTGTACTCCAAATTAAATTATCTTTAGAATGAAGTGATTTCATAAAATTCCGAGTTAAGGTGTGAAATGCTGCCTGTTGGGTATTATTGTATATTATACCTATATACTATATGAATTATTTAATTAATTATTTCCTTGTGCATATTTGTGAATAATGTATTTTCAGTTGTTTGTAAATATTGTATTTAACTCATATAAAATACAAAAAATACAAAATAAAAAATTAATAAAAAAATAAAACCATGTATTTATTGTATGTGTATCACCATGTATATATTATACATATGCCTATTTAATTAACCTAATAAATTAAATCTTAAAAATCAAATAATAATATCATTAAAATCCCTTGTAAAATATTGTAAATAAATACAATATTAAATTATTATTATATATAATTAAAAATCAAAATACTGTGTATATAGGTATACATACCTATAAATAACATGTTGTATTTATTTTGACCCTTGTAATTATATTATTTAATTAATAAAAACACTAAAAATAACGTTAACTATTCCTAACATTTTTATTTATGTTACTTAGTTTAATTAATTCGTTTTCAATTTTTATTGAATTATTTAACATTTTATTGTATTTTATCGTGTAACCTATTTTGTCCACATATGCGACGCGTCTTGATTGGCCAAACCCGGGTCTGTTAACTCGGGTCAACTCCTCACCAGCACCTTCCACCCGCTAACTCCACCTTCAGTCGTTTCTTCTCATTGTTTTCCCTTGTGCTTCACACGCTAACCATCCACGATTCCTTCTCCATTATTGCCGCTCGATCATTCATCTCACTCGTCACCACCTCTGATCCACCCATCGCTCCACGGATCACTCCCATTTGAATTTTGAAACCCGTCGGAGCCACACCTATAAATTAGAAGCCCTTTACCTCCAGCGAGTCTTCAATCCATCTTTGGCCTCATTTCACCCGAGATTGAGTGAAAGAGGAGAGTCTTCGATGATAGATAAGCGGTCCTCCAATCAGGAGCGTGAGAAGGAGCGTCAAAAGTCGTGATTCAGTCACTCATCGGAGTCCTCCGTCATGAGTTTTTGCCTCTCTACCTTTAGCGCAGATCGAGGCATCTTCTCTTTTTCTTCTATTCTGGAGGTAAAAAAGATGCTTTATCTTCATTTTATATTCGATTTTTGCTTAGAATCAATCTTATTTCCCTATATCAGTAAATAATCACCCACCTCTGATCTATATGATTGGAGGTCCTCTGGTCACTAATGAACCTCTCTGACTACGCCTGTACCTCCGCACAACCTTTCTCCATCCCGTCCATCCTATGCCTACCTCCAATTCTTCACAAATCATGAGTTTGGCCTCCATCCCGACCATCTTTATCGAAGACCCCTACTCATCCCCATTTTACGCATTCCTAACCTAATCTCTTAGCCGAAATACACCTCCGAGAATGTGTTATAACTTTCAGGTCAAGGGAGATCCAAAAATAACAAAGAGAGCACACATTAGCTTGGAGCAGGTTCCTATAACCGATTCTTTCTTCACTTTCCAGATCCTTGGTCTGGTGGTTTCATAGAGATCTGAGGTGCACACCAGATGCGGAATCACTTGGGCTACATTCTGAGTGTGATTTGAAGCACATCAGGAGAGAGATGAGGAAGATCTAGGAATTCAAAGTTCATCAGGTCGGAGATGCTTCCCAGTTCGTCCAACACTATTTGTAGCCGCACCCATCAAGATCCAAGCTCCAATATACATCTCAACCATCCGTTGAGCCCCAAAAGTTAGTCGAAGATCAAGAGTCCGGAGCTGATCGTGACCCTTCTTTCCAGATTTATTATAGCCATCCGATAAGATCTGCAGTTCATCAGAACGTCTAGCGCTCCATGATTTAAGGGTGCTTTTACATCTCTCCACTTGCCATTCTTTTATTCGCAAATAAGTCCCTAAGAGAATGTGTGTCGTTTTGTCATTTATTTGAACAATTGCAATTTTATCTTGTATTTTATTTGCAAATGAGTCCTTTTTTAATTATTACATGTGCATGCCATATGACTTTTGGGTATCTTGCAATATAGAGTATGCAGTTTTGAGTTTACTATCTGGACCTCTGAATTATATTATTTTCATTTTGGTTTAATCCAGCGAGGTATACATCCCACACACGTAACTTTTTGGAAAATTTGCACATTAACCCCCCCCCCCCCCGCCCCCCATTTTATATCTTATTAAAATTTAGTCCGTATTTATAAAGAAATTGCATATTAGTCGTTGTGATTCTGCACTTAAATTACCTTTTAAAAATCAAATAAAAATCCAAACGTGTAAAATTCCACAAAAAATCATGTCATTTCCAGTTGCATTCATGTTTAATCCATAATTTTTTATTTCACATTTTCTTTATATGTCTTATTTATTAAAATTCAAAAACTTCATAAAAATGTCTTGTTTGCATTAAAAATCATAAAAAATATAAAACTCTTCCAAAAATTCTAAAAAATCCTCTTTGCATATTTTTGTGTTTTAATTTCTGACAAATTTTCATATTTTTATAATGTAAAAAACCATAAAAAATACAAAACAATCAAAAACATTAAAAATTCATATAAATTTAATTAAAAATCCAAGAAAATCGTAAAATGGATTTATGGAAAATATAAAAATTTATCTTTTCTTCTATATTTAATTCATCCCTTTTTATCTTTCTTTATTATTTTGAAAATTCAAAAACATATGCATTGCATTATTTTTGCATTATCCACTATATTTCAATTATTTAAAAATCTAAAAAAATAAAAAAATAGAAAATTAAAAAAAACGTAGAAAAGGTTTTAACATCCAAAAATAATTTTTGACCTATTTTCTGTGTATATTTGCTAAAGATAAAAATTCCAAAAAGAGTGTAGTATCTCATTTGTTTATTTACTTTTAATACTCATTTGCTTGAAAATAAATAAAAATATATCTTTTGCAAAAAATATAAAAATAGAAAATCAAATAAAAAATTATAAAATGAAAACCCATAAAAAAGTACAAAATCCTAAAATACAAAAACCAAGCATAGATTGACTTACGAATTCATTTATTCTTTGCATTGATTTATTTTAATTATTAGAATAACCCTCAATACAATGATTCATCAACATGATCTCTAAGTGATAAAATGATAATAACCTACATATGGGTCATTAATTAATATATGAAAATCTTATATATGAAAATTTACGGGGTGATGAGTGATCATGGGATTCATATACAACACAACTTGAAAACCCATTTATATGCAAGTAGCTTATTAAATTTTACTAGTCAACACCTATTTACTTGCTTTCTTTTAAATCACTGAATTGCATATTTATGCTAAATTGTATATAACAATTATTGACATTCTCTTGTTCCTATCATGTATGGCAGGCAAGATGCTTTCATCGCAGTACACTGACAGCTGGCCGTTGAGTTTCGGAGTTTCTATTTACGGTACACATGTTTAAATTTTGTTCAGGATAATGCACTGTTTTTCCTTCTCTTCTGTTACATTTTTGGGATGTTGTTGAATGAGAATCTATGGGTTTTCTATTTAAGTGAATTATTAAAACATGTCATCGTAAAAAAGCCTAAAACAAAAACTATTTATTTTCAAGCAAAAAATAAATACAAAAATGTAGTAAGAAAAATTGCTATTTAATTTACATGTATAACTAACAAGATCGAACTCAGGGAGGCTATAAAAATCCTGAGGGTGATTAGTCACTGATTTGATCTTTATTTATGTATAATTTCTCAAATCTAGAGGAAAGTATGTGTTCTTGGTCTGAGTGTGACCTCACACTATGACTCTAAGACGTGAAGAATGCCTTAGGGTTGGAGTGCCTCCGTAGGCATGTAGTGGAGCATAATGCATCCTAACTAAGTTCCCAACACATCTACTAACTTCTCCTTACATCTGTAGTTGTAATTATACTAACGATCATTGATGAAGATAACTAATATTGTAAAACATGGATTATGGAGGTATTGAACAGATCTGAAACTTGGGTTTAACTTACACTAAAACCCCCAAATTTAAGTTGTTAAAACATGGATTATGGAGCTATTGAACAGATGTAAACTTGGATTTAATTTACAATAAAACTCCCAAATTTTAAGTTGTTAAAGCATGTATTATGGAGCTATCGAGATCGACTGTTTGTTAGGTAATAATGTGATCTCGAACTCAATCATTCTCTCTTATTTGAGATATCAAAGTTATCCATATTTGCACCTCGAATCTCCAATTCAGATGCATATTATCTCGTTTTGACCATTTATTCATGATGGTTAAACCATATAAATTTCATACTTTTTTGATCCAAGATGGATACAGAAACTGACAAAATACGATCTCGATTTTTTTATCAAATTATATGATTTTAAATTATCAAACAACCTTCGATCGACGAGCGATCGATTTTGCCGGTCTTATTTCATCGAATCGTATTTCTTGGTAGTCTTGATTTGTTTTGCGGTTTCTGATTTTGTGGCGTAGCTTTTTCAATGGCATGTACTATGATGCAATCGACTTTTGGTCGATAGCATCCGGACAAGATTTGTTCAGCAATCTATAGATCAAACTAAACTTATTCAATATTAATTAACTATTAAATGAACTTCCAGACTCTTAATCGAGTCATCTTTGATTTATTTAGATCCAGATGTCACAAATATAAAAACCTCAAAGGGAGTCTCGTCCTCGAGACTCGAGTAAAGGTTACTATGTGTTTTGTCTGGATTTCATCTGGCCATAAAAACATCAAAGAGTATTGAACCCATAAAAAACTCAAAGAGGAAACAAGTCAAAATCTTTCAACATGTATATAATTAAATAAGATTGTTTTGATGATTACTTGAGAAGAGCTACGTGTATCATGCCCGCGTGTCTGTTTCAATCTCTCATGTTGCCTCGTCAACACCATGTCGGTGCCATAGCGCCATGACTGGAGGAATATTTTTGCTGGGAAGCTTCTTTATAGCATTATTAAGTATATGCACTGGCATCTCTTCATATGTCAAGTCAGGCTCTACATCAAGATTCTCATAGTTGATGACGTGTTGAGGGTTGTGCACTTACTTCCTCATGTTGGATACGTGAAAGACATCGTATATAGAAGAAAGGTGTGGATGAAGAGCTATTCGGTAGGCCACCTTCCCAACACGAGAAAGAATCTCAAATGATCCAACATATCGTGGCACCGGCTTAGCACGAACACTGAATCTCTGTAATCCCTTCATGAGAGATACTCATAGGAATATCCAATCTCCAACCTATATTTACAAGAGTTTCTTCATTATACTAGATTAAGTTGAATATCGATAAGTCATATTTGAATGGTTTAAGAAAAGATGAATGAATTACCTGGAACTCCAAGTTTCTTCTCTGATGGTCTGCATAGCTATTCTGGTGGCTTTGTGCCCTCAGAAGCTTCCGCCTCACAATATCAAAAGCTCTCGTAGTATCCTCCAATAGATCTACAGAGTAAAGAGCTTGATCACCTACCTCACGCTAACTGAGAGGTGCGAGGCATCTCTGCCCATATAGGTCTTCGAATGGTGCCATGTCGATACTGGAATGATGATTGGTGTTGTACGTGAATTCTACCAATGGCAGGTGATGAATCTCCGTTTCATCATCTTTATTCTATCATTTTGGCCCTAAAAACCCTAGTAAATGCATGTAAATACTGTTAATTCAGGCATTTTAGCATTCATGCATCATTGTGTTATGATCTAAATAAGATTCCAAAATCCCAACTTCCCAAACCTGTCTCTCTCAAATAAAAACTCGAAATGTATCAAAATCATCTTTAATTGATTATAAATTTTAGTAAGCTATTTAATGAAGGTGGTTTCATATTTTTTGGAGTTATGGTTTGAAAGTTGAGTTTTGGACCCCTATTGTATACTTGTACTTATTAAAATATTCATTTTATTTCATTATTTTTATAATGTTATATTTTTATAATTTTGTAAATATTATTTACAAAATATGTTTATATTAAAATAGGAATAAAACACCAAAGAAAACATAAAAATAAATTACTTGTATAAAATACATAGGTAAAATACCTATACTTAGTCCTATGTAGATAATACAACTAATTATTTAATTTTATAAAATACATCAGAAAAAATAAAATAAAAATATATTTAGGTGTATAAAATTATGTTATAAATATATAAAATAATAAACAAAATTAATAAAATTAAAAATACAAAATAAAAACATTAAAATACATAGATGAATATACCTATATAACCCTTGAAAGGGGACTTTTATTTTTAAACCTTAAAAAAATAAATAAATATCATCATAAAATACTTCATAAAATAAAAACATTTTTTATTTAATAACCTAAAATAAATAAAGTCGTTTGTTATTTTTAATTGATTTTACAAATCATTTTTGCAGGATTTTCCTTGTTGGTCCACGTGGACCAACCAGAGGGGCCCGAGAGTTGACTGCGGGACAACTCTTTGACTCGCCTCCTGTTCATTGTCAGAACTCGATTTTCGCTCTATCTCACAGATTTTTCGAGGCTTTTCCTTTCACCAAACAGCCCCTCTCCCTTCTTAACTTTTGTTCCCCTATTAACGAGGATTCATGCCGGCATCTCTCCTTGGGTCGCGCATCGTTGCCTCGCCTGATTCACCTCGTTCTATGAGCCGCCACAATCGTTTGTCCAAAACCACCCCCTATCCTTCCTTCCAACTTTTAACCCTTTGACCCTAAGCTTTAGTCCCCTTTTGGATGTGCTCAGGACCGGAGACATGACAGGTCTCCTCCAGCAAGCCTTTGCGAGGTCGGGCGAAGGCCAAGGCGGCTCCACCCTCCATCTCTGGTCATTGGCCGTGAGGTACCTATCTCAGGCGTTACCAGCCTTTGAGGTTCGTTTTTCTTTATTTTTCTTGCATTTTTTTATTCACCTTAGTCTTAGGAGTAGATCCACACCGTCGCTTTCGATTAACACCAAACCATTCACCTCATCACCACCTCGTCGAAGCTTGCTCCAGCGAGCTTCCATCTGCGCCATCTCCACCCTTTTGCCCCTCTGGAAGGTCGCGGCATTTTGATTGTGACCTTTGTAACTCTTTCTTGTAGGTATAGAAGTCAAAGCATCAGCTGGAATAATTTTTTCCCCCGCCGGAGGCACCTGGGACAGCTCTGCTCCGTTGCCTCCGTACGAGAATGCCGGCGTACCCCAGTGCTTTTTGTCACTCCCAGCACCTAGAGGACGTCTGCAGGAACCTTCGCGGCAATTTTGGAGGTCCACAGAGTGTCGGAGGAGGGCGGTCGGAGGCAGGGAAGGTCGTCTCGCCGGTGGTTCTTCCGTGTTCTTCCTGATAGCTTCTCCGTCGTCGGATCATTCTCTGCCACCCAGATCTGCTAGCCGTCGTCCGATCAAGCCCCGCTCAGCACCGTCAGATCCACGGGGGATCTTCTAATCTTGGCCATCCAACCTCGAACTGGCATCGTCTCTTGCTGAGCCGCCACGTGGATTAGTGGAGAGTCAAGCACCATTAGATCGTGCCTAAGGGTGGGCTTTATGCAACTCTTCCCTCGCCCCTTTTTGTATTTAATTATTAGTTTATAATCTTTCATTTACAGTTATTTTATTTTTGTAAAATTTATAAAAAGACCCTGCGTTTACTTTATTTACACTTCAGTCCAAGTCCACGTAGGCTGACAAACTCTGGGTATTTTGCAACCAAGCCCTCGCAGGGCTTGGTTATTTGTGTTTGTTCAGAATTTTGAAATATTAAGTTATGACTTTTCGGACTTTTTGCAAGTAAGCCCTTGTATTTTGTAATATTACTTTTTCAATCCTCGCTAGGGACGCATGTGAACTTTTGCAAAGAAGCCCTCACGGGTTTTGATTTTTGTATTTAGTTGTAGAAAGTTGATTATTCAGTTATACATTTTTGTGAAAATTGCAACTTGGCCCTTGTACTTTTTGATATTTACAAAAATACCCCTACTAGTGTGCATTTTCTCTTTGCTTCTAGTATTTATTTTGTGCGTCTATAAAATTCTAAAAATCCCCAAAAAATAGACATAGCTTCATGTTGCAATGCTCTTTAACGTAATATTTTCATTTTACATTTTTCGACCTTTTTAATCTTTATAAAAATCAAAAACTTCCATTTTCACATGTGTTGCATTATAAAATCCATAAAAAACTATAAAATCCTTTTGAACAATTCCCAAAAAAATATATTTTATGTGTTTTTTGCATCTTTAACACTCAGACCAAAAATCGCTAAAAATATAAAAGAAAACTCCTAAAAATTGAAAAACCTCTAAAACCTTTATAAAATTAAAAAATCATAAAAATCCTAAAACAAACTTTCGGTTTCTATTTTTTCTTTATTTTATCTTTATTTCAAAATTAATTTGGAGAATTTTGGTTACTATTTGATATTTTTATCTCTAATTTAATTTCAATTTTATTCTTTATTCCCTATTTTGAGTATTTTGAACTTTAAAAAATACCAAAAAATAGCAAAAATATATAAAAATCACAAAATAGTATAACATTATAAAAAAACTTAAAATATTTATTTCCTATATTTTTGATTATTTTTACCTATTTTTAGATATATATTATCTCTCTCTCTTGTATATATTATACATATTCTATATAGTTTTATATATATAAGGAAAAGAAAATATAAAAAAGAAAATATAAAAAAGAAAATAAAATCAGAAAATTAAAAATCAAAATATAAAAATTAAAAATTAAAAATATAAATTATAGAATTAAAAACCCATAAAAAATAGCATAAATATAGACAAATACATCACAGTCGCTTTTGTGCATTTATTACCTCGATCTACCTGCTTGTTCCTTGTGTTCGACCTCTACACATACTTGCACCCTATACACATCTTTGTTGTAGAGTTATAATAAATTTTAACTTCGCATCGCTTTTCATTGTTTGATCATTGTTGTGGGTTAATTGTTGTTTTAATCCGGATTTCGTGTGTTCGATTCGACGACTGTGTTCCCGCCTTGTGTGGAGCACAAGACCGCTAGATTTGCGGGTTAAACAAATAGCACCGTTGTCGGGGAGCAACAACACTTAGATTGGGATTATTTGTAATTGTGATTGTTTGTCTATTTTTGAGGCTTTATTTATATGCTTTTTATTTGGTATAATTGCTTGAGTTGTCCAATCATCCTCTTTTGTTGACTTTGTGCGAGGAACCACGGGTCGAGGGAGGCGCTTCACCCAAGGCGCATGCGCACCCACGTGAAGGTGGTGTGAGCTTCTAACCTAGCATTGAAGGAGGCTTGGAGGACTTGAGAAGACAGACACTTTTTGAACATTTTTGTGTATTTATTTTTGTGTAATTTTAAGTGAGAGAGAGACCCTTATTATTTGTAATAATACATGTACTCCGGGCTCTGAACATTCGGGCCAATTTCCAAGTGATTGGTCACTTGGGGGCTCACCGCGGTTTTTGAGTTTTCATCGCCTTTTTTCCTTTGTTTCACGGTTTTATTTGATTTATTTTGTGTGATTGAGCCCTTAGTTGTAGAAATTGCTTGTCGATAGTCTTAAGGCCAAACACCTAATTATATTTGTATGTGCCTATAGTCTACGTTTGGACTTAAAAAAACAAATTGCTATTTATTTGGACTTGAGATCGAGCACTGAGAGAAGTGCTATACAGCACATGCAGGATCCGTTGTGGTGGACACCGATGCACTTCCTATACCGGAATTTTAGATCTCACCTCTAGATAATTAGCATCTCGGTTCTTCACGAAAATAGCAATTTCTGAACATAGGGTGATTTCATCAGTTGTATTTGCATATAGTGTAAGTTTCAATATTGCTGAGTATCCTTGCATGTAGAGTGCTGGAGGCAAGGTGAGCATTTATGCTTTAGCATTCATCATTGATTTGCTGCTCGCATTGCTTTTCCGCCCCTCCCTCTGATTTTGATCACCTAGGTGCTTAAAGGAATTGACTCCTCGATAGGCTCGTGCATTTCTTACTAAAAATCCAAAAAAGTGATAACAATAAAATTGAGACTACTAAGATTACTTGACCCTAAAATCAACCAAAAAGAAAAATCTTGTCTTGGGGCGAGTAATCCTCTCATTGTCTGCATTTTAATTACTCGCGCATACCCTAAGGACTAGTGCCCAAATCCCATTCAGCCTCCTAAGTGTTTGCGTAATTTTTAGACTTCTCACCTAACTCTAAAACAGACAAGATAAAAAGAACGCTCTTTTACGGTCTCTACCGAGTTGAGTAGGTGAATTAAGGGTTTTGTTTTGTGTGTTTGCTTGTGTTTACTTGTGTACATCTAGATCACTTCTGCGCATTTGTGCATTGTTCTTCACTTCTCTTAATTTGACCATCGCACTCTCCCGATCATTTTCCTTTTGCTTCGAGATGGCAACTGGAGCATATTTTGTCCGGATTTTGCAGATCCCTCATTCACTCCAGTCGGTCCACCTCCCTTTTATCAGGAGGATTCTCCTCTGATTTTTTCTGATTTTTGTATATATTCGCCCCAACCACAGATTCAGACCTCGGACTTCTACCCACACCCATCTCCACCTCCGTATTTTACACCTTCACAACCATCCAAGACTGAGCTGTTGAAGTCACCTTTCATGGAGTCCATCCTTGAGCACTTGACCCAGATGATGGATCATATGAGACAGAGGATTGACAGCCTCGCTAGTATAAATAAGAGCAACCATGATTCTCCACCATTTGACAAAATGGGTTCATTTGAGGATTTCCATGAGAGCTTGCAATCGCCCAAAATACAAAAAAATGAGAAAAATTTGAAAACCCAAAAAGAATTCGGGAGACCTTTGGTTGAGTCAGACTATGAGGAGAGGGCCCACCTGCCATATCCTTTGCCCACACAACCTCTCACACTTTGTCCCACCTTTGACCCTGAGGTTGTTGTTGTACAGACTGCTCTTGGCATGCCTCGTGTAGATGATGATTCCGACATTCTCCCTTGTATGGAGTGAGGTCCAAAAATTAAAAAAAATTATTGACTGAACCCGAAGTGGTGGCCACCATTCATGAGATCATGTGTGCCCCACTTCAGCAGGCCATGACCGATTTATCTTCTCCTCATCCCAAGAAGAGAAAATGGAGGAGCAGATCTGAGTGTCATATCTTGACCATGAACACTGCCACACCTTTCATTAGCTGCACCATCTCTGACCATACCTGTGATCACACTCTCCTCGATGGCAGTGCTTCGATTAGCATATTACCCTTCTCACTGGTACAGTCTCTTCACTTAAAGCCTCTAAAGAAAACCAGGATGATTATTCAGTTTGCTGATCGATCTATCAAGAGGCCGAAGGGTATCCTTGAAAACATCGTTATTTCGATTCAGGGCATGAACTACCATGTTGATTTTGTTGTATTGCCCATGGAGACCTCTACGGGGGAGCACTCTCCAATCATCCTGGGATGACCATTCCTCGCATCTACGAGGGTCGTTATTGATTATGGATCAGGAGAGATTCGCTTCCATCATGTTAACGAGAGCGAGGTGGTCATCAATGCACCCACTACTGATCAGAGACATGCACCTGATGTGACTACACCTATTATGTCTAACCTCGAGGACCATGACCTTGATGAGACCATCAGAGACTTTTGTTGTAGGTTGGATTCCACTGAGACCCGAGATTTCCTCCTCGTGGAGGAAGACTCAGAAAGCATGGACCTCGGCGTTCCTTCTTCTGGGACTTGGCGTTGTGTTGATGACATCCGCGGGATTTACACGATTGATACCCTAGAGCGGAGGGCAGATTCAGAGACTAGACAGGACAGACATGTCTTGACTACTTTCACTGATGAGTCCGCTCCTGTTCACTTAGATTTAGATAAGACAAAGGCCGAATTTGATTTGATTGCTTTTATTTAGGAATTCGGGTCTTTTGATGAAAAAGATGATCCGGTTGAGATTATTGAGGACGAATAGGATTCGACTACTTCCACTGATGAGTTCGTGCCTTTTGGTTTTGACCTGGATGAGACATCACAGGAAGACACTGATTACACTTCTTCCGATGATGAGTTCGTCCATTTTCACGATGACATTAGCAAGACACCCAAGGCCAGACCTAGCCAGACTTCTTCCATTGACCCGTCTGTGCCTCCCCACCCTAGGACCAATGAGAACCTACACCATGTCGACCCTGATCGGATAGTGTCATCTGAGGACGCCGATGTCGACATGCACCATATCAGATCTATTCCTCAGCGGTCCTGCAAGAAGGTTTACTTTCGACCTTCTTGATCCTCTATATATCCATCATGTTGTATATCTGCTTTTGTTCATCCCTGACCCTCTCTCGTTTTGCTCATTCACCCCATTCTCATGTGTTCCTTACTTAGGACGTACTTTGTCCTAAGTGAAGGGGGTGGATGAGCCAAGTGTTCATTCTTCATTCTGCTTCATCACTCCTTTTGTTGCCTATACTTAGGGCTTCTTTTACCCTAAGTATAGGGGGGGTGATGTGTACATCCTCCGATCTCTTCTTCCATCTCTGATTTCTTTTCTTTTTTTTCTTTTCTTCTTTTCCTTTTCTATTTTCTTTATCTTCTAAAAAGGTGTCGCCCCTTTTTGTCAGTCTTCTATACTTAGGACGTACTTTGTCCTAAGTATAGGGGGTATGCACCCCGAGTTCTTGATTCTTAGATCCTCTCCATTGTCTCCTCTTTCTTGTCTATACTTAGGGATTTCTTACCCTAAGTATAGGGGGAGACAGTCTGAGTACGATCTGTTCATTCCCACCCTTGACCCTCCCTGCTTTGTGTACAGTCTGCTATACTTAGGATTAGTTGATCCTAAGTATAGGGGGTACGGTCAACTTCTCATTCGTTCATTCGTTTCATTCGTTCCTTATTCTTTAGACTTTTCCTATACTCAGTACGAGTTATGTCTTCTCTTTTTCTCTCTGATCTATGAGGACATAACTCAAGCTAAGTATAGGGGGTCGTATATAATGCGTATATACTTTAGCCATAACTCGTACTTTTGCATTTTTATTCACAATTATGGCTAAAAAGTTCTTTAAAATTCATTTAAAATCACTTAATAAAAATATGTTTTTATTCCTCAAATTCTTTTTATATTTACTGATTAATAAATTAGGTGAAAATATTTTTTGCAAAATGTTTGAAAAAATAGTTTGAAAATCTTTTTATAAAATCTTTTGAAAACTATTTGGAAAACATTTTGTTCAATATTTTCAACCTTTGTAAAATATTTTGTTTGAAAATTTTATTTTCTTTGTGTAAAATAAAAAATTTTGAAAAACTATTTGCAAATGTTTGGAAAACGGTTGCAAAAATATTTGAAAAAATTTATATATGCTATTTGAAAAACCTTTGCAAAATGACTTTAAACTGTGTGTAAATGTTTGTAAAAACCCTTTGTAAAAATTATTTTGGACTATAGTTTTCAAAAAATTGCTTGAAAAACTGTTTTCAAATAAGTTTGAGGAATATAGACATCTCCTTAAAATTCTTTATTAAAGTGTTTATATTTATAAAAATTGACCACTTACCCTTGTAAATTCTTAAAACCTAATTCTTTTAAATATAATATGCATCCCTGTGTGAATATTTTAACCTAGTTTTTATCCAAAATCTTTTGTTTTCTAAAATCCCAAAAACATTTGCAAAACTAAAAATCACAAAAATATTTGCAATATTAAAATACAAAAAAATTGCATATGCATCATATTTTACAAAAATCTATAAAAAGTTCAAAATCTTTGAAAATTGCATCAAAAAAATATTTTCTGCATTCTGCATAGCATTTGCATAGCATTAGCATTTTTCGGATTGAGTTTGATTGTTGAACAAGTTAAGTAAAATCCGGAGATTGGAACTTGGTTGGACTTTAAACCTACCTAAATAACATGAACCTTATAGGAACTGTAATTGAGGTACTTCAGGTCTAGTTGACTTAATTCTTTGAGGATCACGAGACTTGGTTCAATGGATTCTTGACTGCCTAAGTAGAGTATTTCGGAGCACAAGCACGACTCTTGTTGATAATGACCTAACTTGGACACATGCACCTTTCACTTGGCTCAACTCAGTTGGAGTGGTGAGGGGGTTGGATTTGCCGGTATGAGACACACACAAGTGGAAACATTTGTCCTCCTCTAGGGAGGGAAGTGCACCCCAACCCATCTAGTGATGATGAATTTTAAAGACAGGAGAGTGTGGGTTGTGATAAAGCTTCAAAAGAGGGATAGTCTGTTGGCTCAAGAGGAAAAACTCCTTATGTAAATGCTGTTGTAAATAGTATTTCAAAAAAAAGGTGGACAGGCCTGTATAAAAATAAAATGCCTACCATAGTGTATATATGTTGTATAGAAAATAAGCAAGCTTGAGCATCAAAGTCAAATCATGTGAGCATGCAGCTGGATGACTTGACTACACTGGTCTTGCATCCTAGGATAGGTAGCTGCACTGGCTACCATCCATTCTTCTCTTCACCCCCACCTCTTGAGCTGGTTGCCACTTGAACTTAGAAGGGAATACCCCGCTCCTCGAGGAAGGAGTTATTGGATTGGGGAATCATTGGGTTGTCATACTGGAGAGGTCAGTCTATTTGTCATTCTAGCTGGGGAGAGCCACTATCGCTTACACTGTACAAGTCATATTCATAGTCGTAAGGATTTGTGCATGAGTTGAAGTATTCTGACCTGGCTATTGAGGAGACTTGAGCAGAGTTTTGGGATTCTCGAAGGTTGTTGGATTTCAAATCTGATTCCCATTAAGGTTCCTCCCGCACTAAAATTCCAAAGGTCCGACTTAAGCTCCAAACTTTGATTTTGTGAAGACAAGTTTGATAATTAAATATAATCCATCTTTCTTCTTTTTCTTTTTTTGTTTATATTTTCTGCACTTATTGCATAAGTGTTTGCTAGGGATTAGCAAAGGCAAGTATAGGGGGATGATGAATCTCTATTTCATCATCTTTATTCTATCATTTTAGCCTTAAAAACCATGGTAAATGCGTGTAAATACTATTAATTCAGGCATTTTAGCATTCATGCATCATTGTGTAAATATTGTATAAAATACGATTTTTAAAGCCAAAATTATAGAATAAAGAAAAAAAGGAAAAAGAATAAAATATTGCAAATATTTTATGATCTGAAACCCTGAGACCTAGGCATCTCGACGACTAGGTCGACAAGGAATAAAGTAGGGGGAGATAAGGGCCAAAATACAATAAAAATACCCTTTTATTTATTCATTTATTCTTTATTTTTGGGACCTATTTTTAGTACCACTTTTTATACTTCAAATAAAGAAACTTTGTACATGAAAGTTGTAGATAATTAAATATAGAAAAATACAAAATTAATTTCACATAAAAATAATGTACAGATAAAAAGTTATGATCTGAATAAGATTCCAAAATCCCAACTTCCCAGACCTGTATCTCTCGAATAAAAAGTCAAAATGTATCAAAATAACCTTTAATTATATATAACTTTTAATAAGTTATTTAATGAAAGCGGTTTCATATTTTTTGAAGTTATGTTTGAAAGTTGAGTTTTGGTCCCCTATTGTATACCTGTACTGATTAAAATATTCATTTTATTTATTATTCATTATTTTTATAATTTTATTTTTTTATAATTTTGTAAATATTATTTATAATCTATGTGTATATTAAAATAGGAATAAAATACCAAAGAAAATGTAAAAATGAATTACTAGTATAAAATACATAGGTAAAATACCTATACTTAAACATATATAGATAATACAACTAATTATTTAATTGTATAAAATACATCAGATAAAATAAAATTAAAATATATTTACGTGTATAAAATTAAGTTATAGATATATAAAATAATAAATAAAATTAATAAAATTAAAAATACAAAATATAAACATTAAAATACATAGATGAATATACCTATATAGCCCTTAAAAGGGGACTTTTATTTTTAAACCCTGAAAAAATAAATAAATATCATCATAAAATACTTCATAAAATAATATACATTTTTTATTTTATACCTAAAATTAATAAAATCGTTTGTTATTTTTAATTGATTTTACAAATCATTTTTTGCATGATTTTCCTAGTTGGTCCACGTGGACCAACTAGAGGGGCCCGAGAGTTGACCGCGGGTCAACTCTCAGACCCGCCTCATGTTCATTGTCAGAACTCGATTTTTGCTCCATCTCGCGGATTTTTCTAGGCTTTTCCTTTCATCAAATAGCCCCGCTCCCTTCTTGACTTTTGTTCCCCTATTATCGAGGATTCACGCCGGCATCTCTCCTTGGGTCACGCATCGTTGTCTCGCCTGATTGGCCTCGTTCTATGAGCCACCCCAACCATTTGTTCAAAACCACCTCCGATCCTTCCTTCCAACTTTGAACTATTTGACCCTAGCTTTGTCCCCCTTTTGGATGTGCTCAGGACCGGAGACGTGACAGGTCTCCTCCAGCAAGCCTCGACGAGGTCGGGCGAAGGCCAAGGCGGCTCCACCCTCCATCTTCGGTCGTTGGCTGTGAGGTACCTATCTCAGGTGTTACCATCCTTTGAGGTTCGTTTTTCTTTATTTTTCTTGTGTTTTTTTATTCACCTTAGTCTCAGGAGTAGATCAACACCGTCGCTTTCGATTCACACCCAACTATTCACCTCGCTGCCACCTCACCGGAGCTTGCTCCGGCAAGCTTCCATTTGCACCATCTCCGCCCTTTTGCCCCTCTGGAAGGTAGCGGTATTTTGCTCGTGACCTTTATAACTCTTTTTTGCAGGTATAGAAGTCAAAGTATCAGCTGGAGCAATTTTGTTCCCCCGCCAGAGGCACCTGGGACATCTCTGCTCTGCCGCCTTTGTGCGAGAACGCCGGCGCATCCCAGCACTTTTTGTCCCTCCCAGCACCTAGAGGATGCCTGCAAGAACCTTCGCGGTAATTTTGGAACTCCAGAGAGTGTCAGAGGAGGGCGATCGGAGGCAAGGAAGGTCGCCTCGCCGGTGGTTCTTCTTTGTTCTTCCTGATAGCTTCACCGTCGTCAGATCATTCTCCACTGCCCAGATCTGCCAGTTGTCGTCCGATCAAGCCCTGCTCAGCACCGTCAGATCTGCAGGGGATCTTCTAATCTTGGCCATCCAACCCTGAACAGGCATCGTCCCTTACTGAGCCGCCATATGGATTAGTGGAGAGCCAAGCACTGTTGGATCGTGCCTAAGGGTGGGCTTTTTGCAACTCTTCCCTCACCCTTTTTGTATTTAATTATTAGTTTATAATATTTCATTTGCACTTATTTTATTTTTGTAAAATTTATAAAAAGACCCCGCGTTTACTTTATTTACATTTCAGTCTATGTCCATGTAGGCTGATAAACTATGGGTATTTGTGTTTGGTCGGAATTTTGAAATATTAAGTTATAACTTCTCGTACTTTTTTGCAAGTAAGCCCCTGGATTTTGTAATATTACTTTTCAGTCCTCGTTAGGGACTTATGTGTATGTCACGTGATTTTGGAACTTTTTCAGAGAAGCCCTCGTGGGTTTTGATTTTTGTATTTATTCCAGAAATTTGATTATTCTGTTATACATTTCTATGAAAATTGTAACTTCGACCTTATACTTTCCGATATTTACAAAAATTCCCCTGCTAGTGTGTATTTTCTCTTTGTTTCTAGTATTTATTTCATGCTTCTATAAAATTCTAAAAATCCCCAATAAAATAGGCATAGCTTCCTGTTGCAACACTCTTTAACGTCATATTTTTATTTTACATTTTTGGACCTTTTAATATTTATAAAAAATAAAAAACTTGCATTTTCATCTCTGTTTGCATTATAAAATCCATAAAAAATTATAAAAACCTTTTAAAAATTTCCCAAAAAAATATGTTTTGTGTGTTTTTCATCTTTAACACTCAGACCAAAAATCACTAAAAAATTATAAAAGAAAGCTCTTAAAAATTGAAAAACCACTAAAAACTTTACAAAAATATAAAAAATCCTAAAAAATCCTAAAAATATACTTTCTATTTTTGAATTTTTTATTTTATTATTTTTATTTTAAAATTAATTTAGAGAATTTTAATTATTGATTGATATTTTTATCTCCAATTTAATTTCGATTTTATAGTTTATTCCATGTTTTGAGTATTTTGAACTTTAAAAAATAAAAAAAGAGCAAAAATAGAGAAAATCACAAAAACAATAGAAAATATAAAAAAAACAAAAATATTTATTTCCTATATTTTTGATTATTTTTTCCTATTTTTAGATATATATTATCTCTCTCTTACCTATATTGTATATATATTCTATATAGTTATATACATATATTAAAAGAAAAAGAAAATATAAAAAAATAAAATATAAAAAGAAAAGAAAAAATCAGAAAATTAAAAATCAAAATATAAAAATATAAAAAATCAAAAGCCAAATAAAAATATAAAATTAAAAACCCATAAAAAATAGCACAAATATAGATAAATACATCGCAGTCGCTTTTGTGCATTTATTGCCCCGATCTACTTGCTTGTTCCCTGTGTTCGACACTCTACCCATACTTGCACCTATACACATCTTTGCTGCAGAGTTATAATAAATTTTAACTCCGCATCGCTTTTCATTGTTTGATCATTGTTGTGGGTTAATTGTTGTTTGAATCAGGGACTCGTGCGAGGTCAACTCAACGATTATTGATTCACCTTGTGAATTAACACGACCTTCGCAAAATCATGTTCAACATCAGGTGGTCCTTACAAGACCCTTTCCGCTCAAGAGTGCATGCGCATAGCAAATCCTCAAGTCTCTGAAGGTGTGCTTGCTCTGTTCGTTTATCTGCATATGGTATGCAGAACTCATCTTCAGCTCTATCTATAGTGCTGATATGAATTGATTCCAGTAGTGCGATGTAAACCTCGAGTCTCTGTCAGACACTACCTCACGTGGTATACCATGAAGTCTGATAATGTTATGCATATATAACCTGGCCAATCTAAATGGAATGTAGGTCATGTTGATAGGTATGAAATGGGTTGACTTGTTCAACATGTCAATAATAAGTCAAATGGCATCATGGTCACCTGGTGTCCTCAGAAGCCTAATGATGAGCAGTTACGCATAGATATTCTTGATAAGGCACACAGTTCATGATTATCTATTCATCCTGGCACAAATCTATTAGACATATGTGGTTACCGGTTTACACAGCATTTGTAATATTATATTCGATATCGATTGCATTAGGTCACCTGAAAGTGAGAGAAAACTTTTTGCATTTCGAAATGGCATTCATAATTAATATAAACAAGCATAGAACTAATAATAAATATCACCAATGCACATTACATTAATTTTCATATAGAGTTACATGTAACAAAAGAAACTAAATTATGTACATGTATCCCAAACTATAGGATAGAAAGAAAAGTATTTACATTATTCTGAACAAAACTATAATATATAACCGTCGATAGTATCTACGAAAGCTTGGGGTCAACTGTCAGTCTATTGTGATGCAGGCGCCTTGCCTGCCAAACATGGTAGGAACAAGAGAAATGCCAACAATTGTTGAATACAATCCAGCATATTATTAAAAAAAATAACAAGTAATTTAGTGTTTTCAAAAGAAAGCAAGTAGATAGGTATTGCGATTTAGATTTAACAAGCTACTTGCATAAAAGTCGGTTTTCAAACTGTTATGTATGTAAATCCTATGTTCACCCATCACCACATAACTTTCTCCCTCTCTCTCTATATATATATATAACATTTTCATGTATTAATTAAAGACACATATGTAGGTTATTATCTTTTTATCACTTAGAGATCATGTTGATGGATCTTGGTATTGAGGATGACGAGTCTCTGATTTGATATTTATTTATGTCTAATTTCTCAAGTCTAGTGATAGTTTGTGGTCTTGGTCTGAGTATGTCCTCACACTATGACTCTAAGGATTGAAGAATACCTCAGTGTTGTTGTGTCTCATTAGGCATGCAGTAGAGTATAATGCATCCTATCTAAGTTCCCAACATGTCCGCTAGCCTCTCTTGACATCTGTAGTAGTTATAAAATCTGATTAAATGACGATGATTGATGATTTCTGTACCAAACTCAACTACAACCAACTCATTTGTAACCGAACTCAAGTGTAGTCAACTCAACTATAACCAATTTCAACTCCAGGTGACAACGATCTTTTCATCGCCAAGACCTATTGGTAGAAAAGTAACCAAAACTCAAGCGGTGAGGAAGCCTCCTAAGAGACTCTTATGTATCGTCCTCTAAGTGGAAGTGTGGTCTAGTATAGGGCTATGCCTACTCCAAAACTATGCCCCTGAGATAGGTGGTAGATACTTTATGGAAAAGTTACTCCAAAAACTGGCCCGGCCAGTACGGGCTAACGATCTCATAAGAAAAACTAAAACGGATGCCTCCCCCAGCCTAGGTACCCTAAAACACAGGGTCAGCGGAACTGGTTAAAAATTCGAATCCCAACGAAGCGTAAAAATACTGTGATCTTGAGTAAAAACCGTACAAAGGGTTGTGATCCTAGACCCGGGCACTAGGCGGTTGCAGTCCTAACTGGGCTTCCTTTCCTCCACTCAGCTGAGGGTCACCACACCCTCGCACAGCCAGGTGTAAATGTCACCATGACCAGCACAATTAACTCACATCACTAGTTTTCATCCACCATATACATTCACTTGATTACATATCTGTTTCACAAAATCTTGTGTGGTTAGCTTTACATATTGGTATCAGAGTCGTGGTAACCCATTACACACATTCACAATATAAAATTATGATCGCATTAAGTTATTGGATAGCTACAGTCTTCCGACTAGTCGCGAGTCCAAGAGGGAAATATGACATTTAGATTCATTAACCATAGACATCACCAATTGTAATTAATTTTCATATACTATCTTGAGAAGAGAAAAATACAGTTAGAAAAGTCAGGAAATATTAACTATTATGATTAATAACATTGGTTCTCGTGCAGAACCACGATGTCCAGAGCTGGTCAGGAGATGGAGGATCGTTTGATGCGCATCTTGACCGCCTTACCGACCTCCAACAATAGCAGACTGTCATGTGAGGTCAGCAGGACCAGATCTTGGCCCAGTAGACAGAGATTACCAACAAACAGAATTACATAGAGATGAGGTTGGAGGAGCTATCTGATTTAACTTATCATCCATCATAGGATGGAACACAGCAGGATCAGCCACAATCTATAGAGGTTCAGCGGCCTCAATTCGATGATCCACATGAGGAGATACCAGTCCACAGAATCAAAGATAGAGATTATGACAGGGAGCAGGCCCTGTACTCTTTGCAGATGAGGACACACATGAGCACTCCGCTATTCACAGGCATCAGTCACTTTTCACCTCCTATCAGGGAGACAATGTGCCCATGTTCAAGGGAATCAGGACATTTGGTGAGGCCGAGTAGTGGCTGAAGAGGGTGATGAAGGTACTTCGGATGATTCACGTACTACGGGACTCGTGGTTATCTTTTATGGAATTAAGTATGATCTAATATTACACTTAAAGTTACCGAATCTTAGAAATTTTAAATAATGAATTCGGGGGTTTTTGGGCATGAGATTAATGCTATCTAAAGGTCACTAGATTATGGAATTAAGTCTGATCTAAGATTGTATTTAAAGCTACTGAATCTTAAAAAAATTAAATGATGAATTTGGGGGGTTTTGGCATGAGATTAATGCTATACAAGGTCATTAGATTATGAAATTAAGTCTGATTTAATATCAGATTAAAAACTATTAAATCTTAATTTAAAAAGAAAATGAAAATTTGAGGTTTGTGGTTCCTTGCATAATGAGTTACTCAACAAACTTTGTTGATTTACAAATAAGAATTTAAATTCTAAATGCCAAGTTATAGGATAGGTGGTACCCTTCCAATTAGAGTCAATGAATAATTGACCTATATGGAACCTTATCCAAGAATAGTATTAATAAAATAATAGGATTTCAATGTCGTGAAGGTTCACATGTTCTTGATGAAATAACTCAAACTGCTTAAATCGACCTATGATTTGATAATTCCATGTTATTTCTTATAACTAATAATCGTTACAAATGATCCTGTAGTATAAACTATTAATTATATATTACATTCGAAAATTAATAATTGTTGAAAAACACTTAGAATTGTTGACAAACACTTAGATTTGTAAAGCTAACTACACAAGATTTTGTGAAATGAATATGTAATCAAGTGAATCTATATGATTGATGAAAATCAATGACGAGGGTTAATTGTGCCAGTCATGGTGACCTTTACACCTAATCGTGCGAGGGTACGGTGTCCCTCAGCTGGACAGAGGATAGCAAGCCCAGTTAGGGCAGTAACCTCCTAGTACGCAGAAATAGGATCCCAGTCCTTTGAATTTTTACGCGAGCTCATAGTTTTTTACACTTCATTGGGATCTCGATTTTTTTACCACTTCCGCTGACCCTGTGTTTTAGGGTACCCTAGGCTAGGGGGCTCGGTTTTACTTTTTCTTATGAGCTCGTTAGCCCGTACTGGTCATGCCAATTTTGGGAGTGACTTTTCCGCAGAGTCTCTCCCACCTGTCTCAAGGGCATAGTTTTGGGGTAGGCATAGCCCTCTACTGGACCGTACTTTTATTTAGAGGACGAGATGGAAGAGTCTCTTATGAGGCTTCCTCACCGCTTGAGGTTTGGTTACTATTCTGCCAATAGGTCTTGGCGATGAAAAGATCGTTAAAATTGGTTACGGTTGAGTTTGGTACAAAATCATCAATTATTGTCATTTAATCTGATCCTAGAACTACCACTACATATGTCAAGAGAAGTTAGCAGACGTGTTGGGAACTTAGTTAGGATGTATTACATTCCATTGCATGCCTACGGAGGCACCCCAACCCTAAGGTATTCTTCATGTCTTATGATCATAGTGTGAGGTCACACTTAGACCAAGACCACAGACTATCCATTAGAGTTGAGAAATTAGACGGAAATAAAGATCATATCAGAGACTTGTCATCCTCGATACCAAAATTCATCAACATGATCTCTAAATGATGAAAAGATGATAACCTACATATGGTCCATTAATTAATATATGAAAATGTTATATATATATATATATAAAGTTTGGGGTGTTGGGTGGATAGAGGATTTACATACATAATAGTCTAGAAATCCACTATTATGCAAGTAGCTTGTTAAATCTAAATTGCAATACCTATCTACTTGCTTTCTTTTGAAATCACTAAATTACTTGTTATTTTTTTAATAATATGTTGGAATGTATTCAACAATTGTTGACATTCCTCTTGTTTCTACCATGTTTGGTAGGTAAGGTACCTGCATCACAATAGACTAACGGTTGACCCCAAGCTTCCGTAGATACTCTCGATGGTATATATATTATAGTTTTCTTCATAATAATGTAAATACTTTCTTTCTCTTCTATGTTTTGTGATACATGTATAATTATCAATTTTTTCTATCACATGTAAATATTTATATATGGAAATTAATGCAATGTGAATTGGTAACACTTGTTGTTAGTTCATATGCGGTTACTCGAAAATTAGATAGAAATAAAGATCAGATCAAAGACTCATTATCCTCCTTACCACATCCATGAGACAGGTGGCCAGTTGTTTGTCGTTTCACTGATGGTCTAAGAGTTACCAGTGCTGATTGGCGGTCACAAGATGATCGCAAAGTGTTTGTTACTACATTTCGATGAGTTTGACTTGATTTTGGGCATGGATTGGTTATCATCTCATCATGATCTTATTGATTGCTTTAGGAAAACAAATGCCTTCAGAATTCCAGACTTGCTTAGGTTCACTTTTGAAGGTACATTACATGACTCCAAAATGGAGTACATCTCAGTATTGAGAGCTCAGAGACTTGTTGATTAGGGATGTGATTCATATTTAGCATTCGTTCGAGAGACAACCGATCATGAGCCGATGAGCTAGGACATAAGAGTAGTATCAGATTACCTAGATGTATTTCCTAATGAATTACCAGTGTTACTTCCTGAGAGAGAGATTGAGCTCTACATCACATTATTACATGATACACAACCGATCTTTATGGCTCCATATCGCATGGCACATCTGAGTTGAGAGAGCTGAAGGTGTAGTTGCAGGAGTTACTTGACTTGGGTTTTGTGATCGTGATATGCGCTGACATTTTTGGTAGGACGGGATGAAGCACAATATGGCACATCATGTTAGCATATACATGACTTGTCAGATGGTCAAGCCTGAGCATAGAAGAATACCAGGATTATTTCAGTCTCTCCCCATTCTCGAGTGGAAATGGGAGTTATGGATTTCGTCACTGGAGTGTCGGGGACTCCAAGTGGCTATGATGCTATTTGGGTCATTGTTGACAAGTTGACCAAGTCAGCGTTATACCTGTCAGCATGACCTACACTCCATCTAGATTGGTCAGGCTATATGTGTAGAAAATTATCAGACTTCATGGTATATCACGTGAGGTAGTATCTGACAGAGACTCGAGGTTTGTATCACACTATTTGCACCAGTTCATGTCAACATTACAAACAAAGCTGAAGATGGGTTATGTGTACCATCCACAGACCGATGGACAGAGAGAGCGCACAATTCAGAGACTTGAGGACTTGTTATGTGCATGCACTCTTGAGTGGAAAGGGTCCTGGAAGGACCATCTACCATTGGTATAATTTACATACAACAATAGCCATCATTCCAATATCAGCATGGCACCATTCGAAGCCCTATACAAGCGAAGATGCCTCAAACCTCTCAATTGGTGTGAGGTAGGTGACCACGCTCTTTACTCCATAGACGTCTTGGAGGATACTGTGAGAGTTGTTGATCTTGTGAAGCGGAAGCTCCTGACCACACAAAGCCGTCAGAAGAGCTATGTAGATCGTCGAAGAAGAGACTTGGAGTTTCAAATAATCCGAACGTCTTCTCTTAACCCATTTAAATATGACTCATAAGTATTCAACTTAATCTTGCATATCGATGAAATTCTTGTAAATACAGGTGGGGGATTGGGTGTTTTTACGAGTATCTCCCACGAAAGGAATATAGAGATTTGGTGTTCGTGGCAAGCTGGTGCCACGATATGTTGGACCATTCGAGATTCTTGATAGAGTGGGGAAGGTGGCCTACCGAGTAGTCTTACTCCACACTTCTCAGTCATTCATGACATCTTTCACATATCCAACCTGAGGAAGTATGTGCACGACCTCAACACGTCATCAGTTACAAGAACCTTGACGTGGAGCTAGACTTGACATACAAGGAGAGGTCAGTTCAGATACTTGACAATATTATAAAGAAGCTTCACAACAAAGAGATTCCCCTGGTCAAATATGTTATGGCACCGACATAATGTTGAAGAGGCGACATGGGAGACCGAAGCAGACATGGGGTATGATATCCGCATGTCTTTTTAGGTAATTATCAGAACAAGCCAATTTAAGAATATGTATTAAAAGAATGTTGCTTGTTTTTCCTTTGAGGTTTTTTATGGGTTCAGAATCCTTTGAGGTTTTTATGTCCAGATGAAATCCATAAAAAACACATTGTGACCTTGACTTGAGTCTCGAGAACGAGACTCACTTTGAGGTTTTTATATTTGTGACATCCAGATCCTAATAACCCGAACCCAACACGACTAAGAGTATGAATGATCAATTAATATTCAACCAATATTGAATAAACCAAGATCGACATATAAGTCACATATCAAATTTCATTCAGATGTAATTGACCAAAGTCAATTGCATCGTAATGTGTACCATCAGAAAAGTCGTGACACGAAATCAGATATCGCAAAACAAATCGAGACCACCTCAAAATCCAATTCGACAAAATAAGACTAACAAAATCGATCGTTCATCGATCAGAGGCCGTTTGATAATTTAAAATCATAAAATTTGATAAAAAAAATAAAGACGATATACTGTCAATTTCTATATCCATCTTGGATCAAAAAAGTATGAAATTTATATCATTTGATCATCATGAATAGATAGTCAAAACGAGATATTGATATCTAAATTGGAGATACGAGGTGCAAATATGGAGGACATTGGTTTCTCAAATAAAAGAGAGATGATGGTTTTAAAAAATATTAAAATTAATTTATTTCTGCAGCAGGCAGACAATCACCAACAACCTCCACTTGGCTTTCTTTCCCTTTCTCCACTTGGCTTCAAGAACAAACCCATTTGGAAATGCCCAAGGCCCCTCCCTTCTTATTTATAACCCCACCAACCTTCCTTCTTTCTAATTTTATTTCCCTCAAAACCCATCCCATCCTTCACCAATGGGAGAGGAGCCCCAGCCACTTGTCTCTTCTCTTCCAAATTAGGGAAGCTGCTGGAGGTACAACTCCCAATTGGAGTTGTTGTTGTTGTTATCTTCAAGCAGCTGGGAGTTGATGCTTCCTTCTCCCAAGAAGCCCAGCAGTTGGAGCTGCTCCCTTGCCCCATTGAAACCGTTGCTTGATGCAGTCATGGAGATCTTGCTGCATGCAATTTGATCCTCCAATTTTAGAGGATCCAAGGTACAATCTCAGCATCCTCTTGTTGTCACATGTGACTTTGTATATATTGATTAAATACCAAGATTCGGCTCTAGATTCATGATTTTAAAGGATGACAAATTTGGGGAGTTTTGCATGCATTCATCTCTAAAATTTAGATCTGATTATTGACTTCAAATTCAAGTTGATAATGATGAAATTTTAAGGGTTTTCAATACAATTTATATCAAGAATTTGGATCTGATTATTGGTTTCAAATACATGCTAATAATGATGAAGATTTGGTGGTTGGAATAAAATTTATATAAAGATTTCGGATATGATTATTGGCTTCAAATTCATGTTGATAATGATGAAAATTGGGGGTTTTGATTACAATTTATATCATGAATTCAGATCTGATTATTGGCTTAAAATTCATGTTTATAATGATGAAAATTTAGAGGTTTGAATACAATTTATATCAAGAATTCAGATATGATTATTGGCTTCAGATTCATGTTAATAATGATGAAATTTCGGGGATTTCAAATACAATTTATATCAACAATTTAGATCCGATTATTGGCTTCAGATTCATGTTGAGAATGGTAAAAATTTGGGAGGTTTTAGTATGAGTTAAATCTCAGTTTCAAATAAGTTCACAAGCTCTAAAATCCATGTTTTAACAACTTAAAATTTGGTGATTTTAGTGTAAATTAAACCTCGGTTTCAGATATGTTCATTAGCACTAAAATCCATGTTTTAACAACTTAAAATTTAAGGGTTTTAGTGTAAATTAAACCCAATTTTCATATCTATTCAAAAGCTTCGTAATATATTTTTTAACAACCTAAAAGTTGGGGGTTTTAGTTTAAACTAAACCTTGGTTTCATATCTGTTCAATAGCTCTAAAATCAACGTTTTAACAACTTAAAATTCGAGGATTTTAGTGTAAAATTAATCCAAATTTCAGAAGCTCAAAAATTCATGTTTTAAAAACTTAAAAAGTGGGTGCAAATTACATATCTGATCAATTGTTCGAGAATCCATGTTCTAAGAACTCAAAAAATTAGGATTTTACGTGAATTAGATCCCAAATTCAGATTAGTCCTTGGTTCCAAATTTCATGAGGTTAAGATGAAAATTTGAGTGAAATTATAAGTGTTCTATAATACTAAAAATCATCATCACTGGTTGTTAGTATAACCAACAATATGAATATCACTTATCATAATTGATGGTGTGGACCGATTAATTAGATATGTAAAGCCAATCATATAAGATATGGAGATGTAAAGATATAATTAATGAACCTAGGTGATTAATAAGAATCTTTAATGATTGATATTTGTGTCGGTCATGGTGATCGTTACACTTGACTGTGCAAGGACGCGGTGACCCTCAGCTGGACAGGAGATAGGAAGGCCAGTTAGGGTAGCGGCCACCAAGTACGTGGGTCTAGGATCCCAGTTCTTTTTACGGGTTTTACACGAGCTCGCAGTGTTTTTACACTTCATTGGGATTCAGGTTTTTGACTAGTTCCACTGACCCTTTGTTGTTAGGGTGCCTAGGGTGGGGGGCTCTTGGTTTTGGTTTTTCTTTACGAGCTCGTTAGCCCGTACCGGTCAGGTTGATTTTTGGAGTGACTCTTCGGGAGAGTCTCTCCCACCTGTCTCAGGAGCGTAGTTTGGAGTAGGCCCAGCCCTCTACTGGACGCACTTCCACTTAGAGGGTGAGACGGAAGAGTCTCTTAGGAGACTTCCCCATCGCTTGAGTTTTGGTTATTGTTCCACCAATAGGTCTTGATGATGAAAAGGTCGTGGTCATATAGAGTTGAGATTGGTTATAGTGAATTGGATAGAGTTAAGAGTTGGTTATAGATGAGACTAATTGCGGATACTTCTTGTAGGACCTGGTAGGGAAAGGATCATATCTCAGAAATCTTCAATTGGCATCAATCATCAATTATCGACATTCAATCATAATTTAGAACTACTACTACGAATGATTGGAAAAGCTAGTGGACGTGATGGGAACTTAGTTAGGATGCATTATACCCCCACCGCATTCCTACAGAGGCACCTCAATCCTAAAGTATTCTTCACGCCTTAGAGTCATAGTGTGAGATCATACTCAGATCAAGACCACATACTATCCACTAGGCCTGAGAAAATTAGACAGAAATAAAGATCAGATCCGAGACTCATCATCCTCAATATCAAGATCCATTAACATGATCTCTAAATGATAAAACGATAATAACCTACATGTGGGTCATTAATAAAAATATGTAAATATTATATATAGAAAATTTATGGGGTGATGGGTGGTCAGGGGATTTTCATACATAATAGCTTGAAAACCAAAACTTTCACACAAGTAGATTGTTAAATTTAAGTATCAAAACCTATCTACTTGCTTTCTTTTAAAACCATTGAATTACATGTTATTGTTAATATGCATGATTGTATTCAACAATTGTTGACATTTTTATTGTTCTTATCATGTATGGTAGACAAGGTGCCTGCATCGTAGTATACTGACAACTGGGCGCTGAGTTCCGTAGTTTCTGTTTACGATAAACATGTTTAGATTTTGTTCAAGATTATGTAAATATCTTCTTTCTCTTCTCTATTTTGGGATACATATATAAATTGTCAGCTTATTTTGTTTCATGTAACTATATATATAAATTAATGAAATGTGAATTGGTAACACACTTGTTGTTGGTTCGGTGGAATTGTGAATGTCATTTTGAAATGCAAAAAAAAATCTCTAAATTTCATTATCATAATACGATCAATTGCTAATGTAATACTGCGAGTGTTGTGTAAACGGGTAACCCGGATTCGTGGGTGACTACTTGCATAAAAGTGAGTTTTCAAGTTATTTTCTATGCATATCCCGTGTTCACCCTTCACTCCATATCTTTCCATATATATATTATCTATTGGTGATATGATCCATGTGTAGATTATCATCTTTTTATTGCTTATAACTCAAGTAGATGGATCTTGGAGTTATAGATGATGAAACTCTGATCTGATCTTTGTCTATGTCAAATTCTCAAGTTTAGTAGATAGTTTATGGTCTTGGTCTGAGTATGACCTCACACTTTAACTCTAAGGTGTGAATAATACCTTAGGGTTGGGGTGCCTCCGTATGCATGTAATGAAGTATAATGCATCATAACTAAGTTCCCAACACGTCCACTAACTTCTCTTAATATCTGTAATAGTAGTTCTAAATTCTGATTAGTTGTCGATAATTGATGATTGAGGCCGATGAAAATGTATGTGATATGATCCTTTCCTTGGACCTACCGATGGTGCACGTAATAAGTCTCAACTGTAACTATGCTCAATTGTAACCAATTCAACTATAATCAATATCAACTCTATCTGACCACGACCTTTTCATCGCCAAGACCTATTGGTGGAACAGTAACCAAAACTCAAGCGATAATTTAAATGCGAATATTTGTCCTCTAAAAAAGAGAATATCGAATGAATAGATCGTAAATTATAGAAATTGAACAAGGCACTCATTTTTCTGCTACCCAAGAAGGGCACTCCGACCAATGTGGAAGACTACATGCATATTGTACTATCAAATGCTATATATCTCTTGGTTTAAAAATTTCTTGCGATCTGTCTTGGGGAGGTGCTAAACGAGATCATTTCGTCTAAGCAGACGACTTTTGTACCTGGGAGAGCTATGGCGAACATGCTGGTTATGGCATCAGTGGTCATAAATTGAAAAAGATGGAGGACTAAAGGGGTGCTATGAAAGGTGGATTTTTTTAAGGCGTATGATTCTGCGGAGTGGAGATTCATGTGGGCTTCGTTGGAGAAAAGAGGATTCTCAGAGTTGTCGACTACTTGGATCAACTGATGTGTTACTATTGCATCCCATGAGGAAGCCTCCTAAGAGACTCTTCTGTCTCGCCCTCTAAGTGGAAGTGCGGTCCAGTAGAGGGCTACACCTACTTCAAAACTACGCCCTTGAGACGGGTGGGAGAGACTTTCCAGAAAAGTCACTCCAAAAATCGACCGACTGGTACGGGCAAACGAGCTCGTAAGAAAACCAAAACCGAGGTCCCTCAGCCTAGGTACCCTAAGAACACAAGTCAGTGGAACGGGTCAAAAAAATCGGGATCCCAAAGAAGCGTAAAAACACTACGAGCTCGCGTAAAAACCGTAAGAAGGAATGGGATCCTAGACCCGTGCACTAAGCGACCGCTGCCCTAACTGGGACTCCTATCTTCCGCCCAGCCGAGGGTCACTGCACCCTCGCAAAGTTAGGTATGAGGGGCACCTCGACCAGCAAAATCTTTATCATCACTAACTTAATGTATACGCAGACTTACAGTAGTATGTCTCATATCGAAAGCTACTTCCTAAGGTGTGGAAAGGATCAATGCATATAGTATCCATCATAACTTGACTTCTAAGTACGGAGTAAGCATGACATGTTTGTACAAAATCAAACATGATACGAATGTACATAACTACGCAGGACATGAGTGGATCTCTGTGTAAATTATTAGCATAACTAAAACCAAACATTCATACATGACTAATTCGAGGTCTGGATTCATAACAGAGGGTGAATACTTCTGAAAAAAATGGTGTTTTTCGAAGCTTAATAAGAGATTTCTTGATAACATCATCATTTCCTCAAATTGATTCCTCCTTCGTTACCATCTTAGCTAAATTCATGGACCAAATCTGATATCGTAACCACCCGTGAGTTTTTACCCTGCAGAAGGGATCTATTTAATAAGTCCAAGATGATTTTGACCCAATATCTATTATATTTCACCCACTCTTATTATATATAAATTTTAGAACCATCCACTGATAGAAGATATCTTCAAAGAAAGATCTGTTCTGAGGATTTGAATGATCATAGATAACATTATCATCACAAAATTCTTAATCTTTTTGAAACAAGGGAAAATATGAAAAACATAGTTTTAAATTTTCCGGCAAACTGTTATAACTCATCATAAGTACAGAAAGCATATACTCATCTTGTAATTGTAAAAGCTTACTCCCGGATATCATCCTCCAGTATCTTACATCTTTACCTTTAAACTTTTGGAGAATCGTTCTACTGATTGGTTCTATGTATGGATTTTTACATAGGCATCATCACCGTCGAATACGTATCTCTTAAAGATATTCCACGTATATTCTTCCTCGAAGAAATTTGGGTAAACGTATAACTTCATCCCACCGAATGGCATTTACAACATTCATATATCTTGTTGTTATGATGACCTTGCATATGATCCCAACAACTTTCACGGCATCCAACATCGTGTCCCAATGATAATTGTTTATATCCCAAGCATCATCCAAAATTAACGAGTGTTCCTTAATCCTTAATTTCATTAACAAGAGTACTGTGTAATGACCCCAACTTCACCAGTCATAATCTTCGTGAATTCTGCTACCAACAGCAATGGAATTTATGATTTCCATCATGATCCTAAGTATGTTGGTCTTGGTCTGAGTATGACCTCACACTTTGACTCTAAGGCGTGAATAATACCTTAGGGTTGGGGTGCCTCCGTATGCATGTAATGAAGTATAATACATCATAACTAAATTCCCAACACGTCTACTAACTTCTCCTAATATCTGTAGTGGTAGTTCTAAATTCTGATTAGTTGTCGATAATTGATGATTGATGCCGATTGAAAATGTATGTGATATGATCCTTTCCTTGGACCTACTGACGGTACACGTAATCAGTCTCAACTGTAACTATGCTCAACTGTAACCAATTCAACTGTAATCAATATCAACTCTATCTGACCACAACCTTTTCATCGCCAAGACCTATTGGTAGAACAGTAACCAAAACTCAAGCGATAATTTAAATGCGAATATTTGTCCTCTAAAAAAGAGAATATCAAATGAATAGATCGTAAATTATAAAGATTGAACAAGGCACTCATTTTTCTGCTACCCAAGAAGGGCACTCCGACCAGTGTGGAAGACTACATGCATATTGTACCGTCAAATGCTATATATCTCTTGGTTTAAAAAACTCTTGCGAACCGTCCTGGGGAGGTGTTAAACGGGATCATTTCGCCTGAGCAGACTACTTTTGTACCTGGGAGAGCTATGGTGAACATGTTGGTTATGGCATCAGTGGTCATGAATTGAAAAAGATGCAGGACTAAAGGGGTGCTCTGAAAGGTGGATTTTTCCAAGGCGTATGATTATGCGGAGTGGAGATTCCTGTGGGCTTCGT
Source organism: Ottelia alismoides (assembly GCA_037367405.1). Lineage (NCBI taxonomy): Eukaryota > Viridiplantae > Streptophyta > Magnoliopsida > Alismatales > Hydrocharitaceae > Ottelia > Ottelia alismoides. Next base: position 54,471 of record JAZKJV010000994.1, read on the forward strand.
TGGAGAAAAGAGGATTCTCAGAGTTGTCGACTGCTTGGATCAACTGATGTATTACTATTGCATCCCATGAGGAAGCCTCCTAAGAGACTCTTCCGTCTCGCCCTCTAAGTGAAAGTGCGGTCCAGTAGAGGGCTATACCTACTTCAAAACTATGCCCTTGAGACGGGTGGGAGAGACTCTCCGGAAAAGTCACTCCAAAAATCGGCCGACTGGTATGGGCAAACGAGCTCGTAAGAAAATCAAAACCGAGGTCCCCCAGCCTAGGTACCCTAAGAACACAAGTCAGTGGAACGTGTCAAAAAAATCGGATCCCAAAGAAGCGTAAAAACACTACGAGCTCGCGTAAAAACCGTAAGAAGGAATGAGATCCTAGTCACTAGGCGGCCGCTGCCCTAACTAAGATTCCTATCTTCCGCCCAGCCGAGGATCACCAAACCCTCGCAAAGTCAGGTATAAGGGGTACCTTGACCAGCAAAATCTTTATCATCACTAACTTAATGTATACGCAGACGTAGAGTAGTATGTCTCATATCGAAAGCTACTTCCTAAGGTATGGAAAGGATCAATGCATATAGTATCCATCATAACTTGACTTCTAAGTACGGAGTAAGCATGACATGTTTGTACAAAAATTTAACATGATACGAATGTACAAAACTACGCAGGACCTGAGTGGATCTGTATGTAAATTATTAGCATAACTAAAACCAAACATTCATACAACATGACTAATTCGAGGTCTGGATTCATAACAGAGGGTGAATACTTCTGAAAAAAATGGTGTTTTTCGAAGCTTAATAAGAGATTTCTTGATAACATCATCATTTCCTCAAATTGATTCCTCCTTCGTTACCATCTTAGCTAAATTCATGGACCAAATCTGATATCGTAACCACCCGTGAGTTTTTACCCTGCAGAAGGGATCTATTTAATAAGTCCAAGATGATTTTGACCCAATATCTATTATATTTCACCCACTCTTATTATATATAAATTTTAGAACCATCCACTGATAGAAGATATCTTCAAAGAAAGATCTGTTCTGAGGATTTGAATGATCATAGATAACATTATCATCACAAAATTCTTAATCTTTTTGAAACAAGGGAAAATATGAAAAACATAGTTTTAAATTTTCCGGCAAACTGTTATAACTCATCATAAGTACAGAAAGCATATACTCATCTTGTAATTGTAAAAGCTTACTCCCGGATATCATCCTCCAGTATCTTACATCTTTACCTTTAAACTTTTGGAGAATCGTTCTACTGATTGGTTCTATGTATGGATTTTTACATAGGCATCATCACCGTCGAATACGTATCTCTTAAAGATATTCCACGTATATTCTTCCTCGAAGAAATTTGGGTAAACGTATAACTTCATCCCACCGAATGGCATTTACAACATTCATATATCTTGTTGTTATGATGACCTTGCATATGATCCCAACAACTTTCACGGCATCCAACATCGTGTCCCAATGATAATTGTTTATATCCCAAGCATCATCCAAAATTAACGAGTGTTCCTTAATCCTTAATTTCATTAACAAGAGTACTGTGTAATGACCCCAACTTCACCAGTCATAATCTTCGTGAATTCTGCTACCAACAGCAATGGAATTTATGATTTCCATCATGATCCTAAGTATGTTGGTCTTGGTCTGAGTATGACCTCACACTTTGACTCTAAGGCGTGAATAATACCTTAGGGTTGGGGTGCCTCCGTATGCATGTAATGAAGTATAATACATCATAACTAAATTCCCAACACGTCTACTAACTTCTCCTAATATCTGTAGTGGTAGTTCTAAATTCTGATTAGTTGTCGATAATTGATGATTGATGCCGATTGAAAATGTATGTGATATGATCCTTTCCTTGGACCTACTGACGGTACACGTAATCAGTCTCAACTGTAACTATGCTCAATTGTAACCAATTCAACTGTAATCAATATCAACTCTATCTGACCACGACCTTTTCATCGCCAAGACCTATTGGTAGAACAGTAACCAAAACTCAAGCGATAATTTAAATGCGAATATTTGTCCTCTAAAAAAGAGAATATCAAATGAATAGATCGTAAATTATAAAGATTGAACAAGGCACTCATTTTTCTGCTACCCAAGAAGGGCACTCCGACCAGTGTGGAAGACTACATGCATATTGTACCGTCAAATGCTATATATCTCTTGGTTTAAAAAACTCTTGCGAACCGTCCTGGGGAGGTGTTAAACGGGATCATTTCGCCTGAGCAGACTACTTTTGTACCTGGGAGAGCTATGGTGAACATGTTGGTTATGGCATCAGTGGTCATGAATTGAAAAAGATGCAGGACTAAAGGGGTGCTCTGAAAGGTGGATTTTTCCAAGGCGTATGATTATGCGGAGTGGAGATTCCTGTGGGCTTCGTTGGAGAAAAGAGGATTCTCAGAGTTGTCGACTGCTTGGATCAACTGATGTATTACTATTGCATCCCATGAGGAAGCCTCCTAAGAGACTCTTCCGTCTCGCCCTCTAAGTGAAAGTGCGGTCCAGTAGAGGGCTATACCTACTTCAAAACTACGCCCTTGAGACGGGTGGGAGAGACTCTCCGGAAAAGTCACTCCAAAAATCGGCCGACTGGTATGGGCAAACGAGCTCGTAAGAAAATCAAAACCGAGGTCCCTCAGCCTAGGTACCCTAAGAACACAAGTCAGTGGAACGTGTCAAAAAAATCGGATCCCAAAGAAGCGTAAAAACACTACGAGCTCGCGTAAAAACCGTAAGAAGGAATGGGATCCTAGTCACTAGGCGGCCGCTGCCCTAACTGAGATTCCTATCTTCCGCCCAGCCGAGGATCACCAAACCCTCGCAAAGTCAGGTATAAGGGGTACCTTGACCAGCAAAATCTTTATCATCACTAACTTAATGTATACGCAGACGTAGAGTAGTATGTCTCATATCGAAAGCTACTTCCTAAGGTATGGAAAGGATCAATGCATATAGTATCCATCATAACTTGACTTCTAAGTACGGAGTAAGCATGACATGTTTGTACAAAAATTTAACATGATACGAATGTACAAAACTACGCAGGACCTGAGTGGATCTGTATGTAAATTATTAGCATAACTAAAACCAAACATTCATACAACATGACTAATTCGAGGTCTGGATTCATAACAGAGGGTGAATACTTCTGAAAAAATGGTGTTTTTCGAAGCTTAATATGAGATTTCTTGATAACATCATCATTTCCTCAAATTGATTCCTCCTCCGTTACCATCTTAGCTAAAATCATGGACCAAATCATGTATCGTAACCACCCATGAGCTTGTACCTTGCAGAAGGGATCTATTTAATAATTCCAAGATGATTTTGACCCAATATCTATTATATTTCACCCACTCTTATTATATATAAATTTTAGAACCATCCACTGATAGAAGATGGGATTTGAATGATCAAAAATAACGGTATCGTCACAAAAATCTTGATCTTTTTGAAACATGAAAAAAATATGAAAAACATCATTTTAAATTTTCCGACAAACTGTTATAACTCGTCGTAAGTATATAAAGCATATACTCGTCTTGTAGTTGTAAAAGCTTACTCTCGGATATCATCCTCCAGTATCTTACATCTTTACCTTTAAACTTTTGGAGAATCGATCTACTGATTGGTTCTATTTATGGATTTACATAGGCATCATCACCAGAGTGCGGATCCTCTGCTGCAGTGCTGAGCATGATCGAGCGGCTGTAGTGCATTATAACACTACAACACTACAGCAGACAACCCAAGCCCTCATCACCATCGAATATGTATCTCTTGAAGATATTCCACGTATATGCTTCCTCTAAGAAATTTGGGTAAATGGGTATAACTTCATCCCATCGAATGCCATTTACAACATTCATACATCTTGTTGTTATGATGACCTTGCATATGATCCCAATAACTTTCACAGGATCCAACATCATGTCCCAATGATTATTGTTTATATCCCATGCATCATCCAAAATTAACATGAATGTTCCTTGGTCCTTAATTTCATTAACAAGAGTACTATGTAATGACCTCGACTTCACTGGTCATAATATTCGTGAATTCTTCTACCAGCATTAATGGAATCTATGATTTCCATCATGATCCTCTTCGTATCCAAATCCCGAGGCATGCCAACAAATACCCATACTCTCTATTTGAACAGGAGCTCTACATCTTTAGCATTAAACACGAGACTGGTGAGAGTGATCTTCCCCAATTCAGAACACAAAGCAAAATCCCAAATTCTCATCATATATTACTCAAGAAAAGGCATCAAAAATATATAAATCAACATGCATGATAGCAAAAGGAGAGGGTTGGCTTGTACCTTAGGGATCTCGAAATGGAGAATAATATTGCATGCAACAGCTCAATTGGAGACGGAAATAGCTTAGCAGCACAACTTCTTGAAGAAGCAGTTGTAGCTTGATCAAAAAGGGCTCGAATAGGGGGGTTTCTAGCTACTGAAAGTGGTTCCGACAGTAGTAAATGGAGGCCTCAACTACATTAGAGTAGCCGCACCATTGGATGGTGTAGGAGAGAGGGTTGGGGGTTGCTAGAGAAGCTCCAACCGAATTCTAGAGGAGGAGGAGGAGGAAGGGCTCCCTCGAATGTGAAATTTGAAAGGAAAGAGAGAAAAGTGAGGGGAAATAATAGTCTTAGGAAGATATAAATAAGAGGGGTGATGCTCTTTGTTTTGACAAGTGGGAGGAGTGGATAATCCAAGTGGAAGGAGAGCAAAATGCCAAGCGTGGGGCTGGATCGAGCTATTGTTTTGTGAACAGAACTTCTTAATAATATTTTTTTATTCTCTTTTATTTGAAATATAAGAATCGACTGTACTCACGCGTCGAGTCTCGGATTCATGTGCACAGTATCTTGTTTTGACCGTCTATTCATGATGATCAAACGATATAAATTTCATACCTTTCTGATCGAAGCTGAATACATAATTGACGAAATACGGTCTTAATTTTTGATCAAATTTTACGATTTTAAGCTATCAAACGACCTGTTGATCTCATTTCATCGAAACAAATTTTGCAATAGTCTCGATTTGTTTTGCATTTTCTGATTTTGTGTCGTAGCTTTTCCGATGGCACGCATTACGATTCGATCGACTTTTGATCGAGTACATCCGAATGATCTGCGATCTAACGATTGAACAAAAGTTATTCAATATTAATTGAATATTAACTGAACTTTCAGACTCTTAATCGGGTTAGATTCGATTTATTCGGATCCGGATGTTACGAACATAAAAACCTCAAAGGGATTCTCATCCTCGAGACTCAATTCAAGGTCACTATGTGTCTTGTTTGGATTTCATCTGATCATAAAAACCTCAAAGGGTTTTGAACCTATAAAAACCTCAAAGGGAAAAGAAGCCATATTCTTTGAACATGTATATGATTAAATATGCTTGTTTTGATAATTACCTGAGAAGAGCTGCGGGTATCGTCCCCGCATGTCTGCTTCTGTCTCCCATGTTGCCTCTTAAATACCATGTCGATGCCATAGCACCTTAACCAGAGGAATCTCTTTGTTGCAAAGCTTCTTTACAACATTACCGAGTATATGTACCAGCCTCTCATCGTATGTCAAGTCAGGCTCCACGTCAAGATTTTCGTAGCTAATGATGTGTCGAGGGTCATGCGCGTACTTCCTCGAGTTGGATATGTGAAAGACATCGTGAATGGATGAAAGGTGTGGGAGGAAGTCCTACTCGGTCAGCCACCTTCCCCACTCTAGCAAGAATCTTGAACGGTCCAACATACCATGGCACCAGCTTACCATGAATACTGAATCTATGTACTCCCTTCATGGGAGATACTTGTAGGAATACCCAATTTCCTACTTGTATTTACAAGAATTTCATTAGTATGAGAGATTAAGTTGAATATGAATAGTCATATTTGTGATGGATTTAGATAAGATGATCAGATTGTGTGAAACTCCAAGTCTCTTCTCTAGCAGACTGCATAGCTCTTCTAGCGACATTTTACCGTCAGGAACTTCCGCCTCATAAGATCAACAACTCTCGCAGTCTCCTCCAAGAGATCTACGGCGTAAATAGCATGATCACCTACCTCACTCCATCTGAGATCATCTCTGCTCGTATAAGGCTTTGAATGTGCCATGTCGATAATGGAATGATGGTTGTTGTTGCATGTGAACTCTACCAACGAAGGGTGGTCCTTCCAGGACCTTTCCACTCTAAAGTGCATGCAAGTAGCATATCCTCGAGCGTTTGTATGGTGTGCTCGCTTTTTCCGCCGGTTTTGTGGATGGTATGCGAAACTCATCTTCAGTTCTGTATGTAGTGCTGACATGAACCGGTGCAAATAGTGAGATGTAAACCTTGAGTCTCTGTCAGACACCACCTCACGTGGTATACAATGAATCCTGACAATGTTATGCACATGTATCATGCCCAATCTGTATGGAGTGTAGTTCATGTTGACAGGCATGGAATGGACTGGCTTAGTCTACCTGTCAACAACGACCCAAATAGCATCATGGTCGCCTGGTGTTCTCAACGGTCTAGTGACGAGATCTATAGAGATACTCTCCAATTTCCTTCGGGAATGGGGAGAGACTGCAATAACCCTGGTGGTCTCATGTGCTCAGCCTTGACCATCTGACAAGTCAAGCATCTGCTAAGATGTTGTGCCACATCACATTTAATCCCATCCCACCAGAAATATCGGTGCAGATCACGATGCATCTTTATGCTATCAAGATGAATAGATAATCGTGAATTGTGTGCCTCATAAAGAATGTTTCTATGTAACTGTTCATTGTTGGGCACAACGACCTGGTTAGCTTTCCATAAAATAGACTCTGTCACAATAAAATCATCAAATTCGTCCTTGACGATGCACATATATCTATCTCGAATCTAAGGATCTATCTCCTGCCCTTCTACTATGCAATCCCAAATATTACTGAATCGTGGAGGTATGGTAGCAGATATGGATGCACTCTTCTGAGGATGTCAATCAGTCAAAGCTATGAGCATATCCCATGTATATAACTAGTTTATCGTACCCTCAGCATTAGCTCTCCTGCTAAGCGCATCTACCATCACGTTTCACTTTTAAGGGTGGTAAGAGATCGTGCAATCGTAGTCCTTCGGTAGCTCAAGCCACCTCGTGTTCGGCTCCTTCTTATTGAAGATGTACTTCAAACTCTTGTAATCTGTGAAGACTCATAATTCACCCCATAAAGATAGTGGCGCTAGATCCTTAAGGCGAAGACAGCCTCCGCTAATTCAAAATCATTGGTGGGGTAATTCCGCTCATGCGGTCTCAACTGATGTGATGCGTAAGCAATCATGTGACCTCGTTGCATCAGAAACGCTCCTAAACCTTCTCCTAAAGCATCTGTATAAATCATGTAATCTTGAGTGCCTGAGGGAGGTGCAAGAATTGGTGTAATAATCAATTTTTCCTTTAGTGTCATGAAGGCATGTTCACATGAATCATACCAAATGAAAGGAACTCTCTTCTATGTCAATCGTGTCATGGAAAGAACAACGCGTGAAAACCCACTGACAAAGCATCTATAGTAGTCTGTTAATATAAGGAAGCTCCGAATCTGAGTGGTTGTCTTGGGTTGCTCCCAAGACATGACTTCCTCAATCTTTGCAGAATCAACTGTGATACTTGCACCAGAAATGATGCCCGAGAAATGAGATATAGGATAACAAGAACTCACACTTGCTCAGCTTGGCATACAACTTGTACACTCGTAATGTGTCCAGGACAATCTTCAGATCATTTGCGCGATCCCATTCATTTCGAGAATAAATCAACACATCGTCAATTAATACTGCCATGAATTTGTCCAAGTATGGACGGAAGATCATGTTCATCATGTCCATGAATGTTGCAGGGGCATTGGTGAGCCCAAACAGCATCACCACAAACTCGTAGTCTCCATATCGTATCCTAAAAGCTGTCTTTGGAATATCTGACTCTCGAATCCTCGGCTGATGATAACTAGATCGAAGGTCAATCTTCAAAAACACCGAAGATCCCTGAAGCTGATCAAATAAGTCATTGATGCGTGGCAAGGATAATATTTTTCATTGTTCTCTTGTTCAGCTATTTGCAATCAATACACAATCTCATCGATCCACCCTTCTTACTAACAAAAATAACTGGAGCACCCCTAGGTGAAGAGCTCAACCTTAAGAAGCCTAAGTCAAGTAACTCTTGCACCTTCAGCTCTCTCAACTCAGTTGGTGCCATGCGGTAAGGAGCCATCGAGGATCAGATGTGTATCATGTAATAATGTGATCTCAAGCTCAATCTCTCTCTTAAGAGGTAACCACGGTAGCTCATCAGGAAATACATCTGGTAATCTGATACTACTCTAATGTCATGTATCATCGGCTTATGATCGGATCTCTCGAACAAATGCTAAATATGAATTACATCCCTGATCAACTAGTCTCTAGGCTCCCAATACTGAGATGTACTCCATTTTAGAATCATGTAATGTACCTTAAAATGTGAACTTTGGGTAAATATGGAATCTTGAAGACAACCATCTTCCTAAATCAATCAACTAAGGCATGATGAGCTAACAATCAATCCATGCCTAAAATCAAATCGAACTTGTGAATTTGTAGTAGTAGACAGTATGTGCTCATCTCGTGACCGTCAATCAGCACTGGTAATTCTCTGACTACAAGTGAAATGACAAACAACTAGCCATCCAACCCATGGATGTGGTAAGGAGGATATATAACCTTTATGACTCTGCCTAATGGAGCTAGTAACCTTGAAGCAATGAAGGTATGTGTTGCTCTAGAATCAAACAAAATATGGAAAGATCAACTCAGGATTGAAACCATACCTTTCACCATAGTAGCGACTGATTGTGCCTACTCCTCTGTCACTGCATGTAACTGTCTGTGTCTAGCTGGTGCAGTACTCGAACAAGTCACACTCTGTGTTTGTCTCAGCAGCCTCTAGAAGTTGGAGTTCCTGCCTCAAAAACTCCCAGTATGTTATGCTTGCGGCTCTGACGGTTGTGGATGCGGCCGAGGCTCATCAAAAATATGGGGGCTCTGAGATCGGTAGTGATCCCACTCACTGCACAAGTAGCATCACACATATGGGGTAGGCATGGTAGTCGTCTTACACTTTGAGTCAGTTCTGTCGAGGGTCTGCCCACTCTCTGCGACCCAGATGGTCGAGCTGAACTGGTACCACGCCCGGTAAGTGCTCATCCTAAAGTAGTAGATGGAGATGAGAGAGCGCCACCTGAAAATTAGTTGGATAAGAGACTTGGAGTTTCAGGTAATCCGATCCTTTCCTCTTAATCAATTTGTAAAAATGACTTATCGAGATTCAACTTAATCCCATACTAATTAAATTCCTATAAATACAGATGAAAGATTAGGTATTTCTACTAGTATCTCCCATGAAGGGAATATAGAGATTCGATGTTCATGGCAAGCTAGCGCCACGGTATGTTGGACCGTTCGAGATTCTTACTAGGTTGGAGAAGGTGGCATATCGAATAGCCCTTTCTCTATACCTTTCTACCATTCATGATGTCTTTCACATATCCAACCTAAGGAAGTACGTGCACGACCCTCGACACGCCAGCATCTATGAGAATATGACATGGAGCTTGACTTGACATACGAAGAAAGGCCAATGTAGATACTTGATAGTGTTGTGAAGAAGCTTCGCAGCAAAGAGATTCCTCTCTTCAAGGTGCTATGGCACCGACATGCTGTCGAAGAGGCGACATGGAGTACTGAAATAGACATGCGGGGACAATACCCACAACTCTTCTTAGGTAATCGTTGAAACAAGCTCATCAGTTATTTACATGTTGAAAGATTTTGGCTTGTTTCCTCTTTGAGATTTTTATGGGTTCAAAATCCTTTGAGGTTTTTATGGCCAGATGAAATCCATACAAAACACATAGTAACCTTAACTCGAGTCTTAAGGACGTGACTCCCTTTGAGGTTTTTATATTTGTGATATTTGGATCTGAATAAATCGAATCTGTCCTGATTAAGAGTCCAAAAGTCCATTTAATATTCATTTAGTATTGAATAACTTTAGTTCCATCTATAGATTGCAGATCAAATCTCGTTCAGACATAATCGACCAAAAGTCGATTGCATCGTAATACGTACCATCAAAAAAGCCACGACACAAAATCAGAAACTGCAAAACAAATCGAGACTACCCAAAAATCTGATTCGATAAAATAAGACCAACGAAATCAACCGTTCATTGATCGGAGGCCATCTGATAATTTAAAATCACAAAATTTGATCAAAAGTCAAGACTATGTTTCATCAATTTCTATATCCATCTTGGATAAGAAAAGTATGAAATTTATGTTGTTTGATCATCATGCATAGACAATCGAAGCGAGATATTGTACATCAAAATCGGAGCCTCGAGGCGCGAACACGGTCAACCTTGGGATTTCAAATAAAAGAGAGTTTTTTTTTAAATTCATTTTTCTACTGTATAGTTCTAACAGAACAGTAACTCCACTTGGCTTCTCTTTTCTCGTCCACTTGTCAACACATCTCTTCCCCCTTTTCCTTATAAGTATCACCCAAGCAGACTTCTTATTTCCTCATAATTTTCCCCAAAGTCTCATTTTCTCTCCAGTTGAAGGAAGCCCTTCCTCCTCCATAGCTACTAGAGCTACTTAATCAGCAACCCTTTTCATTGTTGCTGCTTCAAATACGCAGCTAGAACAACTGCTACAAGCTATTATTGATGTTCAAAGCAGCTAGAGCTGCTACCATCAGTTAAAGAAACTTCTCCCCTTACTACTTCCGGAGCCATTGGGACTGCTTCCAACAACTGGAGCTTCAGCTATTGCTCCTTGCATCTAAGGTTGTTGCTGGAGCCTCCTAAGCTGATCTATTTGCTGTTGTTGCTTCAAATAGCAACTAGAAGATCTCCCATTTGGAACTGCATGCGTGTTGATTTGATCCCCAAACCTTGGAGATCCAAGGTACAATCCTACTCCCCTCCTCTTTACTTTCATGCGTGTACAATCTCAACCCTTCTCCTGCTACCATCTGTGCCTTTGTATACGTTGATTAAATACCAATATTTGGCTCTAGATCCATGTTATAAAGGATGAAAAATAAAGGGGTTTAGCATGTATTATCTTAAATTTTAGATATGTTTAAACAACTATAGAATCCTTATTTTAAAAACTTAAAAATTGGGGTTTTAGTGTGAACTTAACCCGAGTTTCAGATCTGTTCAATAGCTCCATGATCCATGTTTTAACAACTTAAATCGGGGATTTTAGTGTAAATTAAAGCCAAGTTTCATATCTGTTCAATAGCTCCACAATCCATATTTTAACAACTTAAATTTTGGGATTTTAATGTAAATTAAACCGAAGTTTCAAATATGTTCAATACATCCAAAATTCATGTTTTAACAACTTAAAATTTGAGGATTTTAGTGTAAATTAAACCTAAATTCCGGATCTGTTCAAAAGCTCCATAATCCATGTTTTAAAATTTAGAATTTGGAAGTTTTAGTGTAAATTAGATCCAAATTGCATATCTGTTCAATTGTTAAAAAATCCATGTTTTAAGAACTCAAAAATTGGGGTTTTGTGTTAATTAAATCCCAAATTCAGATTAGTCATTGGTTCTGGATTCCATGATGTTAAGATGAAAATTTGTGTGAAATTTTAAGTATTTTACAATACTAATAATCTTCATCAATGATCATTAATATAATTACTATATAAATACGACTTATCACAATTGATGGAGTGGACTGTTCAGTTATATATGTAAAGCCAATCATATAAGATCTGGAGGTATGACTATATAATCAAGGAATCTAGGTGGTTTATAAGAATCAGTGACGCTTGGTAATCGTGCCTGACATAGTGACCTTTACACCTGACCGTGTGAGGGTGCGATGACCCTCAACTGGAAAGAGGATAGGAAGTCCAGTTAGGACAGAGATCGTCAAGTGCGAAGGGTCTAGGATCCCAGTCCTTTTACAGGTTTTACGCGAGCTCGAAGTATTTTTACGCTTCTTCAGGATCCAATTTTTTGACTAGTTTCGCTGAACCTCTATTATTTGGGTGCCTAGAATGGGGGACCCTTGGTTTTTATTTTTCTTTACGACCTCGTTAGCCTGTACCGGTCTGGACGATTTTTGGAGTGACTCTTTCGGATAGTCTCTCCCACCCATATTAAGGGCGTAGTTTTGGAGTAGGTCTAGCCTCTACTTGACCGCACTTCCACTTCGAGGGTGAAACGGAAGAGTCTCTTAGGAGGCTTCCTCACTACTTGAGTTTTGATTACTGTTCCGCTAATAGGTCTTGGAGATGAAAAGATCATTGTTTGTTGGAGTTGATGTTGGTTACAGTTAAGTTGGCTACAGTTGAGTTTGGTTACAACTGAGTTGGTTACAATTGAGCTTGGTATAGACATCATTAACCATCGTCAATCATCAATCATCAATATTTAATCAGATCTTATAACTACTACTATAGATGTCAAGAGAAGCTAGTGGACGTGTTGGGAACTTAGTTATGATGCATTATACTCCATCAGATGTCTACGAAGGCACCCCAACATGTATTCCTCACACCTTAGAGTCATAGTGTGAGGTTACACTCAGACCAAGACCACATTCTATCCACTAGACTTGAGAAACTAGACAGAAATAAGGATCAGATCAGAGATTCATCATTCTCAATACCAAGATCCATCAATATTATCTCTAAGTGATAAAAAGGTAATAACCTACATATGGGTCATTAATTAATATATGAAAATGCTATATATGGAAAGTTATGGGGTGATGGTGATCATGAGATTACATACATAACAACATGAAAATCTACTTTTATGCAAGTAGCTTGTTAAATTTAAATTTCAATACCAATATACTTGTTTTCATTTGAAACCACTGAATTACATGCTATTTTTTTAATATGCTGGATTGTATTCAACAATTGTTGACATTTCTCTTGTTCCTATCATATATGGCAGGTAAGACGCCTACATCGCAGTAGTTTGATAGTTGACCTCGAGCTTCCGCATATACTATCTATGATACATATAACTTTTGTATAAGATAATGTAAATGATTTTCTTTCTCTTCTGTTATATTTTGGATACATGTACATAATGCAGTTTTTTTGTTACATGTAATTGTATATGGAAATCAATGGAATGTGAATTGTGACATTTGTTGTTAGCTCCGTGGTTGTTTACATTAATTGTGAATGTCATTCGAAACACAAAAAATTTCCCCTAAATTTCGGTAACATAATGCGATCGATATTGAAAATAATATTGCGAGTGCCGTGTAAACGGGTAACCCAGATTTACGGACAACAATATTTCCTGATCTATTTTATTTTATCAAGACAATTGACGCAATATGCCATGAATGTGGATCACAACATTGGTGCAAGGAATAATGTTCCAGAGTCAATAAGATTCATATATATCTTAACCTGCATATAAGTTATTTTCTTCACATTTTAGTTGGAATTGCATTTCATGCATTCAAGTGACCATTGAGTCGTTACATGTGTTAAGATAGTATTAGTTCTTGTATGCGTAGCAAGTTGATTCATGTCAGTTGAATTGTTATCAACCATAAGAAATTCTATTCGATATAAACCCATTTTAATAGTCCAATGATTGATTACAATGATAAGATTTTTCCAAATACTTAACAATGTGAATCCACTTTTTAATTCATGATTTAAATCACACAAATTACCATTATTTAAAAAGAATGAGATCTCAAACATAATAGATCATCATTTCTTAGAGGAAATTGTTAGACACACACGTTGTATGGAAAAATTATCTACCGTGATTAATACCATGACAGATGTCGTCGCTACCAAAAAGGCATTAAATCATAACCATACACGTTAGAAATTCCCAAACCACATTAGAAGGATCCACATTTCATTCAGCGCCATTGGACCATCCAATCACAGTTGAATAACCTCTGTAATTGTCGAGTTTCTCATGTGTGGTATTCAATACACGTTCAATTTTGCCAATCCATATTAATAGTGAGAATCAATTTTTATACATGCAAGAAAGATAGAGTAATTTTAAGTACCATGTAAATAATAGTATCATGATATGTAAGGCATAAGAAGATGACCATTCATTATACTCTCCATATATATAAGGGATTTTTACCCAGCAGACCCTATAAACGTTTTAAAATGCCTCTACGACCTTTTGCACAACGTAATTACCCCATCGTCCCTGTAAATTACCCCAAGAACTCCCATGGATTTAAAACATATTACCCGAAGGGTTCATGGAGTAAGTGTTGGCAAGTTTACGGAGTCGAGGAAGGAATTAGGTTGTTTCAAAGGTCGGAGGTGATTGGCAAAGTTTATAGGATATGTCGGGTAAAAATCCTTATATATAATCTATCCACTGAAGTAGGCATATGGTATATTCTTGCTATTGCATTGTCCAACAACAACCGTTCGTGCAGATTTTGAAACGCCCAACAAATCAGAAGGCCCTCACTTATAAACACGAGCGCCATCCACTTCCCATCCTCGCGCTCCCATACTCCCGCCACCGCTCTTCCAAATGCCTTCTGCTCTCCACCTCCTCTCCGTCCACCCCCCAAATCCCATTAGCACGATCGCCTGCAAATCGAGGTAAAGCCCTCATCCCCGTTCTCAGTCCCCACTCCCAGTTCCACTTTCATCCATCGATCGATCGCCATGCTCTTCCAGGCTGCCGGATTTCGTGGGAAGATTGGCGTTGGGCGCGACCGCCGCGGCGGCGTTGCTCTTCGGCTCCACGGGCGGCGCACTTGCGGCGGCGTATCCGTGTGAGGACGTGGGGCGGTACTACTCCGGCACGGAGGGACTGAGAGGGGCGGAGCTGATGGGACGGCTTGAGGCGATCGTTTCTGGGCCCCAATCGCTGCCGTACAGGAAGGTGAGGATGTCCGACGCGGTTTTGATGCAGGGTTTGGTTTTGGGGATGGAAATGGGGTCCGGAGATAAAAAATGCTGTCCTGATTTGGATTTGGATACTCTATTGTTTATATTCGTTTTGATTATATGTCAAACATGATTGCTTGCCAATTTAGGGAGTGGCTTTAATCCTAGCTTAGTTGGATCATTGTTCTGGAATACAAACTTCACAGCTTGTGGGTGCCCGCTAAATCCTGATGCAGTTGGTTCCCAAACGAAGAGTGACCGATAGTGTTGTTCCTAGTTATTACTTCACAATGTTATAGAAGATGAGTAGATTTGTGGCTACTTCCGATCCCGGTTAAGCTTTTTCCGTGATACATGTGTAGCTCTATACTGATTGCAAAATGACTGGCAGAAAAGCTCCCAGTCTATGGTGAACTGTTTTTTTCAAGACTTTAGTGTGAAGTTCCACCCATTTGGTGCACTTCCAACATGTAAATACGTCTGTTGTTTGTCTCTTCTTTGATCTCGTTAGATGCACATTCAAAATCGATAAAAAAGCAAGAGTAGTTAAATGTTCACCGCAATAGCATTATAAATGTACAACCCTTACCGCTGATCCTATTTCTTTTTTTACAAGTAATGTAATACATCAATGTTGTCAGAGTCCACTCTTTTAAGTGATCAAGAATTATTCACTTATCTCAAAGAACGTGTTTGTTATAAATAGGTCGCAGCACGACTCATAGGATGCACTGAATAAAAATGAACTTCTTTTCATTATTAAACAATCTTATCTTGTGTTCACCACCGCTATGATGACCTCGTCAATCACATGATCATTATTCTCATTTCCACAATTTATGTTCCTACACTTGCTCCTTACCGGAAAGGAAAAGGTATTCTTGACCAGGGTACCTCTTCTCCGTCAATGGGAAAAGTGCGCGGTGACAACTCTGCGCCTGCGAAGGCAAAAAAGTCATCAGTATTATCTCTCTCACCTCACAAGTAGCTTATCTGAGGTTGCATTGGGCTGAGCTGTTGTTTTTTGGGAACTTGGGGAAGCAGGTACCTTGAACGAAATGCTGATTCACAAACTTGCTGGCACACCTTTTTGGAGGCGAGGGACTTCCAAACTTTCATCTTTTTGCTCGCAAAACTTGAGACTCACCTGATCTGCGACTTTGATTTAATGTTGAGCTTCTGGTCACTTTTTAACCATGCCCGTGCGGTTGACCTTTACTCCTGCTTCTGTAACTTAAATACTGTATGGCTGGTTTTGTGGTTTCTGTTATATATGATGAATGATCCTGATCATTTTTTTCTAAAAAAACTAGCTCCTTATCCCTTACACTCATTATTATGACATGAAGACTCTTGCCTCATTTGAGCTGCACCCCCGATGTAGTTAGACTACCTTGTTATGTTGTCAGACTATATTCTTTAAACCGTATACTTTTATAGCCTATTTGGAGCTTCAATATATTATTGTGGCTAGTAGAACTAATAATTTAAGCTTATGCTTGCTTTTTTCCTCCGGGAATCCCTTGCAGGTGTTACCTTCTCCATCTCAAATCGAGGTCAAACGTTTGTATCTATTTGCGACTAACTTCAGAATGGGAATGTAATTACAGTTCACACAATGACACATTCGGTCTAGTTTTCAATTGTAATGAGTGACATGTCTTCAGATATCGCATGAAAGCTATGTAGTGGAGTCATTTTTCCCTTTTGTTTAAGATATAAAATTATAATCAAAGTCAAGAGGCACTTCAGATTAAGGTTAAATATGTAGTTGGAAATCTATCAAAGTTAAGATTCTGCTTTAGCTAATGAGGAGGGAGTGGATCGTTAGCAAGGCCTATAGAAGACACAACTACATGTTAAAGGTTTTAAAGAACTGCCCTTGAGATGGTCGAGGCATATGCCTCGAGGCTCAAGCCCCGGTCTTATGTGTTCAGGTGTAAGCCTTGGTCTATCGGGGTGAACCTCAAGGCGTAAGCAATGTGTAAGTCTCAAATTATAGTGATTTTTCCCAGCTTATCACTTGCATTTCATTGCATTCACTTGATCTATATTAATAACAACAATAACTTTACAATAATTTAATAATATCGTAAAAATTAGAATTTATATAGTGTTTCTATTCAACTAGAACTACAACGTATTAGGTGGGTTTCTTTTCAACGCTTCACCCTTTTTCCTTCCAATAAAATAAAAAAAAACTATAACATACAAATCAAAAGTCTAATCATGTCTGAGTTTTTTTTGTTATTTTTGCTTCTTATGTGAGTGTAAACTTCTTTGATAGCTTCTATTGCTTAAGCTATTCGACAGAAGTTGAGAGGTCAGCCATGCTGGTTACAATATTTGTTAAGCACTTGTACGCTAGTTTCATGTTTAGCTAGCCAAGTCATTCTATTTATACTATGCCATTTATTTATGTTGTTTCTGAACCAGTTTATTTACGAAACCAAAGTTGAGTTATTAATCTAGTTAGTTTTAATGTACGATCCATATTTTCTTGATACATACACCTTTGCATTAACAGCTATTAAAATGAAACATGCTCTAGTATTTACTTTCAATTACAACGACAACAACAAAACCTTTCCTAAAATAAGTTGGGTCGGCTACATGGATTCTTTGCCTCCATTCAGATCTATCTTGGGTCAATCTCGGATTTAGATCTAACAAACTAATACCCCTTCGTATAGTCTCATTCCAACACTTTTTGGGCCTTCCTCACCTTCTCTTAGCTGGTTCAACATCCCAAAACTCGCATCTCCTAATTGGTGCATCAACCGACCTCCTTTACAAATGGCCAAACCACCTTAAACGGCTTTCTCGCATCTTATCCTCGATTGGAGATACTAACTTTCATTTTGACTACATTATTCTGAATCCGATCTTTACGTGTGTGTCTACACATCCACCTTGGTATTTTCATTTCTGCTATTGCCATTCTCTACACATGTCAATGGTTCACATGCCAACATTTAGATCCATAGAGCATAGCAGGTTTCACGATTGCTTTGTAAAACTTTCCTTTGATTTTCAAAGGAATTTTCTTATAACAAAGAACAATAGAGGCTCCTCTCCCCTTTAGCCAAGTTGCATTTATTCTATTGGTAACATCTCCATCGATTTCCCCATCATGTTGCAAAATAGATCCAAAGTATGTAAAAGAATATCTCTTCTGAATGTTATCGTCGCAATCTTTACCTCGATTCTGTCACAATTACTTCCATCAAAAGTATACTTCATATATTCAGTCTTAGCCCTACTTATACGAAATCCGTTGGTCTCTAATACATGTCTCCAAACATCAATCTTCTCATTTACTCCATCTATAGTCTCATCAATCAACATAATATCATCATCGAATAACATACACCAAGGTATCTCATCCTGAATGTGACTTGTCAACTCATCCATAATCAAAGTAAAAAAAGAATGGACTCAAAGCTAAACATTGATGCAGATCAATGTTGATGTCAAAATAACCAGTCTTCTCAGACTGGATCCTTACACAAGATCAAGCCCTATCATACATATCCTTTATGAGGTTAATGTATAGGACATGTACTTGTCTCTTCTCCAAAACTCTCAACAATATCTTCCGTGGGACAAAATCACGAGCCTTCTCCAAATCAAAAAATATTGAGGTTCTTCCTCTTAGCTCTATCAATCTCCATCTTTCTCTTCAACAAGTGGATGACTTCAATAGTTGAGTGACCTGGCATGAGTTCGAATTAATTTTCTTTTACTTTGGAAACTTGCCTGAACCTTCTTTTGATCAGACGTTTCCAAATTTTCATCGTGTGACTCATCAGCTTGACACCTTTGTAATTTGAACAATTTAAATGTCTCCTTTGTTCCTATAAAGAGGCATCATAATGCTTCTCCTCCAATCTTCATGCATTTTCTTTCTTCGCCAAATAACATTGAATAAATTTGTAAGCCAAGTCAAACTACGCTCATCTAAAATTCTCCATACTTTTATAGGAATGTCATGAAGTCCTACACCAAAGTTTAAAGCCTGTCTTCTCGATCTCCCTTGCTTTCTCTCTAACCCATTTTGTCTCTTGGAGACATAGTATCTGCGGTATTTACTTTCAATTATAATTATACAATTAACTTCGAATACATACATAATATTAACCATTTATTTATTACCAGTCTATAAGTTCTCAAGTATTCGTACTTATTCGTTAATTCATGAGTTTATCAAAACTTTATAACCAACTTCACATAAGTTTTAAATTATACTTTATACGCTTCGTATGAGACACTATTTGATATTTTTAATACAATTGACTAGTTTTATAATTTTGATGTAGACATTGAATTTTGTTATTTTCCATAAAAAGGAAGGTTGCCGCATCCACCTTGAGACTTATGCTGTGCATCGATTGTAAGGAAATTACTTCAATCCGCCTTGTTTTGTGAAACCTATGCCTGCTGATTAATACTACCTATCCACTTTGTAGGAGTGACAAGAGACATAATCATATTTGTTGTTTGGTTGTTCCTTTGTGGGGTGGTAAGGTAAATGATTAAAATTCCCTGATTAGACTCCACTTTCAGTCGACTTTTTGGTTGTCTTTAGGGAAGGTAGAGTTGGACACACTATTGTTTACATTAGGAAATTTGAGTGCATATCTATTATTGATTTGCTTGTAGACAAATGGAGGTTATGCTTAGGTCTGCTGGGAAGGAAGTCAATGTCCTGAGCATGGAAGGAATATCGTGATATATCAATATCGAGATAAGACCGATATCAGTATCGATAAGGCAATATATCCTCCTTTTCAAGCATTTCCTTCACAAAAGTGCAATGATATGGGTGATATTTCAGCGATATATCGCTGATATATCGTCGAAATGTCGTATCGACACAATATCGATATGACCTTCCATGGTCCTGAGTATTGTATCTGGTTAATTCCTCCAATATGCCATCTTATTTTTTTTCAACACTGCAATAACATTGCATAGAATGTATGCGATATAGGGTAATGCATATAATTTATGGGCTTTAAAATAATGCATGGAATCTCTGCATATTTTCTAGCTAAAACACATATAATCTATGCGCTATGCTCTGCTACTCCAAAAAAATACAGAACGAGCTGCTGTTCTGGGACCTTAAAAGACGAAGAACAGTTCCGCTACATAAAATTCAAAGTCATTCACATCCATACTATTTCTATCTAAAGTCATTCATGCCATACATAATAAAAAAAGATATTCACAAAGACACCGTTGGATTAGAATACATGACCAAAAATCATCATAGAATACATTTCCAAAAGTTAGAGACTCAATTATTTAGTTACAATGCAAAAATCTATTTATCTGTTCTTCCTTTGTTAGGTTTTTGTGCCATCTCTACGATTAAATCTCTCTAATTACGAACTTCCCGCGCCTTTGTCCTTGTCGAAGGTGTGCATGAGTGGCAAGGTAATTGTAGCATAAGTCACCCTAGTTTCTTCCCCCGTCATGTTCCTTGCAGGCACCTATGGAGTTATCGTCTCCCGTGAGGTGGCTCAATGGCATGTGTGGCGAATTGTGTCACCCCAAAACGTACTCGAGGGCCTTGTCCATATCTGGTGATGGTACATGATCCATCTCCGGGTTTTCTCCTCCCTCATCGACGCCGTGCACAAAATCTTGCTGCCCTCGTCTACGACCTCGTCCACGATCCTCTTGCTGTGCACGTGCCCTAGCCTGACATCTTCCTCTCCCACGTCCTCTTCCTCTTCCTTGAACATGATCCTGTTGCGCGTACTCCTCGTTCAAATTCACGGCATCTGCAAATTGAATGGCCAACAAACTCTCCATTTTAGACTCAGCCTCCCGTGCTATCTTGATACTGATAGTGGGTTGGATCTCTTTTTTCCAATCCTAACTCCATGGCAAGATCCCATCTTTGCGTTTGCAAATTTGAAATAAATTTAGAACTAGATATTTATAACATAATGTCATCCGTTTGTAGTTGAATTATTTAGACTTATATTATATGCGAGAGTTGCACCCAGTCTCCGCGCAAATTCTAGTGATCCGAAGATACCAATCCATGTGCTACGAAGATGTGCTGAATCTAAGGGATTGTTCTATATGGACAACTCTCATGAAGAAGTAGCGATGTGATCCACGTGCTTTTCTATCTAATCCCTATCCACGTTACCCCACAAGTCTATGGCATGTAGTATCTCATCTATGTCGTAAGGAGCTGTGATACTCTAACAACCACCAAATTGCCGTACGATGCAGTCCGAAAAGTAGTCTTCGACCACGTAGAAGTAGATGAGATGAGATGAGAGGAACACATGATGCCCAAATATCATGACCATCGATGCAATAATGTGGGAGAGCTTCGAAGATGTCCTCCTCATATGGCATACACAAGACACGTAAGCTATTTTGATCACTTCATGGATATACCACCACCACCACCAACAACAACAACAACAAAAACTTTTCCCACAATTAAGTAGGGTCGGCTACATGGATTCATCGCCTCCATTCAGATCTATCTTGGGTCAATCCGGGGCATATATCCACAAAACAAAGATCCCTTCATATGGTCTCTTTCCAACACTTCTTGGGCCGTCCCCGTCCTCTCTTACCCGGCTCAACATCCCAACACTCGCATCTCCTAACTGGTGCATCAGCTGGTCTTCTTTGCAAATGACCAAACCATCTTAAGCTGTTTTCTCGCATCTTATCCTCAATCGGAGCAACACCAACTTTCTTTCTGATTGCATCATTCCGAATCTGATCTTTACGTGTGTGTCCACACATCCACCTTAGCATTTTTATTTCTGCTACAACCATTCTCTGCACATGTCTATGGTTCACATGCCAATATTCAAATCCATAGAGCATAACAGGTCTCACGGCTGCTTTGTAAATCTCCATCAATTTCCCCATCATGTTGCAAAATAGATCCAAGATATCTAAAAGAATCTCTCTTCCGAATGTTATCATCACCAATCTTCACCTCAATTCCTTCATCATTGCTTCCATCAAAGGTGCACTCCATATATTCTGTCTTAGCCCTACTTATACGAAAACCTTTACTCTCCAACTCATATCTCCAGACCTCAAGCTTCTCATTTACTCCATCTCTAGTCTCGTCAATCAACACAATATCATCAGCAAATAACATACATCAAGGTAACTCATCCTGCATGTGACTTGTCAACTCGTCCATAATCAAAGTAAAAAGAAATGGACTCAAAGCTGAACCTTGATGTAAACTAATGTTGATGTCAAAATAGCCAGTCTTCCGAGACGGGGTCCTTACACAAGATAAAGCCCTATCATACATGTCCTTTATGAGGTTAATGTATAGGACATGCACTTGTCTCTTCTCCAAAACTCTCCACAATATCTCTCGTGGGATAGAATCATAAGCCTTCTACAAATCAAATAAAGATCATATGGAGGTTCTTCCTTTTAGCTCTATAAATCTCCATTGTTCTCCTCAGCAAATGGATGGCTTCAATAGTTGAGCGACCTGGCATGAATCCGAATTGGTTTCCTTTGACGTTGGAAACTTGCCTCAACCTTCTCTCGATCACACGCTCCCAAATTTTCATAGTGTGACTCATCAGCTTGATACATCTATAATTTGAACAATGTTGAATGTCTCCTTTATTCTTATAAATAGGCACCACGATACTCCTCCAATCTTCAGGCATTTTCTTGCTTCGCCAAATAACATTGAATATATTCGTAAGCCAAGTCAAATCACGCTCACCTAAAACTTTCCATACTTCTACAGGGATGTCATCCGATCCTACACCTTTCCCAGGTCTCATAACATTCAAAGCCTCCTCTACTTCCTTTCTTTGTATCCGTCTATAGCTTGCACGATTCAAGTAACTTTCACTACTAGCTAGATCACCTAAAGTGATCTCTCTATTTCCTTCCCCAATGAAAAGTTTATGCAAGTACTGCTCCCATCTAGTCTCTATATCCTTCTGAGTAACAAGCACGTGACCTTCCTCGTCCTTAATGCATCTCACTTGAGAAAGGTCTTTGGTCTTTCTTTCTCTTGCTTTGGCCAACCTCAATATATCCTTCTGGCACTCCTTAGAGTCGAGATTTTTATACAAAACTTCATAAGCTTTCGACTTAGCCTCGCTTATAGCATTCTTTGCTTCCTTCTTTGCTATTTTGTAGTTTGTGACAGTTTCCTCTGTTCTATCCTTAGACATAGCTTTAAAGCATGCTCTTTTAATTTACTTTATGGATATACCAAACAAATTAAAATTTTAAAACTATAACTGATATGGTCTCGATATGGCTGAACAATGTGTGTCGGTTGGCGTCTGTTCTCAAAGTCTATAGCCCAACAGACACCTAATGACCACTCATGCCATTAGAGTCTCACTCTAATAATAGGGGAAACATGGAGAACAAAGCAACAAATCATTTAGGAGTTGTATAATAGTTGTCATAAAGAGATAACATACTTACTGAGGTCAGTACATTTTCATTTATTATGCCCTTTCTCTCCACATTTCCCACACTTTTATTTGTTTCAGTTTGTAGTATTAGGAGCAATAGTGGACGAAGATGGTTGTGAGTTTTTATTTGGACATGTACGTTTGCTATGACTAATGTTCTACACAAGCTGCATGTATTTTTTTGCAAAGCCTCTCTTATACCATCTCATTATAGATCCTTATGGACTGAAGTCTCCTTTTACTTCACTTAAACTTTTTGTTAGGTCTCAACTCTGGGTAAGACAAGTGTTTCCACATATCCCACGTTTCCTTATCTTCCACGGGGAAAAAATTCCTTAATACATTTTGAGTTGGTGCTCCCAAGTATACTACTCACCTATATATGAATCAATCAGAACGCCTTTGAGGCATAACAGCAATTGCATGTGAACAAGGAATTCGATATGTCTGTTTTTTCTAGCACACACATGTTCCGTTGCTGATCACAACTATATATTTCTTGCATCTTCTTATGCCATATTGGGTACGCCTAGCACACGTAACAACCTCAAATAATAAATCAGGTTGCCGTTGTATATGAGTAACCTTGTGCCATTCGCATATGAACTCCAACTTTGTATTTTTTCAGCAACCTATGTGGTGTCTTTCTGTCTACTAGCAACGATAGCGACAACCTCATATACACGACTATTGAAATGTACACACAATTATAAAAAAAATTTTCAGTCAGTGCTGCAATGGGCAAGCAACATGCATCCTTCAACACATCATTGTAACTCTCATACTGAGATTGGTGGTCGTATGGCCGAACCTGAAACCATCATCATAGGCCAAAGTCCACTGCTCCTTCGGACAATCATGTGTTTCAAACCATCTGATTGCATCGGGATCCCATTCACATAGTTTTCTCTTGGCATACGCAAGTTTCTTCGAGGATGTCTGAAAGGAAGCTGCAATCACTAGTGTTTTCATGTGTTCGTTCTTGAATAAAATGTTGAAGTTTCTTGCCACATGTCGGGAACAGACACGCCAATGTGCAAATGGAGGAAGCAAGTCAACATCGACATCATACATCACATACTTTATACTAGGATGTCGGTTCAATATAATACAAATTGGACCCAGATGCATTCCAACAATCTTGATCGACAACAGAGAAAGAAACCTCTTCCGACTTGATGCAGGTTCCTCGTCCACGACGCCGAAAGCAAGTGGGACAACATGTTTGTCACCATCAACCCCTCACACAATTAATAATTTTTGCTTATATTTCCATACAAATTTGTTCCATCTATGCTTATCAAAGGCTGCAATGCTTGAAGACTTCAATGCATGGCCCAAATGTATAGAAACACTGCTGAAATCTATGACAATGTAGATTCCTTGGATCTGGGTGCTTTATTTGTGTGATTGCAATTTCAGTTCCTGGGACGGCGGACTGCAAAGCATGTAACACATGTGTCACCTCCGCATACGATGTCTTCCATTACTATGGACGGTTGCAATTGCCTCTCTTCTAGCATCCCTAATTCTTTTTTGGTAACCAGTACTTGTATACCTTTTGAATATGAGTCCTAAGAGTGAATACTGGAACAATGGGGCTGTCCCTTACAAAGCCTAGTACCTCCCGGACCATGATGTTGCAATCAAGTTGGGTATGGTCCTGATTGACAGACGGATTGATGCAAAATTGTGGATTGACAAGCTTAGAGATTACCCACATCCATGGCCTTAAATTTTACCGAAATTCCATCGAATTTCGATCGAAATTTGGTTTCAGCTATTGACCAAAATCAAAACCCCATAGCATTTCCTTTTCCCAGATTTTGATCCATTTCAGTGGAATTTTGGTCCATTTTGATAAACTTCAGCCCATTTCAGGGTAATTTCGGTTCATGTTGGTTGAATTTTGATCGAAACAATAGAAAAGGTGGAATTTGGCCGCGTTTCATTGAAATTCATCCTCATAACCTCTTAGCCCACTCTTTCACCTAATTTCGGTCGCATTAGGGTACTTTTTCATCTCTACATATTGATGTATTACATTGCATCATTTTACAAGACATTAGAATTTCGATCATTTCTCGAGATCTCTTTCTTGTTGCTTCTCTCTACTACAAGGAGTATGTGCGACTGCAGATTGTCAGGTTTAGCAACCTTCTAAGTCTTGTGACTGCAACTATTTTCTTACTATTAGGTTGGACGTAGATTGTGCTTATGAATGCTATGCCGTTTCTTAGTATTAATTGATTTGTTTGTGTCTTGTATAAAATACAGTTTATGATCATAAGCTTTACAATGCATCTATTTGGCATACATGTTAGAAAGATTTGTGTTTTTGTTGTGTATATGCGTGTCTTATTTTATTCCTAAAATTAGATTTTAACTAAGTTCAAAGTATTTTGGTAAGATGCAAGTTTTGTTTTCGAATTTAGTTCTGGCTTTGAACGGTATACTGCGATAATTGGAGAGATTGGATGGAAATTTAGGGTAACATTTCATGTTAATATCTAAAAACTGTGTATTTCTATCTCATTTATACTCTAGAGAATATTAAAAAATCTTAATTTTAGAAAAAAATAAGTTTTCAAGCAATTTTTCTAATTTTTGACCATTTCACCAAAATTCCATCGAATTTCTCTTATCGGGCTTATTGAAACGAATCAAAATCTGACATTTAAGGCCTTGCCCACATCCCATCAAATTTGTGATAATGCCCACACAAAAAATCACTTGCAACCCTGGGAGTCCATCATGCACAAGATCGACTAATCCAATGTGAGATTATTTGATTGCAAAGTTATAAACTTATAATAGGAAATTATGTGGTACTTCTTCACAGAAAAGATAAGGTCATCTTTGTTTTGAAAGTGCGACCCTTACATAGTTCATGGCTAATGCTATCAATGCCACTTTCATTTCAAAATCTCTCTTCAAAATTGGCAAGCCCATCATCGTCTCTTACATTGTAGAATGGTATGGAAGAGGAAATAAACTGGTTAAGAGGAACACTATCTGTTTAATGGTCGTTCACAACATTGTCTTCAACTTCCTCAGTTTCAGCCTCTATCTCATTGTCAGTGACATGCGGCATGCAATCATTCAGAAGACGATTTACTTCCCTCAACACAACCTCACTGATATAGCT
The DNA here is from genome assembly GCA_037367405.1 of Ottelia alismoides. Classification (NCBI taxonomy): domain Eukaryota; kingdom Viridiplantae; phylum Streptophyta; class Magnoliopsida; order Alismatales; family Hydrocharitaceae; genus Ottelia; species Ottelia alismoides. Next base: position 81,091 of record JAZKJV010000994.1, read on the forward strand.
ACTCTTATTAGGGGCCAGAGTAGGCGAGATGCTGCTAGACAGATCCGCCATAGGGAGCGAACCATGTGCTCCCAAGGTGTGGTCACCGAGTGCACTGTCAATCGGAGATGTATCTGCTACCATATCTATGAGAGTTGACCTTTAATTGTTTTGGCGTAAAGAAAAATACCTTAAACATCATCATCATCAATAGCCATCATCATTGTGCTAGTTCCAATGCGATGCGATATCTTGATGTTGTGACTGCTCCTATCCCATGAAAATTTCCTGCAAACCAATTCCAATAACTCTTCGAAAGACGTAGACGTTCACAATCCTAGACCTTGCAAGATTGGGCAGCTACAGTCATCATTACGACTGTTTAATCAAACATGCAATATATTGATGCCATTGGCCCATATAAAATGCATGAATGTCATCTTAGGTCATGCATAGGGCCAATGTTTCACTAAAACAGACATTAGTTATGAATAAAAATCAATAGAAAACGTACATCCCTATGTTTTTGAACATCATACAAGGCATTGACTTACTGCTACTTGAGAGGTTACCCTAGCAGAGGAAAACACCGGTGGAGCACGAGAAGTGGCGGCCCGAGCAGGCGGTGCGAGGTGTCGGTGACGGAGGGCACGACAACGAAGGGCAAGGCAGCCGCTTCGTCTACTTTGGAGAACGAAAGAACATGGGGTTGGCGAACAGAGAGCACTCTCGGGAGAAATAGTAAGTGAGTGGGAGTGCACTGTCAGGCGGGGTTTTGTGTTTTAAGGGTCTGTTTATCTTTTTTTGAGTAGCAGAGCATAGCGCATAGATTCTCTATGCTTTTGATATACAAAGCACATTCCCAAAAAAAGATGGCTTATTTGAAGAATTAAGTTTTTCAGATGCATCTCTAGGGATTTTGCCTCGTCTGCTGGGCCGTAGTGGAGATTGTGATACAGACTGTCACTTTATTGTGGTTGTCGGGAACGGGGGTTGTAACTATTTGTTATTTCTTCTTATTCCCGTTAAGAATCTTTGATTGTTATCTTTTGTCTTAAAAAAACAATGTTGAGAAATGACGATTGCTAATACATGTTTTCTCTATGAAAGGTTTGGGATGCTCTCAAAATTCTTGATGCAGCTAATGTTGATGACCCGGAAAACTCCCCTTATGTGTATGTTGCTATTGTCAGGGCTAGGATTTGTTGTGAATTTAATTCATGATTAACTCCTCATATTCTTAATAATATTTTTTTACCTGGTGCATTTTCAGAATTGAGATATATTCTTTAAGAGCAGTTCCTAAAGAACTGGCAGGAAAGGCAGATGGATGGAACAGTAAGTATCATAATAAATTGTGGAAATTATTTTCTCATTAATCTAATTAGAATGTTTAAACGACTAGTTTTTTTAGTAATGCCATTTACCGTCTGTGAAAGGAAAAATTGGAATTGCATTTCATGAAGCCCTAGAGCTCTCTTATATAGGAGAAAAGCTCTATGAGAAAAATTACATATGATAGACATGAAAATAAACAAATATAAATAAAGCCCACTCGACATAAGTATCTCAACACTCCCCCTCAAGCTGGATCATATATGTTTATCATGCTCAGCTTGGAACAACAACGATGGAAAGGGCCCCTCGCTAGAGCTTTGATGAACATGTCTGCAATCTGATCTCCTGAAGCAACGTGAGTAGTAGAGATCAATCCCTCCTGGATCAAGTCACGATTATAGTGACAATCTACTTCAATGTGTTTTGTTCTCTCCTGGAAGGCTGGATTATTAGCAATGAACAATGCTGCTTGATTATCACATTTGAGATGCATGAGAAGAGGAATCTCAACAGTTATGTCAGTCAGAACGGATTTAACCCACATCATTTCTGTACTCCCTTGGGCCATAGCCCTATATTCTGATTCAGCACTAGATCGAGCAACAACTATCTGTTTCTTACTTCGCCATGAGACCAGTGAGCTACCGACAAACACAATGAAGCCTGAGGCGGACTTCCTATCTTTATGACACCCATCATAATCCGTATCTGCACATCCAGTAACTGTGAAGGATGTATCCCTTCTGAAAAGAAGGCCTACTCCTGGAGAAGATTTTAGATATCTCAAAATCATGCACACTACATCCATGTGAACTTGTCTGGACTGCTCCATAAACTGACTGACCCTGCTCACAACAAATGATATATCAGGCTTGGTAATAGTAACATATAACAACTTTCCTCCATCTCTCTGTAACGTCTCTTATCTACCTCTTTAGAATCATCATCATAGAGCCTAGTATTAGAATCCATTGGTGTAGTAGCAGGTCTGCATCCTATCATACCTGTCTCAGATAAAAGGTCAGTGACATACTTTTGTGAACCCCTCAGGATCCGGGTACCCGTTAATCACACACTCGCACTATTATTCACATGAGATCGCATGAAGTTACAGAAAAGCAGGGAAATTTTTTTTCGCGCGGCTAATTATCCACATGACATTCACATGCACAACATAACCACAAAGTAAAAGAGATACAATTGGCACCAAAATTCCTGTTCATTAATATTCATATCCATTTACAACTCGCACAAGCATCTTCCATATTACAACATATATCCCAAGTGATACAAAAGAGATAGCATTTACATTACCAACTAAACAAAAACTGAGACAAGTAATTCATACCGTCTAGTGTATACTCTGTCTTCAGGAAGCATGTATAGCTACTGAGCTGCTACTAAACTGCAGGCTGTTTGCCTGCCAAACACATTAGGAAAGAAGAGGCGTCAACCATTGCTGGTACCTCCTAAAAACTTATAAAAAAACTAGACATTTAATATGTGCAAAAGCAGGCAAGTAGAAAGGTGGTACCTGTAAAATCTACATCTACTTGCGTAAGTAAAAAGGGGTTTCAGGTTGTTTTTAATGCATTTCTAATGATTTCCCCAGAACCCAACATTTTTCCCACATATGACATATTTATATTGTAATTGAATATTCATGAGTATAAGAGTATAAACATATATATCATTTTCTAGCAATCTCAACTTTTGATCATAACCTCTCCAAATCTTAACTTCAATTGATTCAGATATAACTCCAGATGATGTAGATATAGATATGGATGATCTAGATGTAGAATCGCCAAGTCTGTTGGCGAAGTAAACTCAAGCGGTGAAGAAGCCTACAAATGGCTCTTCCGTCTCGCCCTCTAATTGGAAGCGCGGTCCAATAGAGGGATAGGTCTACTCCCAAACTACGCCACTGAGACGGGTGAGAGAGACTCTCTAGAAAAGTCGCTCTAGAAACCTGCCTGACTAGTACAGGCGAACGAGCTCGTACGTAAAACTGAAAACCAAGGATCCCCCGCCTGGGTATCCTAATAGACAGGGTCAGCGGAACTAGTCTAAAGTCTGGATCCCAACGAGGGCGTTAAAACACTGCGAGCTCGCGTAAAAACCGAAAAGAGACTGGAATCCTAGACCCGCGCACTTGGCGGCCGCTGCCCTAACTGGGCTTCCTATTCTCCCGCCCAGTTGAGGGTCACCGCGCCCTCGCACAGTCAGGTATAAGGTTCACCGTGACCGGCATTACTGAGTATCATTCATCACTTGATCGATTATCATTTTTCTAAATTATTTCCGTAGTTGTTTGCACATGTCCATATCTTTTGTGAAAGATCTTTTGATATTTCTAATACTCATTAAATCATATAACCGTATCTGACATCCATTAACAAACTATATGTCTATATCGACCAGATGATACACTACAAAATGAAACATACACCTAGTTTTCATTCAAGTCACGATGCCAAGATCACTGTCTATAGATCTTAAAGTTGAGCAATCACATGTCTTAATTGATTTTGATAAACATATTTAATGATCTACTGATTTTATAAACATGGTGCATATAGTCTGATATAAGGATGATTGTATTAAAGCAAAATGAAGATGTAGCAAAATTTTGAATGAGCTAATGTCCTACATTTGAGGTACTTGAAAATTGTTTCTTCTTCCAAGTGGTCATGTGAAACAAGTGTTTTGACAATTCCCTCAGAATTCGAGTTACGGATCAAAACTTTTTGTATGGATGATGTGTGGTAGATTTGTTCGTGATAGATGTGGAAACCAAAGTGATCCTGCGAGTAACTTTGATCCAGTTCATCATCATCTTAGTTATGTGAGGACTTTTCTTTTAGATACACCAGTCATATGGAAAGTTCTTGTTAATGACTAATGGTGGCACAAGTGGAAAATACATGCCACATAATAATTTGAACTAATCTAGTTGTCTCTTCCCAACATGTGCATATATAGGAGGGACCATTCTCTACACATGCCTTAACCTGGGGAACCATACACTGTATTTGTCTTAAATCCAATCCTAATCTCGATAATGCAAGGATCATGTTTTCAACATTGAGATGCCTATAAAAATGAGAAATACCCTTAACTTGATATCATAATGCTATTTCATGTAGTTTAATGGAGGATGTGTTTACTTATAGACTGACATATATAATTGAAGTGACATAGTTTTGAAGGAGTGGACAAAGTGCACATGAATTACTTCGATAAATTTTTGTTTGGTTGTAAGGAGAAGAAAGTTGTAGAGAGATGTGTATAACAAATAACAGTTACATGTCCCTTCTAAGAAACTATGAACTTTCTAATACACAATTCTTGGCTAATGATTTCAAGGATCACTGTTTAGTATATAATAGTATGCATACCAACCCAGGTATAAATAATCATGTTTTGTCCCTTATATATCAAATATTATTATTAATGAATTTAATTAATTTTTTACACTAATCACACAGTACAAAAAATTTAAATTTAAATTTGGGTTTTTCCATATTTCCTACAGTGTAAAAGCACATAATCATAGGTGGTTGAAAAACAATTTTACTGAATCCGAAATTTACATTTAAATCTGAAAATTTTCATATCCAGTATCTAAATTTCAGAAATCTAAAAAATCAGTATCCAATCTCATAACCAGAAGTACTGTGAAAACAAAAATCTCTGAACAGATAATTAAAGTCTGGATCTGACTTTACAGATAATTAAAGTCTGGATCTGACTTTGTGTGAAATTATGGCAGCAAAAAGAATGGTGAGGATTGTACATATAATCAAGTGGAATGAACATGCATGGCAGCAAAGGAATGGGGAAAGAGGTACCTTGATCTTTTGAATGTGAAAAAGAGGGCTTGCATGTAAGGAAAATTCCCAAGAAAAGCTCCAGCAGACTGCTGGACAACAGCTTCAAGCTTCAAAGAAGGAGAAAGGAGTCTCCAATGGCTGATGATTTGGAGCAAGGAGCAGCAGCTCCTTGGCTGCAACAATTGTCTCCAATGATTACCCTCAATGAGGCAGAAATTTCCTCTTGTCAAAAGCCTTTATTGCAGCTTCAAGCAAGAGAGGACATCATCAAGAGAAGAAGAGGCTGTAGCATTTTCCCTGGCAGTAGCTGTAGAAATAGGAGATGGAGAACTTGAGCTTTTGGGAATGACATGAGAGGACGAGAGAGGAATGTCGTTGGAATTGGACTCAATAGACAAGAGAATGATGGAAATCAAGAAGGGCTTGTGTGATATAAATAAGGAGGGAGAGCTCCCCTTTGATTGACAAGTGGAGTAAAAGGGAACCCAAATGGAAACGATAGAGAGGAAAGAAAGAAAAAAAAAACTCCACGGCTGGAACTAGAACATCCTGGTTACTGTTTTGGAAATATTTATTATTATTATATATTTTTTTAAACAAAATATCTCTTTATTTGACATACATAAAAATCTACCGTACGCGCACAACGAGTGTCGGATTTCGGCACGAAATATCTTGTTTCGATCGTCTCCGAACGACGATCAATATGCGTACCATATTGATATACTTCCGATCGAGTTTTGAATACCCAGAATTTTCGGATACGGTTTTTGTTTAGGTTTAAATTTTGCGAATTAAAAATATCAAACGACCTCCGATTGACGAACGGTCGATTCCGTTGGTCTTGTTTCGTCAAATCGGATCTCATGATGGTCTCGGTTCATTTCACGGTTTCTGAATTTGCGTCACGGCTTTTCACAGCACGCATTACGAAGGGACCGATTTTTGGTCGATTTCGTCCGAACGACTTTTGATTCATGATCAATAGGTCGTTTTAGATTGTTTAGTATTGACCGACAACGTTTTTGGGTTCATTAGACCCAAAGTCGGACGAGTTCGGGTTTGTTAGAATATGGATGTTACAAATATAAAAACCTCAAAGGGAGTCTCGTCCTCAAGACTCGAGTAAAGGTCATTAAGTATCTTGTTGGGATTTTATATGTCCATAAAAACCTCAAAGGGTTTTGAACCCATAAAAACCTTAAAGAGAAAACAAGCCATATATTTATCATGTATCCAATTACAAAAGCTTGTTTTGATGCTTACATCAGAAAAGCTGCGGGTATCATGCCCGCATGTCGACTTCGGTCTCCCACGTCGCTTCTTCGACGCCGTGACGGTGCCACAAAATCTAGACCAATGGAATCTCTTTGCTGCGAAGCTTCTTCTCTGCGCGGTCAAGTATCTGGACTGGCTTCTCTTCATAAGTCAGATCCGGCTCTACATCGAGATTCTCGTAACTGATGATGTGTCCAGGATCGTGCACATACTTCCTCAGGTTGGATACGTGGAAGACATCATGGATAGCTGAAAGATGTGGATGAAGGGCTATTCGATAAGCCACTTTCCCCACTCTCGCAAGAATCTCAAACGGACCCACATATCGCGGTGCGAGCTTGCCACGAACACCAAATCTCTGTACTCCCTTCATGGAAGATACACGGAGAAATACCCAATCTCCAACCTATAATTTATAGGAATGTCATTAGTATGAGATTAAGTTGAACACATATATATCATAATTGAGTGGATGAGGAGAAAATAATTAGATTACCTGAAACTCTAAGTCTCTCCTCCGACGGTCTGCATAACTCTTCTGGCGGCTCTGTGCCATCAGAAGCCTCTGTCTCACAAGATCAACAGCTCTCGAGGTCTCCTCCAAGAGATCCACGGAGTAAAGAGCATGATCGCCTACCTCACGCCAACTGAGAGGTATGAGGCATCTCCGCCCGTATAGGGCTTCGAATGGTGCCATACCAATACTGGAGTGATAGCTGTTGTTGTACGTGAATTCTACCAAAGGCAAATGGTCCTTCCAGGACCCCTTCCACTCCAAAGTGCATGCACGAAGTAGATCCTCAAGCGTCTGAATGGTGCGCTCACTCTGACCGTCAGTCTGTGGATGATATGCAGAACTCATCTTCAGCTCTGTCTGTAGTGCTGACATGAACTGATGCCAATAATGAGATGTAAATCTCGAATCCCTGTCAGACACCACCTCTCGTGGTATACCATGTAATCTGATGATGTTCTGCACATACAGCTTGACCAATCTGGATGGAGTGTAAGTCGTGTTGACAGGTATGAAATGGGCTGACTTGGTCAACCTATCAACAACGACCCAAATGGAATCATGGCCACCTGGTGTCTTCGGCAATCCCGTGACAAAATCCATAGAAATGCTTTCCCACTTCCACTCGGGAATGGGGAGAGACTGTAGTAATCCTGGCGGTCTCCTGTGCTCAGCCTTGACCATCTGACAGGTCATGCATCTGCTAACATGTAGCGCCACATCGCGCTTCATTCTATCCCACCAGAAATGTCGACGCAGATCACGGTACATCTTCGTGCTACCTGGATGGATAGATGACCGTGAACTGTGTGCCTCGTCCAAAATGTCTCTGCGAAGCTGCTCGTCATTAGGTACAACGACCCGTCCTGCCTTCCATAAAATAGACTCTGTCACGACAAAATCATCAAATTCATCCTTGATGGCGCGCATGTATCTATCTCGGATCCAAGGATCTGTCTTCTGGCCCTCTACAATACGATCCCAAAGGCTGCTGTATCGAGGAGGCACGGCGGTAGAAATGGATGCGCTCTCCTGAGGATGCCAATCGCTCAAAGCTGCAAGTGTATCCCACGTGTATAGCCAGTTCGCCGTACCATCAGCATGCGCTCTCCTGCTGAGTGCATCAACCACCACGTTTCCCTTATCGGGATGGTAAGAGATCGTGCAATCATAATCCTTCAACAGCTCGAGCCATATGCGCTGTCTCATGTTCAACTCCTTCTGATCAAAGATGTACTTCAGACTCTTGTGGTCTGTAAAGATCTCGAAATTCACCCCATATAGGTAGTGACGCCAGATCTTCAAGGCGAAGACAACTGCCGCCAACTCCAAGTCATGTGTGGGGTAGTTCCGCTCGTGTGGTCTCAACTGCCGTGATGCGTAAGCAATCACCTGTCCTCTCTGCATCAATACTTCTCCTAGGCCTTCTCCAGATGCATCTGTGTAGACTGCATAGTCCTGAGTGCCTGAAGGAAGAGCAAGAATAGGCGCTGCAGTCTACCTCTCCTTCAGTGTCTGGAAGGCCTGCTCACATGAATCGTTCCAAATGAATGGAACTCCCTTCTACGTCAATTTTGTCAACGGACGGATGATGCGTGAAAATCCGCTGACGAAGCGTCTGTAATAACCTGCTAGTCCGAGAAAGCTCCGAATCTGAGTAACTGTCTTGGGCTGCTCCCAAGACATAACTGCATCTATCTTCGCAGGATCAACTGCAATGCCTGCTCCAAAAATGATATGCCCGAGAAATGAGACCTGGGATAACCAGAACTCGCACTTGCTCAACTTGACATATAGCTTGTGCTTCCGCAATGTATCTAAGACAATCCGTAGATCATTTGCATGATCCCATTCATTTCGTGAATAGATGAGCACATCATCGATGAACACCACTACAAACTTGTCCAAGTATGGACGGAAGATACGGTTCATCATATCCATGAAAGCTGCAGGTGCATTGGTGAGCCCAAACGGCATCACCACAAACTCGTAATGTCCATAACGAGTCCTGAAAGCAGTCTTCGGAATACCAGACTCTCTAATCCTCAGCTGATAGTAGCCTGAACGAAGATCGATCTTCGAGAAAACCGAAGATCCCTAGAGCTGGTCAAACAAATCATCGATGCTTGGCAAAGGATAACGGTTTCTAACCGTTCTCTTGTTTAGCTGCCTGTAATCGATGCACAGTCTCATAGATCCATCATTCTTCTTGACAAATAGAACCGGAGCACCCCAAGGTGAAGTGCTCGGCCTCACGAATCCCAAATCAAGTAACTCCTGTAGCTGCACCTTCAGCTCCCTCAACTCGGCTGGTGCCATGCGATATGGTGCCATAGAGATCGGCTGTGTATCTGGCAGCAATGCGGTCTCGAACTCGATCTCTCTCTCAGGAGGTAGCCCTGGTAGCTCATCAGGAAATACGTCTGGATATTCAGATACTACTCGGATATCCTGTATCATCGGCTCATGGTCGGATACCTCCCGAATAAATGCAAGGTATGAATCACAACCCTGATCGACAAGTCGTTGGGCTCGCAACACTGAATTGTACTCCATGGTGGAGTCATATATAGTACCCTCAAAGGTGAACTCGGGTATATCAGGAATCCTGAAGACAACTGTCTTCCTAAAGAAATCAACTAGTGCATGATGAGTAGATAGCCAATCCATGCCCAAAATCAAGTCGAACTCATCAAGCTGCAGAAGTAGACAATCTGCGATCATCTCATGACCGCCAATCAGTACGGGCAAGTGCCTGACGATCAGTGAAATAATAAACAACTGGCCACCTGGCCTTCGTATGTGATATGGGGAAGAAAGAGCCTCTGCGACTCTGCCTAAAGAAGCAAGCAACCTCGAAGTAAGGAAAGAATGTGTCGCTCCAGAATCAAATGAAACATGGAAAGGTCGATAAGAGTAGTCAGTATGTATGCTAGTTGGTTAGTCATCTCCTGGTCTGGTCGGTGGAGTAGTCGTATCTATACTCCGGGCTGGCCCGGCTGGTGGTCGGTCTACTCGCTGTGACCCAGATGGTCGAGCGGACTCGGTGCCACGTCCGACAAGTGCTCCTCCTAGAGTAGTCGATGGAGAAGAGCGAGCACTGCCTGTGAAGGACGAACATGTGGGTCGGAATCGTCTGTCTGACCTCTGCTGCTGAAACGGTCGACGTATCAGTCCAAAATATCGCCGCGGTCTAGGTGCTGCTCCAGACGAGCTCCCGAAACGTCTCCCCCTGATGTCCTCGAACTTCTCCGCAGCATCGGTAGCCTCGGAGATAGAAGTGATGTGTAGTCCTGCCAGCTTCTCCTGTACTTCCTCTCGCATTCCACCAATGAACTTTTCCAGATTCTCCTCTGGAAATGCGCCAGCTGCTCGTGTATGTCGTGACATCTCTGTGTATCTGATAAAATAATCCCTGACTGTCATCTGTCCCTGACGAAGCTCTGCAAACAGTCGGCGTTGGGACTCCTTCCACTTCGCAGAAAAGAAGTGGGCTCTGAACCTCGTCTCAAAATCGTTCCAAGTAGGCTCTCGGCCTAACTCGGACGCTACGGCCTCCCACCATCGCTCGGCGAAGTCTGTCAGTGAATACTCTATGAAAGATAGCAACGTGTTTCGTGGCGCATGAATCGCCCTGAGCACCTTCATCACTCTCTTCAGCCACTGCTCAGCATCATCTGGTGGACCTGTGCCCTCGAACAAGGGTATGTTGGCCCGCTGATAAGAAGTGAAGACCGACTGGTGCCTGTGAATGGCTGAATACTCGTGTGCATCCTCGCCAGCAAAGTCAACAGGGTCCTGCTCCCTGTCTAAGTCTGCATCCTCCTCAGCTCCATGCTCTGAATGTCCTCTAGTGGATCGTCAGGATGCGGCTGCTCCACCTCAACGGACTAGTGCTGGTCCTGTCGTATTCCATCCTGGGATGGATGGTACGTGAAATCTGACAGGTCCTCAAATCTCATCTCTATATCCGTCTGCCTGTCAGCAATCTCAGTCTGCTGGGCCAATATCTGCTCCTGCTGGCCTCTCATAGCAGCCTGCTGCTGCTGGAGATCGGTAAGTGCGCTCAGTATGCGTGCCAGCTGATCAGAAGTATCCTGACCTGGTCGAGATGCCATGGCTCTGCATGAGAACCATAATTAGTCATAAGGATGCCCTAGACAGATATTTATCATAAATGTTTTTCTCTTCTTGGGATATAATATGAAAATTAATGAAATTGGTGACATATGTGGTTATTTGAATATGAATGTCATATTTCCCTTCTCGAACTCACGACAAGTCGGAAGACTGTCGCTATTCGAGAACTTAATGCGATCGGAATTGAAACACTGCGAATGTGCGTATCGGGGTACCATTGCTCTGATACCAAACTGTGAACCCCTCAGGATCCGGGTACCCGTTAATCACGCACTCGCACTATTATTCACATGAGATCGCATGAAGTTACAGAAAAGTAGGGAAAATTTTTTTCGCGCGGCTAATTATCCACATGACATTCACATCCACAACATAACCACAAAGTAAAAGAGATACAATTGGCACCAAAATTCCTGTTCATTAATATTCATATCCATTTACAACTCGCACAAGCATCTTCCATATTACAACATATATCCCAAGTGATACAAAAGAGATAGCATTTACATTACCAACTAAACAAAAACTGAGACAAGTAATTCATACCGTCTAGTGTATACTCTGTCTTCAGGAAGCATGTATAGCTACTGAGCTGCTACTAAACTGCAGGCTGTTTGCCTGCCAAACACATTAGGAAAGAAGAGGCGTCAACCATTGCTGGTACCTCCTAAAAACTTATAAAAAAACTAGACATTTAATATGTGCAAAAGCAGGCAAGTAGAAAGGTGGTACCTGTAAAATCTACATCTACTTGCGTAAGTAAAAAGGGGTTTCAGGTTGTTTTTAATGCATTTCTAATGATTTCCCCAGAACCCAACATTTTTCCCACATATGACATATTTATATTGTAATTGAATATTCATGAGTATAAGAGTATAAACATATATATCATTTTCTAGCAATCTCAACTTTTGATCATAACCTCTCCAAATCTTAACTTCAATTGATTCAGATATAACTCCAGATGATGTAGATATAGATATGGATGATCTAGATGTAGAATCGCCAAGTCTGTTGGCGAAGTAAACTCAAGCGGTGAAGAAGCCTACAAATGGCTCTTCCGTCTCGCCCTCTAATTGGAAGCGCGATCCAATAGAGGGATAAGTCTACTCCCAAACTACGCCACTGAGACGGGTGAGAGAGACACTCTAGAAAAGTCGCTCTAGAAACCTGCCTGACTAGTACAGGCGAACGAGCTCGTACGTAAAACTGAAAACCAAGGATCCCCCGCCTGAGTATCCTAATAGACAGGGTCAGCGGAACTGGTCTAAAGTCTGGATCCCAACGAGGGCGTAAAAACACTGCGAGCTCGCGTAAAAACCGAAAAGAGACTGGAATCCTAGACCCGCGCACTTGGCGACCGCTGCCCTAACTGGGCTTCCTATTCTCCCGCCCAGTTGAGGGTCACCGCGCCCTCGCACAGTCAGGTATAAGGTTCACCGTGACCGGCATTACTGAGTATCATTCATCACTTGATCGATTATCATTTTTCTAAATTATTTCCGTAGTTGTTTGCACATGTCCATATCTTTTGTGAAAGATCTTTTGATATTTCTAATACTCATTAAATCATATAACCGTATCTGACATCCATTAACAAACTATATGTCTATATCGACCATATGATACACTACAAAATGAAACATACACCTAGTTTTCATTCAAGTCACGATGCCAAGATCACTGTTTATAGATCTTAAAGATGAGCAATCACATGTCTTAATTGATTTTGATAAACATATTTAATGATCTACTGATTTTATAAACATGGTGCATATAGTCTGATATAAGGATGATTGTATTAAAGCAAAATGAAGATGTAGCAAAATTTTGAATGAGCTAATGTCCTTCATTTGAGGTACTTGAAAATTGTTTCTTCTTCCAAGTGGTCATGCGAAACAAGTGTTTTGACAATTCCCTCAGAATTCGAGTTACGGATCAAAACTTTTTGTATGGATGATGTGTGGTAGATTTGTTCGTTATAGATGTGGAAACCAAAGTGATCCTGCGAGTAACTTTGATCCAGTTCATCATCATCTTAGTTATGTGAGGACTATTCTTTTAGATACACCAGTCATATGGAAAGTTCTTGTTAATGACTAATGGTGGCACAAGTGGAAAATACATGCCACATAATAATTTGAACTAATCTAGTTGTCTCTTCCCAACATGTGCATATATAGGAGGGACCATTCTCTACACATGCCTTAACCTGGGGAACCATACACTGTATTTGTCTTAAATCCAATCCTAATCTCGATAATGCAAGGATCATGTTTTCAACATTGAGATGCCTATAAAAATGAGAAATACCCTTAACTTGATATCATAATGCTATTTCATGTAGTTTAATGGAGGATGTGTTTACTTATAGACTGACATATATAATTGAAGTGACATAGTTTTGAAGGAGTGGACAAAGTGCACATGAATTACTTCGATAAATTTTTGTTTGGTTGTAAGGAGAAGAAAGTTGTAGAGAGATGTGTATAACAAATAACAGTTACATGTCCCTTCTAAGAAACTATGAACTTTCTAATACACAATTCTTGGCTAATGATTTCAAGGATCACTGTTTAGTATATAATAGTATGCATACCAACCCAGGAATAAATAATCATGTTTTGTCCCTTATATATCAAATATTATTATTAATGAATTTAATTAATTTTTTACACTAATCACACAGTACAAAAAATTTAAATTTAAATTTAGGATTTTCCATATTTCCTACAGTGTAAAATCACATAATCATAGGTGGTTGAAAAACAATTTTACTGAATCCGAAATTTACATTTAAATCTGAAAATTTTCATATCCAGTATCTAAATTTCAGAAATCTAAAAAATCAGTATCCAATCTCATAACCAGAAGTACTGTCAAAACAAAAATCTCTGAACAGATAATTAAAGTCTGGATCTGACTTTACAGATAATTAAAGTCTGGATCTGACTTTGTGTGAATTTATGGCAGCAAAAAGAATGGTTGAGGATTGTACATATAATCAAGTGGAATGGACATGCATGGCAGCAAAGGAATGGGGAAAGAGGTACCTTGATCTTTTGAATGTGAAAAAGAGGGCTTGCATGTAAGGAAAATTCCCAAGAAAAGCTCCAGCAGACTGCTGGACAGCAGCTTCAAGCTTCAAAGAAGGAGAAAGGAGTCTCCAATGGCTGATGATTTGGAGCAAGGAGCAGCTGCTCCTTGGCTGCAACAGTTGTCTCCAATGATTACCCTCAATGAGGCAGAAATTTCCTCTTGTCAAAAGCCTTTATTGCAGCTTCAAGCAAGAGAGGACAACAGCAAGAGAAGAAGAGGCTGTAGCATTTTCCCTGGCAGTAGTTGTAGAAATAGGAGATGGAGAACTTGAGCTTTTGGGAATGACATGAGAGGACGAGAGAGGAATGTCGTTGGAATTGGACTCAATAGACAAGAGAAGGATGGAAATCAAGAAGGGCTTGTGTGATATAAATAAGGAGGGAGAGCTCCCCTTTGATTGACAAGTGGAGTAAAAGGGAACCCAAATGGAAAAGATAGAGGAAAGAAAGAAAAAAAAACTCCACGGCTGGAACCAGAACATCCTGGTTACTGTTTTGGAAATATTTATTATTATTATATATTTTTTTAAACAAAATATCTCTTTATTTGACATACATAAAAATCTACCGTACGCGCACAACGAGTGTCGGATTTCGGCGCGAAATATCTTGTTTCGATCGTCTCCGAACGACGGTCAATATGAGTACCATATTGATATACTTCCGATCGAGTTTTGAATACCTGAAATTTTCGGATACGGTTTTTGTTTGGGTTTAAATTTTGCGAATTAAAAATATCAAACGACCTCCGATTGACGAACGGTCGATTCCGTTGGTCTTGTTTCGTCAAATCGGATCTCATGATGGTCTCGGTTCATTTCACGGTTTCCGAATTTGCGTCGCGGCTTTTCATGTCACGCATTACGAAGGGACCGATTTTTGGTCGATTTCGTCCGAACGACTTTTGATTCATGATCAATTGGTCGTTTTAGGTTGTTTATTATTGACCGACAACGTTTTTGGGTTCATTAGACCCAAAGTCGGACGAGTTCGGGTTTGTTAGAATATGGATGTTACAACTTTCTTTGCGTCATGACCATACCTTGTTGATTTCGTGCAAACTCCAAGCCAAGGAAGTAACGTAGTGTACCAAGGTCCTTGGT
The DNA here is from genome assembly GCA_037367405.1 of Ottelia alismoides. NCBI lineage: Eukaryota > Viridiplantae > Streptophyta > Magnoliopsida > Alismatales > Hydrocharitaceae > Ottelia > Ottelia alismoides. Next base: position 96,377 of record JAZKJV010000994.1, read on the forward strand.
CACAAACTGTTGTCCAACGAAATCCTTAGTTGCCTGAATGCCCTGTTCATCACTACTAGTAACAATGATGTCATCAACATAAACCAGAACAACAACAGTATCTCTCTGAGTTCTCTTACAAAAAGAGAACGATCTGCAGTGGATCGGAGAAACCCCTTCTGTTCAATCAACTTTGAGAGATTCTGAAACCAAGCCCTCGGACTCTGCTTAAGACCATATATGGCCTTATGGAGACACACCATACTGGACTCCCCCTCAACAGCAAACCTGGTGGCTGCTGCATGTAATCCTCTTCCTGCAGGTCACCATACAAGAATGCATTCTTTACATCTAATTGAAAAAGTGGCCAGTCACGTAAACATCAACAGCAACAAGAATGCGTAGTGTAGAGTGACGTACAATAGGAGAAAATGTGTCCTGGTAATCCACCCCATAGGTCTGGGTAAACTCTCGAGCAACCAACCTGACCTTATATCTATCTATAGTGCCATCTGCTCGGTGTTTACAGTATACACCCTCTTGCTGCCAACCACGGACGCTCCTGGCTGAGCCTGTACAACGGTCCATGTACCACGGGATCGTAAGGCCGTCATTTCCTCCTCTATAGCTAGACGCCAATGGCCACTCTGTAATGCCTCCTGATAGGTTCGTTCGTGGTATCTCAACAGAAGACAGTCCCACAACAAATCTCTGAAAATATGTGGAAAGACGATCCAAAGAAACATGCGAAGCTAGAGGATGTATAGTGCAAGCCTGCTTCTGCCTCCGTAGAGCAATAGGTATGTCCAGATCCGCATCATTTGTAGAAGACATAGTATCCACGACATCCTGTATCTCAGTCTGTACGTGCAAATCACCAGTGTCAATTGAAGAGCTCAAATGTTCAGTACATACCTCGAGCGTGCTGGATGATGGAGGAGGTGCATGAGCATGGGGCCGTCGCTGGTAAACCTGCGGAAAGAAAATAGGAGACGGTGGAGGAGGCGGTGGAGGTGGTGGTGCAGGTGGCGGCGGTGGAGGTGTCGGTGTAGGAGGTGGACTTGTAGGAGAGAAATGCATAATTGACATAAAAAAGGTGACATCAGCACTGACATAGTACCTCTATCGAACAGGATCGAAGCAACGATATCCCTTTTGGATCTTAGAATACCCAACAAATACACATTTGACAACTCTTGGAGAGAGCTTGTCAAGACTAGGAGACATTTGATAAACAAAAGCTACTGAACCAAAAACACGAGGCGTAAGGGAAAAAAGATCCTTCTCGAGAAACACAATCAAGAAAAGGGATATTCTCCCCAACACCTAAGAAGGCATACGATTAACCAGATAACAAGAGTAAGAACCGCATCTCCCAGTATGAATGATGTGCACGACTCTCAATCAAAAGGGTTCGGGTAACATCCAAAAGATGGAGATGTTTTCGTTCAACCACCCCATTCTGTTGTGAAGATATGCACAAGACGTTTGATGCACAATACCATGAGACCTAAGGAACTGAGAAAGCTGAGTAGTGCAAAATTCCAGTACATTATCTGAACGTATAGACCAAGGTTCAGAAAGTCGGTATGCGGTATTCGTTCGGTCAGGCGGTCTGGAGCGAGTAAGCGGGTAGGCGGAAGTATATGCGGAAGTATATGCGGATTATGCGGTTTCTATTTATTTAATTAAAAATAATTAAAAATATAATAAAAATTTCAAACATTAGATATTTATGTTTAAAAAATATAACATGGAAGAAATATGAAGTGAAGACTTTATTGTACAATGTGATATCAACCAAAGTATTTTCAAAGGTCATCCATTTCCAAGAGACAAAAATGTAAGTTAACGGTGGAGAGAGTAAAAATAATGTAAAATGATTGAAGAAAGAAAAAATGGTGGATATCCTTGTCCAAATTGGAAGGAAACCTTTTTTTGAAGTGTAACATTGTTAGTAAACACAACCATGAACATTCATATTTTAGTAAATCATGTATTTGTCTACTCAAAGTCAAATATTAAAAAATTCAACCATTTAAATTAAATATATGTAATTTGTTCCGTGCAGTTAAAAATTCCATGCAAATCTGGCATCTATATTCATTTTATCCTAAAAAGATCTAAGATACACATATAATTTATTTGGTATTCATGCAGTTATGAGATAATGTAGAAGTTAGAGCTGTGGTTGGAGAATCTAAAAAATAGAGATTTGTTGATGCTAAATTTAAAAAATAGAGAGATTTAGAGTTACATAGATCAATCAACAAACCTTGGCATAGGAGAAAAAGATAGTGGAGGAGCAACCCATGTGGAAGTCGAGAAGATGGTGGAGAAGTAAATAGTTACCTCTATTACATATGCGGCCGCATATGCGGCCGCATATGCGGTTTACTCGGCCGAGTATACCCCCAGACCCGCATATTGACCGAGTATAGCATACTCGGTGCGGTAGGGGGGCCGCCTACGCATATGCGGCCGCATATGCAGCCGCCTGGGCCGCCTTTCTGAACACTGGTATAGACTTGATTTTTGCTGAAAATATGTTCCTTATTTCATTAATAAAGGACTGAATAGCAGGACCATCATCAGACTTATTTTTAAGAAGAAATACCCAAGACAATCTCGAAAACTCATCGACAGCAACAAGATAAAACCTGTGTCCCTGAAGATCTGGGACACGACTGAGACCCCAAATATCAAAATGGATTAACTCGAACAAACTATGAGTCTATGACTACTTCGACCCTGACATCTCTGGAAAGTGAACCGATGATGCTTCCCAAGCTGACAGGACTCGCACTGGAAAGTAGAGCGAGGTGAAATCTGTGGAAAACATGACTCAGCTTCTGCAGAGGAAGATGATCAAACCGAAGATGCCACGTATATGGAGAAACATATCCGGTGTGGAGAGAGGAGACACCAACATATGGAGATTTCACTAGTCTGTATAGCCCCCTTGCTCACGGCCAGTTCCAATCACGGTGCCCTGATTATATCCTGAAACACAAGAGCAAATGGATCAAATATGGCATGACAATGTAAATCTTTGGTGATTTGACTAACTGAAAGTAAATTCATTGAAAAGTCAGGAGCATAAAGAACATTCTGAAGCGTCAACCAGTGATTCAACTGCACCTCCCCCTGATCAGTAATGGGAGAATGTGTCCCATCTGCTATCACCACAGACCGTCCAGGCTTAATCGGACGAAAAACACTAAACTGGCCTCTGTCACCATAAAGATGATGGGATGCTTCGAAATCCATGATCCATTCTGATAAATCTGCCCTGTAACAACTAGTAAATGCATATGTTATGCCTGACGTAGAAGCTAATGCTGAGGCAGCTACTTCTGATGATCCTGAAGTAGAGCTAGCAGACCTAGATGTAACAGACATAATCTCCCTTATTCGCGCAACAAGCTTATCAAATCTCTGGTCAGATACAGGTGATGGACTCCCACCATGTTGTGTCTGTTCTGCAACTCTAGCTGAAGCAGGAAACCCATGCTTGGAATAGCAGGTTTCCTCAAAGTGGCCTGGCCTGTGGCAGTAAGAGCATGGCTGATGGGATCGACCACCTCCTCCTCTGCCCCGGTTAGGGCCTCCCCTACCACAATATGGTGTAGGGCTTCTTCTACCACGCAATACAGTCATAGCTGAAGATGTTTGAGACTGTAAAGTACTACCAGAGGATATATACAATCTACTCAATCTACGATATGCCTCCATCGGAGGTATAATGGCATCGGTAAGGATCTGGGCACGAGCTACATCATACTCTGGGTCAAGGGCTGCAAGAAAGACCCCAGTAATCACCGAGTCTGTAAAGCCTTGAACTTGGCATCTCTCGGATCCTATATAAAAAGATCCGGATCGTCAAGAGGAAACAAACGGAATTTGTTTCATGTGAATCGGACTTCGTTTCGATTTGTTATGATTTTCGGAAGAAAGAGAAGTAAAGAGGATTAAGACGTCATTAACCCGTAATGATTGTCATTAAGACTAATAAAGCATGAGTAAAAAAACTAATGACGGATTGAAAACCGTTAATGACTATTAGCGAATACTAATAAATAGTTAACAAAAGATAAGCGCAAGCTGCGAAAGTTAAATCACGATTAGTGAAAATTAATCACGATTAGCGTTAATTAAGCGTCATTGGCGAATCTAGAATCCTCTGAAATGTTCTAACTTAAGCCCTAAGTTTGGGATAAGTTTTGGCCAAAACCATGGGCCGCTAACCGCGGTTAAGGTCTAAACCATGATTTTCTAAGCATGGTTAGCAGTTTTCTGGAGCCTATAAATACCCCCCTCTACCCATTCATTCTCTACGATTTTCACTACCACCACCACCACCCCAAGGGCTAAGGTCGAGAGGTCGAGAGGAGTAGGAGGCGAGGAAGGAGCATTAGCGAAGCGCTGCCGGGAGAACGAGGAGGAGGAGGAATGTACGATCCTCTCTTAGTCTGCTTTGTGAGTTAGATTTTCGATTCATGTTCAATTCCCTTTCTGTTTTCCTTTCGGTGATTTTATAAGGGAAACCTCTGCCCAAATTTTCTTAGAAATACCAGCCCGTATAAGGGGAAACTTTGCCGAAATTTTTCTAGAAATATCACCCCGTATAAGGGGAAATTCTACTGAAATTTTCCTAGAAATATCACCCCATATAAGCGGAAGCCCTACCGAAATTTCAAGAGAAAATATGTTTTTCGCGTTCTTCATGTGTTCTTCGCGCTCTTCGTGTTCTTCGTGTGTTCTTCACGTTTTTTCGTGTTCTTCGTTCGTTCTTCACGTTCTTGGCACGTTCTTAGCGTTTTTTATACGAAAATGAAATTCGATCGTTTCAGGAGCTATAAATCATCATGTTGAATAAGAATTACGATAAAGCAGTGCTTACACAAGAGAGATCTCGATTAGGTAACAAAATACTTCCTTTTGCTATTGGATTTTTATACGAGATCATTGAAATATCTGATTTTATGTTCTTCACTATAAAAAATCCTAATTTGGTTATTTTTGAGAAAGTATGAAAAGTTGCTTTGTGATTTCAGCGAAAATAAGGTCTAAGCATCGAAGGGATGCAGTGGTTTGGAAAGTTAGGATTTGGAAGTTAAAAAGACAATAATTTGAGTATATACATATATAAATTAATATATGTGAAAGTCTATACTCAGTATTTATGGTTACGTAGTCTAAGGCTTAACAGAGGAATTACATCAGGGAAATTGATGTGTTTTGAGTTGGACCCTGAAAAGGATTGTGTGTCACGTTAAGGATGACTGGGAGTAGAACTACAGGTCGGGCATGCAACATGTAGGTTTGTCAGAAGGAACCCGTATTGGCATTTCCCTACTTAGGTGGTACACGGTTGCCATGTTATGATAAGTGCGCACGAAATGAATAATTTACAACGTGTGGTACCAGAAGTCAATATCTTCGGGTTGAACGACGGAAGATGTGGTCGTGTCATGTGGAGGCACGGGTGGTTGGATAGCGGCTGGGTTACGATAACATGTATTTAAAGTCGCTAGGTTATATGATTAAATGTTAGCATGAGGTTTAAGCAACCAAGTCCTCGAGGACGGTGTGCTCCTTTGTTTGCCAGGCTGAGGGTTTGAGAACCTGATTAATAAAAGAAAAAGGAATTGTCAGGGTAGTATTAGAGGATTGGTTGAGGCAACGTGCGGCGGCATAAGCTTACCAATATCAACGCAATCTCCAATCCCGAAGTGTCCACAGCTTCGGAGTCCATATAATGGTGAGGTAATTCCCTGGACTAATCCTCGAAGTGGAATAGAAATGAATATGACTTAAATTAATAAGAAGGAATGAATTTTTTTATGATAACAAGTTCAAAAAAATTACACAATTTGTTTGCTTTTATCTTCTTCGTTACTTAGCATTCGCTGATTATTATCGTATGATTTATGGAAAATCCAATAGGCATCGGTGAGCCATCGCAAGGACATTAATCCAGCCAACTGACATAGTCATTCGACCAGCCACAATATTTTTATTCTGTAAGGTAGTTAGTAATCTTTTTGTGTGTTTCCTTCCAGCTGATGTACATGTAAATGATTATAGTGAGATAATGTATCAAGTGAACTTTATTTTGTGAATGGAAAAGTGTTGAAACACTTCCCTCTGAGTATTTTTAATTGCAGTCCGTTTCTGAATGTTAGTTGTGATTGCTGAATAAATTATTGCTGAGTAACCAGATACGGATATGGGAGGATCCGATGGCCCGGAATCGGGGTCGCGACAGAGTTTCTGTACGACTTAAGCTGTTCTGGCTTAGCAGTCAAGGGAATGTATCCATGTAGCTTCTCAAACATACCCCTCGAAGAAGTATAAAGAGTATGAAGGGGGCGAGCATTCTGATTTGATGTGAAAATATCATGCTGGAGCTGCAGTATCTTCAATTCATTCTTCACCGGTGAGTATGTAGCGGCGAGAATATCCCACATAGCCTTTGCAGTAGGCTGACTCAAAATATCATTGGCTATCTCCGCTGACACAGTCTCGTATAGCCATACACGTGCATATGCATCATCTGCCTCCCATGAAGCATTTGTCCCAGTCTTGTCACGTGGCTCCTCTGTCGTGAGGATGTGCGTCTTGCCGTTGCATTTCATTAAACTCATGAACTGCATGACCTACAGTTCATAATTCGTTCCATCCATCTTCACAATCAGGGGCGGACCTTTGAAGACACACAGGGATGGAATATCTGTTTTGTTGTCTGACATGATGGCAACTATTTCTCAAGATTGGGGTTGCAAACTAGACAAATAATGTCTACACAGACATAAAGGAAGATGGTTGTGGGTGTAGACTCAAACCACAACCACTTCCATTCCTTGAAGACTCCTTTGGGTCGCCTGCGATGAAGTGAGGAGGCGTCTATGTCACTGGACAAGCGAGCATACGCACAAGACATGCAGACTCACTAGGTTGCATGCACGAGAAGACGTGCAGATGCGCGAGGAGACACGCAGATGCTCGAACAGATGCGCAAATGCGCACGAGGAGTCACGCGTAAGCAGATGCGTGCTAGGGCGCAGATGCGCAGACGCACGCTAGGGCGCAGCTGCGCAGCTGCGCAGGGGTTCTGCCTTCGACAACGACGACACGCAGCGCAGATGCGCAGGGGTTCCGCCTGCGATGGCGGTGGCATGCACCCTTGACAGCGGCGCTTGAAGGGCTTTGGTGGGAACAGATCTAGGGCACATGCTCCAGTTAGGACCGTCGCTCTGATACCATGTGAAGGAAAAATTGGAATTGCATATCACGAAGCCCTAGAGCTCTCTTATATAGGAGAAAAGCTCTATCGGAAAAATTACATATGATATACATGAAAATAAACAAATATAAATAAAACCCACACGGCATAAGTATCTCAACACAGTCTCTACGGTTGAAAGCAATGAATATTTGTTACTTTGTATGAAATTGCTCCCTCAATATTTGAGCAAGTAAAAAGACATTCCAACTTGTAAGATTTGAGCAAGTAAAAAGACATTCCAACTTGTAAGATGAACAAGTGAGAAGAAATAACTGATTGAAACTGATGTGTAACTGACAAGTTGCACGAGGAGAATCATCTGAAGGTCGTCATGGATATATAGTCTAGTGTCTTCGCTTCAAATGATATGGACTGTTTTGCACGGATAAGTAGTTCTGAAGTGTAAAGCATATAAAGGTTGATTGTCCGCATGTTTGCTGCTTTAGTGGCGAGTGTTTTTTTTTGTGATATTGAAGCTCCACACTGATTATGCCATAGCTTGTCAGAAGGTCGGTAGAAATCGTTGCTTGTCAGTCTAGTAACAAGGATAGTTCTATCTTTACCTACCATGTAGACAGTTGCTTTGTGGGCGTTGGGCATGAGGAGGAGTTTTCAGAAGACTAACATAACTTTAATTGTGCTTATTTTTCTTCCCGCTATTAAGGCGCTTGATTTTTGATGACCTTATTTCAGCGTGGATATAAATGAGCTCGTCGGATTATTTTTTCATAGAAGGGGATTACTTGTTTTAAGGGATAGCTACCTTAAAAAGCAGCTTATAGTGGATTGATTGGAAAGATTAAGCTATCAGGCTTATTACAAATGAGTGTGAAGATATTAAATTCTTGTATCATATTTTTGTGGTGAGCTGCGTTAATTCTTCCATACATTTTGTAAGAAGATTCCTTTTTTTTGTGTTTAGCATTACACCATGGATTAATTTTGCGGTTATGCTTTATGCATATTTTTCTTCAAGCAATGTTCACCTGCCAGTAAGGTTCTTTATAGAGGCGGGTCATGATTAGTTTGGGGTGCGAATTTCTTATGTAGTGAGCGGAGGTGGGATAGAGCACATTCTATCTTCACAGGGCAGCTCAAGCTTGGGCTCAAAATAGTTGATGCCACTAGTTCTACCCTAGGTAAGATCGGTGTAGGAATAAATCTAGTGCTGGTATTTGGTGGTTGGGATAAAAATTGACCTAGTTATGATTCTATGGATTATTTAAGCATAAATTGATATTTTAAGAAGGTTTTCTTGGTTGTCTATTTTTTCTTCGTTGTTCAGTCCATGTTTATGTTGACTACCATCCCCCCTCTTATACAAGGAGGGGGTAGCTCCTTATAATAAAAGTCTTTTATTTTTCCAGCACGGTATCCGAGCAACAATTCGAAAACTTGTGAGCAGATACCTAATCCAAATGAGTATTATCATAGTGTCTTGGGCTTTTCATTTATCCAAGGTCCATGCCCCTAAGTGGTTGCTGACACTGGTGTAGTGCCTATGGCTGGAATCGTCGGCGAATTTCATCGACATTTTGCTGATAATTTGCTTTCGACAAGATGGTGAAATGGGCACTAACGTAGTGAATATTGGTCTGCTCCTTTGCATTTTCGTTCACTGAGACCTATTTCAACGAAATATTGCCAACATGTCATCGATATTTCGGTTTTGCTAGCTCATCGATATGCCGTCGAAATCAACATTATAGGCTATTGTAGTGCCACCTAGGTATGTGCTAGGTGCACTAGTGCATTGGCATAATAATCGCACACGCTCGATGTGGTGATTTTCTCTTTTTTAAAAATTCATTTCTTTAGACCTTTCATGTTAGAGGATGTCTTTTGGCATGATGGATACATGCGGTCATTCATAAACCACCATTAGGTAGATAAAGACCTTCCTTTTTTGCGCCAGTTGTCAAGGTCGATGGGACAAACTATGACTTGTGGGAACAAATTATCTTTAACATATTGGTTGCAAAAAATAAATAGCATATTTTGAAGGAGAAATAACATGAGACGAGAACAAACAAGTTTTTGTTATGGAAGGGCAATTATATGCGTGTCGTCATGGAGTAAGTCCACTTGTTTCTCAGATTGCTAATGATGTGCTACACCTTCTGAAGGGAAGTCTTACTTCGCACATTATGGAAAGGCGAAAATAGCAAATCACATTTGTAAACATAGGTGTTTATTATATGAACACCGATACAATGCACAACAAAAAATTTAATGCGAAACCACATGATATAGGAAACGTTTTCCAAACCGTTCACATAATCACAGTAGTTTTAGGAATATCTTTGAAGCGTAAGTCTTTAAACGAAGAGATCTCCAAAATAAAGTTCGATCCTTCATCGCTTTCTCTCGCAGGCATCACGATGACTTGTGCACTGTTTCCATATTTGACCGAATGGACCCAATAATCGGTCGGATATTCTTATTTGGGAGGGGTGGTTGAAATATTGCTATTTGGTTAATATTCGATCCAATCCGAACATTCTCGAATATCCAACTTGAATATTCTCGGATATCCGATCCGAATATTCATGTTTTTAGCCAAATATTCAGTCAACTGTTGCAACAGATTGCTAGTTTTTTTTCTTTTTTTTAAAGGTTCTCATTATATTACCACAAATGTTAAAGATCCATATATGTAACTTGTTAATTGGTACTTTTATTTTGGATTCTCATTAATTGATGACCATATATGTATAAATATATAATAATATACATTGACATAATTTTTATATTTAAAATAATTTAAAAATACATAATTAAATAATTGCGAATATTCCCTCGAATATCGAATATTCTTTATTCAGTGACCCCTCCGACTGAGTATAAAATACCAACTTCTGCAACACTGGACTCGTGTATCTTCCCATGAACTTTATATATTCTTCTTCACCAAGTTGTCCATGCAAAATATAGATCAAGATGATCTTTACCTCATGTTTTAGTTGTACAAAATCAAGTCCTCAACGTATACGAGGTGCGAGGATGAATGCATCTTCTCTCACGATTGGCTAGGCCAACCAAGAACAAGAAGAGGAGACGACTAGGGTTTATTAAAGGAGATGGGGTGGATGGCCAAGGGAGTCTTCAACTCTCTTTTCTCTTTAATTTTTCAAGGTAAATCTACGGCTCTCTTTGAATACACACTCCAATGGTATGGAGGTAGCGCAATGTGCTTACCACCAAAAGATCAGGGTTCTAATCCCTCCTTGTAGGGGTTGCTTTAGATAGCTGACAACCAACGTATTGAGCAAGAATCCATGTAGCTGACCCTGCTTAAAGTGGGAGAAGGCTTCACCATTTTTTTGAAAGAGAGGGCCTCTCTATAATTACAAGGGGTGGCTGTCCATGAGGACCCCTATTCCTCAACATGGACGACCACATCATGGCCCTTGGTCTTGTCATGGATGTCAATGAAGGATTCTAATCCTCTAAGTAGTTGGCTAATTAATTAGCAACATTATCATGAAAATATATCATCAAACTTAGAGAGCAAGTAACCATATTAGCGCTCTACAATTTGCCTTCAATGAATACATGGTGGGCATCCATGACGAGATCTAGCATGTGGCTCTCTAATTCCAATTCCAATCAGGATTTGATATTTTAACTCAATTATCTTTTGATTAATATCAAGAAATTAAATCATAAATACCATTATTAGGGGATTATGAAAATATCCTCCCAACAAATGAGTCCAAAACAAAATGTAAATTTAATTTACATTTGTATGAATTTTGGGTGTATCATACTCACACATATCTTGAAAATATGTATAAATCATATTCATATAGATATTAATTATTATCAATCAATATCCATAATAATTAATGACCATTAATGTGAATCATATTCACAATGTCTCATCATATCCATGATAATAACCATTATCATTATGAAATGGATATCTCAATGTACGAGTTCTAATCCAATTAGGACTTGTGAGCAACAAACACTGATACTTGGAGATAATGTCAGGGAGATCACACTATCCGTGTATAGTGAATTGATATCCAATATCGGTGTTTAAATCTTTTACATGCATATAACCATTTTAATCCATTTCCATTTGCTTCCATTTTCATTTCCATTTCTCCACTCTTTGGAGCTTAAAAATAGGTTATAGAAATGGGTTCCATTTCCGTTTCCAGTTCTAATCTTTTGTCCAAACCATTTGAAACTCAGAAATGGGTCATGAAAGTGAGTGCATTTCCATTTCCATATTCATTTCCAACATTTGGATTAAAAAATGGCTACCAGAAATGGGTTTAATGGAGTGCGAATTAATCCAATTAACTCTATCTCAATTAGCCACAAAATGGAGTCACTAAAATCCATCCAGTTTCATCACTCATCGAAATGGAAGTGTCATGATGTATAATCTATTATGAATGCATCAACTTAAAGTATTCCATACTCAATCCTCACATATAGTGGAAGACTTTGATAGAGCTGAAGTTCAAAACCTTGTTTGATTGTCTCCTTCGATGTTATATCAATTGATTTCTCAATCGATTATTGGACGACAATATTGATCACATGCTGTCGAAAAGCATATATTAATATTTCCGAATTCATGTATTTTTTCATAAACAAGATGATCATGCATGGAATTCTGTATCAGTATGACCCCAATATCTCACGAGTGAGCTCTGTCTCCTGGTTCATCAAGTATGAACTTGTATGATTCCTTTGAGAGATTGTACATCTCAAAACTCCTCCTAAGCACACCAACACATCGATATATAGAGTCATTATAGACCTTGTGTAGGTCATCAACCTAATGGTCTGCAATGTGCATACTTGGACATATAGATGTATGTCTATCTCTGGTCAGAGGATGTGTGCCTGTTCGTGATAGTTACGATTCAAGTCTTTAATATCTCGATCTCGTCAAGTCCATAATTTGACCTAAAATCAACATTTGATTTTTCGTTCATCGTTTAGACTTTTCGTTAACGACAAGAGGGAGGCAAATTCGGGAGCAGAGGTGGGAGAAGAGAAGGAGGGCTTAGGAGACAGTGGGTCGGCTGGACTTGCTGGAGGACGAGCGAGAACTGTTGGACGAGGAGTTGGAGGAGAGGGGAGGGCGCTTGGCAGTTATATTGGACGAGGATATCAAGGAGGAGATTGCGTGGCGTCAGAGGGCATGCTAGCGGTGGGTGAAGGAAGGGGATGCGAATACGAGGTTTTTTCATGCCGTGGCGAGTGTGCGGAGAAGGAGGAATCACATCCGCTCGATTGTGGTAGAGGGAAGGTCTGTTGAGGGGGGTAGGGAGATTGGGGAGGCGCTGAGGTCGTACTTTTGGACGTTCAGTCACCGACAAGCCCAAGATGGATGGGGATGGCTGGGGAATGGAGTGGCTAGCATTTCAGAAGATGATGCGATCACCTTGGTCAGAGTGGTAACGGAGGAGGACGTCAAGGGGGCGGTATGGGCGCTAAATGCTGAGGGGGCTTTCGTCCCGAATGGCTTCTCGGTTTGCTTATATAGAGAGTTTTGGGAGAAGCCGAAGGGGGATATAATGGAGGCAGTGACAGGATTTTGCAATGGAAATCAGGGGTTTGAAAAGCTCAATAAGGCGTTGATTTATTTGCTGCCAAAGAAGAGCATACCGAGTGGGGTGGAGGATTTCAGGCTGATCGCGCTATCGAATGGAATCTATCTCATCATCGCGATGGTCCTGGCTAATATGCTAAGAGGGGCTCTTAATCAGATTGTGTCACAGGAGCAGTCAACGTTCATCTCGGGGAGCGCTATGGCGGATGGGATAGTCACGGTTCAGGAGGTAGTGACAGATTGGAAGAGATCGAAATCGAGAACGATGCTTTGGAAAGTCGACTTCTCTAAAGCGTATGATTGTGTGGACTGAAGGTTCTTGTGGACCTCTTTGCTGAAGAGGGGATTCTCGGTTCGTTGGATTACTTGGATTAAGCAATGTACCACGACGACTTCGATTGCCATGTTGATCAATGGCCGTTCAGAAGGGGGTTTCTTTCAGCCACAGAGGGGGGGATCATGCAGGGCTGCTCGCTGATGCCTTTATTGTTCGTGATCGTGGCGGATGCTCTGTCAGTTATGATGAGGCTGGCGACATCGGAGGGGTGGTGGGCATCTCTATTCCACTGTTGCATTACACTGACAACACAATCATCTTTCTAGGCATGGAAGAGGAAGGGATTAGAAGGACGGGGAAGGTTATGGGCATTTTTGGAGATATTTCGGGCCTTAGAAATAATTGTGACAAGTCTATGGTGGTCCCTTTTGGCATGACAGAGGTGGAGGCAGAGGTAGTTGTAGGGGCCCTTCAGTGCCTGCGTGCGGCGCTGCCAATCCCTTACTTGGGGTTGCTTTTGGTGGCGGGCAGGGGAAAGGTGAGGGAGTGGAGGCCCATGGTGGAGCAGATACATGGGAGATTGGCATGATGGAAGGCGGAGTTGCTGTTGAAGGGTGGGAAGCTGGTTCTACTGAAGCATGTGCTTTCTGCAATATCGATTTTTTACCGCTCTACACGTGTTATGCCTACTGGGATTCGATGCGAATTGAGGTTATTATGAGGAGGTTCTTTGGTCGGATAACATGCATGTGCTAGGCAGTTGCCATTTAATTGGGTGGGACATGATTACGACATGGAAGATGAAGGGCGGATTGGGCGTTAGGAAGCTGGTTGAAATGAGGAAGGCGATATTGGCCAAGTGGGTGATGTGCATATGGGGGAATTCCGAGGACTTGGCTTGTACGACAATAAGAGAAATTTATGAGGTGTCGCTGTCTTTGGAGGCCGAGAGGGGACGATAACCTTCCGCGCTTTGCCAGGGAATGGTGATGATTTTTTCCGAGATGTCGCGCGGAATGAAGCTTTGTATGGGAAATGGAGAGGGTTTTAGATTTTGGCTGGACAATGGGTCTGGGAGGGGGCATTGGGTCTGCGCTACCCAAGGCTAATGCAACGGGCGGTTGATAAGGAGGTGGTGGTCAGAGAAGTTTGGGGAGAAGAGGCATGGTCGCCGGTTTTTGTATCGGAGCTTTCAGACCAGAGGGCGGTGGAGTTCATGGAAATGCAAGCTGCGTTAGCCAATGAGCAGGCACCTTTGATTGGCAGGGATCACTTTGTGTGGGATGGGGGCATGTTCTCCGTCAAGAAGGCGTATATCCACTTAATCAAGGAAGATGAGAGGGTGGATATCAATATGATTTGGAGAATCAAGGTGCCGAACAAAATCAAGGTGTTTTTGTGGATTTTCAGGCTATGGAGGACTCTAACGAAGGAGCGGCGGGGATGGATTTTGGGTGGAGATGACTTTGTGTTCAATAGGTGTGGCTTCGCAACTGAAGACCCGGATCATTTGTTTTTCTCGTGCTTTCTGCTAATGTGTGGATAAAGATTGGTATCGGATGGCTCCTTCCTCGTGACTTCAATTGTTTTTGGGAATTTTTGCGCATTGTACGTGGGAAAAATCATGATGACTGTCTTATTCCGTTTACGGCAATTTGGGTCATATGGTGTGCGAGGAATGGTTCCCTCTTCATGGGGAATGCGTTCAAAGCTCAAAATGTGTTGGAGCACTGTAAGGCGTTGTGTAGTGTGTGAGTAATATAGCGTCAGGTACGTGTAACAATTTCCTTTTACTTTTTCTTTTTATTTTCCTCTTTAATAAATAAAAGGTGAATTCCAGTCTGGGAAGCTACCCGAGTTTCCTCAAAAAAATATTATATTGGTATAAGTATAGGTATTTATCCTATATATTTATATATGCTATTTTATTTTTGTATTTTCTGTATGATTTTATTTTATTCTAAATATGTACATATATTATAAATAATATTTACAAAATTATAAAAATATAAAATTGTAAAAATAATAAAGAATAGAGAAAATGAATATTTTATTCAGGTATACTATACAATAGGTGTCCAAAACCTAACTTTCACATCTTAACTCCAATTTGAGTGAAACCACCTTCATTAAATAGTTAATAAAAAGTTATATCAATTAAAGTGATTTTGATGCATTTTGAGTTTTTATTTAGGAGATATGGATCTGGGAAGTTGAGATTTTGGATTATTATTTTGAGTATAAAAAGTGCATTGTATATTATTTTTGTATGAAATCAATTTTGTATTTTTGTATACATGTTTATCTACAATTTTTATGTACAAAGTTTCTTAATTGAGGTATAAATAATAAAGAATAAAGTGGGTCCCAAAAATAAATTGTTGATGAATAAAAGAATGAAGTTTTACTGTATATTTGACCCGTATCTCCCCTTACTTTATTCCTTATCGACCAAATCAATTCTTGACTTGGTCTTGGGGTTAAGGATCATAAAATACCTTTGCTATTTTATTCTTTTTATTTTATTTTCTTTATTCTATAATTTTGGCATTAAAAATAGAGATTTTTACCCGGCAGACCCTATAATCTTTGTCAATGACCTCTGCGACCTTTGAAACATCGTAATTCCTCCCTCACCCCCGTAAACGTGTTAATCTTTACCGTAAAGACCCTGTGGTTAACCTCCATTTATTTAACCGTTAAAACTAACCTGATTTCGTTATCTTCTTTACATGATACCCATTTTATTTATCAAATTTACCTTAAGTACCCCTCCCTCCCTCCCACCCTCTACCTCCAGCTAAACACGTGCGGCTCGCTGCCACCCGAAGCCCCCCCACCGTCCGGCCTCCCATGCTCGACACCCCGCTGCCGTGATGGAGCAACCGGAACGATCTTAAGATCGGGTCCTTCCTATCCAGGGAGCAGTCCAAGCTCATCATTAAGGGATTTGAATTGTTCCCCAGCGCTGCGGGCCACCTGCGGAGATCCACAGAGCGGTTGGCATCCTGCTGATCTCTGCGGGACGGGGCGGTAGAGGCGGTCCGGCGATCCGGAGTGGGCTTGCGGGCGGGGGTGGGAGCAGCGGCCTTGTTGGTCTGGTAGAAGAAGGAGACACCTTGAAAGGAGACAATTCGAAGCCCCCGCGGCCCGTCACCTCCACCTGAGAAGCCCCCCTCCCCGCGCCTCGCCTCCACCTGAGAAGCCCCCCCTCCCCGCGCCTCGCCTCCACCTACGAAGCCCCACCCCCCGCTGCCCGACCCAACTACAAAGACCCCCCACCCGCCGCCCGGCCTGACTTCAAAGACACCCCCTCCCCCCGCCCCACCCCCTGCCACCCGGCCCGACTGCAAAGACCCCCCACCTCCTGCGACCCTCCTCCGTCAACCCCTGCCAATCTCGGGTGGAACCCGACCTCGTCCACCGCCTACCTCCTGTACTCGAGCTGCTGCAGTGGGAGAGGAACCTGTTAGAGGAGGGAGGAGGGATGATTATTTTTTTCTTTTTTTGGTTACTTCTAGCCGTCCGATCATGAATTGGTTAGATTAACTCGTTTTTAACCCAAGAAAGTTAACTCTAGATGTGTCAATTTAACGGTAGGGTTCGTTGGGTAAGACGGAGCAAGTTTACGGGGTTGAGGGAGGAATTACGATGTTTCGAAGGTCGTAGAGGTCATTGACAAATATTATAAGGTCTGCCGGGTAAAAATCCCTTAAAAATAATATTTTAAATACAATAAATGGAATAAATAAAGAATGCTAATTTTTACAAAACAATGCTATTTACATGCATTATATAGGATTTTTAAGGCCAAAACGATAGAATAAAGGTGATGAAATGAAGATAGGGTTTTTAGCTAGTATAGCTACTTATCCTAGGATGCTTGACCAGTGTAGTCAAGTCATTCAGCTGCAGGCTCACATACATATGACTTTGAAGCTGAAGCTTGTTTATTGACTATACAAATATGTACATTTTATTTTCAATCAGGTCTGCCCATTTTTTTAGAGTTTTTTTGAATACTATATACAACATCATTTACATATGGACTTTTTCCTCTTGAGCCAGTAGACTATCCGTCTTTTGAAGCTTTATTGCGACCCATAACTTCTGTCTTTAGACCTCATGGCTACTGGATCGGGTTGGGGTACATTGACCACAAATGTGTGACTTCTGATGTTTCCATTGGCTTGTGTCTCATACCGGCAAATCCAACCCTATACCACTTCAACTGAGGTGAGCAAAGCGAAAGGTATAGGTGTACAAGCTATGCATTATCAACAAGAGTCATGCCTGTGCTCCAAAATATTCTACTTAGGCAGCCAAGATAACACTGAACCAAGTCTCGTGATCTCAAAGAATTTAGTCAACTAGACCTGAAGTACTTCAATTCCGATTCCTATAAGGTTCCTGTGATTAAGTATATTTAAGATACAACCAAGCTCCAATCTTCGGATTTTACTTAGACTAGTTCAATTATCAAACTCAATCCAAAAAATGCAAATGCTATGTACAATGCAGAAAATATTTTTGTGATGTAATTTTCAAATTTTGAACATTTTATGAATTTTTGAAAAAAGTTTTGCAATTTTCATGCAATTTTTGAAAAGATTTTGTAAATGTTTTTGAGATTTTTCAAAACAAAATGTTTGGAATAAAAGATAGGTACAAATATTTACACGGGAGTGCATCAATTATTTACAAGAATTAGGTTTTTGAAGGATTTACACAAGTGATATATTCTTTTTTTTTATAGATATATACGATTAGTGAAAAATATTTATTTATTTGGATGACGTATATATTCCTCAAATTTATTTGAAAATAATTTTACAAACAATTTTGAAAACTATAGTCCAAAATATTTTTTTTTGCAAATAGTTTTTACAGACATTTACAAACATTTGAAAATCATTTTGCAAAGGTTTTTCAAACCGTATATATAGATTTTTCAAATATTTTGTGACCATTTGGAAATAGGTTTTCAAAACTATTTTATTTTACACAAGGAAAAGAAATTTTACAACCAAAATAATTTTATAAAGGTCGAAAATATATTACAAAATATTTTTCAAACAGTTTTCAAAAGATTTTTAAAATAGATCTCCAAACTATTTTTCAAAATATTTTGCAAAATATTTTTACCTGATTTATTAATTAGTATATACAAAAAGAATTTGAGGAATAATATACATCTTTTTATTAATCGAATTGTGTATGTATATATAGTATTTTAGCCATACTTATTCGAAAATACAAAAGTACGAGTTATGGCTAAAGTATATATGATCCCCTATACTTAGCTTGAGCTATCTCCTCATAGATTGAAAAGAATAAAAGAAGGCATAACTCGTACTGAGTATAGAAAAGTCTATACTACGATAAGGAATGAAATAATGAAGAAATGAAGAAATGAGAAGTCGACCATCCCCCCTATACTTAGGATGAAATAATCCTAATTATAGCATGCAATATCTACATGCTGGGAGGGTCGAGGGTGGGAATAAACAAATCACAGCTCGATCTGTCTCCCCCTATACTTAGGGTAAGATATCCCTAAGTATAGGCAAAAAATACTAACAAGAAAGGCAACAGTAAAGGGGATCAATAAAAGAATTGATAAGAAGATAAAATCATGGGAAAACGTACACATCACTCCCCCTATACTTAGAGTAAAAGAGCCCTAAGTACAAGATGCAATAAGAGTGACAAAATGAAACGAAGAAAGAACAAACATAATGGATGCATCCACCTATGTTTAGGATAAGGTACGTCCTAAGTATAGACACACATATATGACGAATGATCTGGGGTACACATGACATACGGGGAGAAAGAAGGAATGAAAAGACGAAACACACACACACATATATACAAGCAGTAAAGTCTGGTGAAGTGCATGACAATATCTGACAGTCGAATACCGTATTTTCGTCATCGTCTCCCTGTGAGAACAGTGACACCATCAGAAAGAGAAGGACACCCTAATATGTAATCAAGTGGGTGTCAGGTAGGGTTGTGCATGGGCCGGGTGATGAGCGTAAAATTCGCCTCAATAATAATGACGAATAATGCTGTAGTACAGGAGGCGAATTTTGTTCAGCAAAAACCACAGACTTTGAATGCTGTGGAATATTTATGCTTGGCAAGTCTACCAAGGTCGAACACAGGGACACAGCTGCTTAATTATAGCTTTTGAATTTTGATTCATGAAGTTCAATGTGATTTAATCTCAATTTCAGGTCCATATGCAATTTATAAGGCAATGCAAAGTGATGCTATGATGCATGCATTTTTATCGGTTTTTATGCAATTATAAAGGATGCATGAAATAAATATGCAAGAGAATAATAAAGCCTACAATTATTCCCTAAAAATTATGAGCAACAACATAGAAATGAAGTCAGTGCCATATTAATCATCACATTAAAAAGCGGTCATCGGATCAAAGCAAGACAAGGAGAGCAGAGTCCCAATATTTGCACATGAAAATTCACTTCATTTAAAACAGGAGCAAATGAGACAAATAAGTATGCTAAGATGAAGAGGACAAAACAAGGATCAAAACGACACTAAAATCATGCAATTTGGACCTACGATGCTCAAGTTATGCTAAAAACAGTGCAAGGGCATAATTGTAATAAAAATGCAACAAAATAAAGGGATAAATAATGCATTTAGGTCCCTGGAGGGACCTAAATGCAAATACCAAAAACCGCCTGGGCCATTCTGTAATTTCTCCATTTGCGCGCAGGGGCCTTTTTGCAATTATTCAAATTTTGGAGGGTTTCCCTGTAAAATACCCAGGCACGCACGTGAGGCACGTGCTTGGGGACCTGTATGCAATTACCATAAACCACAGGGTCTTTCATGCAAATTACCCAGCACCTCACGTGCTCTGCACGTGAGGGCTAGGCTCGGGTCAGACCTCAGCTTCGGTCCACGTGGCACTATCTGGTGGTACGGCTCTAGGCTCGGATGACCCGAGCCTGTAGTTCGGGGGAGAGGGCTCGGGTTTATCACGTGGCTTCATCTCGGCCGTCCAATCGAAATGATCGGACGGTAACTGCTTTATCTTCTTCCGCCGTGGTCGACCGGAGGAGGCGGGGCTCCGGCGTGTTGGGTGGAGCTCCACCGCCCGCCATAGGCTCTCCTGAGGGTCGGTGTAGGTTGCTGAGCTCATGGCGAAGCCCGTGGAAGCCAGGCGAAGCTCCGTCGACGTTCGGAATGGCGAGGCGGGGGTGCTCGTGACGCGGCGGAACTGGAGATCGGCGATGTAGCGAGAGCTCCGATCATTGATCTTCGATGCACCTGTAGCTGTTAGATAGCCGAGGCGTGATGTGTGCAGGTGTTTGTGAAGTGATTGGACGGTCGTGGGGGCGGCGAGAGCGATGGCCGGAGGTATCTTCACCGGCGGATCCGGTGGAGAGTGGTCGGAGCGGTTGGGGGTTCTGGAGAAGGGAAAGGGGGTTGGCGAGGGTGTTGGAGGTGTGGTGGATGTGGTAGAGTGATTAGTGGAGGGGGACGGTGAAGGTAGGAGGCGTAGTAAATCGGAGAAAAAGAAGGAAAAAACAAGGAGGGAGAGGACCTCGTCGGGGAGGGGGACCCGGTGGCGGAGAGGCTTGTGCTGGACCTCGAGAAGGTCCGGGGATCATCGCTCAGTCTGGTCAGCCGTACCAGAGAGCTTGGAGGTGGCCGGAGGCACACCGATACGCGGCGGAATCGACGCGGGTCGAGACCGGGCTAGACCCATCTTGGCCTCTACATTCAGCCCCTCCGCTATCACCGGAGGGGCGGAGGAGACTAGGGCATAGCCCAAAATGGTGGACCAGGTGCAACGGTGGCGGAGATGGTGCTTTATAGGCGGAGGTGGTCGGGGGTTACGGTGCTGGCGAAACGTTTTTGAGCGAGGTTTTAATGGAGATGTGGTAACGGTAGAGGGTGCTGATGGTGGCGCGAGGATGACGGAAGGTCAGGGTTCATGGAGGTGGCGTTAGGAGCTCGAGGGGATGGTCGGGGTGACGGCCAAAAAAGGAAGGAGGTGATGGGTTTGCGAGATGAAACGGTCAGGGGGAGGTGCGTTACGGAGGAGGAAGATGACTTTCTGACCGTTGGATCATTGATCCAACGGTTAGGATGCGAGCGCGAGAGGTCGGCGAGGATCAGATCCTGCCATCTGAGCGAACGGCTGAGATGTGAGCAATGATGAGCGGTTGAAGAGATGGGTGAGATCCAACGATAGTGGATAGAAGGGCGACGTGGAGTAAGGAGAGGCGTTGGATGGTTTGAAGATCTGACGGTGGAGATGGAGGGAAGACGTGGCAGGTGTAGGACCATTGGATGAAGATGAGATCGAAGGACTGAGATTTAGGCGCGAAGTAGCGGCCGAGATTAGATCTGGAAGATGGATCCAAGGGCTGAGAAATGAAGCGGGATGGACGGTTCAGATGCAAGCAGGTGAAGGGGATCTAACGGCCCAGATTGGGCGCCAGATGGCGGGAAGGAGAGCGGGCCACGTGGGCGGCCCAGATGGCGCCACGTGGCCCAATCAGAATAATTCAGAAATAAAAACAAAGAAAAATATAAAAGAAATAGTTAGAAGCCGAATTTGAAAAAAGTCAAAACATGAAAGTTGTTCGTCTCGATGAGATCTACAACTTTCATGTTGGTCAAAAAGCCAAAAGAGGTCATCTGTACAAAAGCTATTTTTTTGGGGTATTTTCAAGGGGGTAAAAATACCCAGTTTGTGGTTTTGATCTGTTTTTGTATTTTTTATCTTTTTAAGGGTCAGTGAATTCTACCTAATTTTTAGGGGTTTTTGAGTGATAAAATAATTACAGAAAAATAAGGCAAACTAAATACACAATATAGTACATGATAAAAATAGAGAATTAGAGGATATTTTTATTGGCTTGTTTAAGCAGGGATTTTAATAAGGAGTTTTTAGCATGATGAATACGAGATTCATCATACCGCTATACTTAAACCATGCTCGTCCTCGAGCATCTAAAAAATGAATGAGTCGGATTAATTCCTGACAGTGTGCGTGAAAATTTACAAGGCTTGATATTTCAAAGACCCTCGACCTAAGTGATCCTAAAATTCTGGACTTATCCAAGCCTTAGTCAGAAGGAATCCAACTTCTCAGATTATCAGACTCTCTTTTTAAGGATATGACATTTAGTGTACTGCACTTCATGAGAGCCGAGTCGATGCATCACCCAAAGTTCCAGTCCCAAAGATTCTCCTCTAGACCTAATCCTCAATACTAGGGAATAAGTATGTTCTTGCTTCAGTCCATCGTCTCATTAGTTTGTCAGACTTTGAAATGTTGATGGACGGCCAGATGATGGAGGTACTGGGATTGTGTCTAATTTTCTCACCCTCACATTGGAACAAGGGGTCTCTCGAGTGCCTTTTACTCAACACATGTATATTATTATTTTGTTGATCAATGTGTCCGTCAAGAGAGTTGGAGTCGTCTGCACTTGTTTTTCTGGGAGTACACCGGGGTGTGTCTCTTTTGAGTATCTAAGATACCTTCGACACCCAGACTTGTATCGCTTACGATGCATAGCCCTTTTATGGTGTCAGCCCGACTCCTTGGTCCTATTTAGCGCTTGGTCCAAGTGGACACTTTGAAATGTTTGGGAGCGCTCGCCATTGGTGGAAGCTCATTTGGAATTTGACTTTGGATTGAGAGCTTTTCTTTGATATTTTATTTCTTTTGTTGGCTAGCTCCACTGCTTTTACCAAGAGATTGGCGCACACTGATCAACAAGTTCCTTTAAATTTCATCACACCCTGGCACTTTTAGGTAAATATCAAGAGATAGCATATGAATCTTGTTCATATACTGGCTAGGGTTTTTGCTGACACTCAGGTTTTCTGAAGCCTTCATTAACTTTATCCCATCCTCGAATATCATAAGATCGGGTCTAAATTTAAATCTCTGATCCTAGTTCCTCAAGCGATATCTCATCTCAGCTCATCGATCATGCAGTTGTGGAAGTGACTGTGCTGATCATATTTTCTTGAAAGTAGAGATGAATGGTGCAATATAGCACTCAAATCTTTCAAACCAGAGGAGTGTGGATATTTAAGTCAAGAAAACCCTAATGACTAAGGCATGTTAACTCAGACTCTCAAGATCCCAGAGATCCAGTGTCCTCAAAAATCCTCAAGCCCTGCGTGAGTGTGAATGTGTCAGGAATACACCAACTCCAAGGGTTAGTGAATTTTTGTGTGATTTTTAGCTTTTGCAAATTTTTATGGGTTTTAATTTTCATTTTCATTTTTTTTTAATTCCTCGGAGAGACAATGACTGGCCCAGGCTCAAATAAAAGTATACACTTTCAGCCAGTATGGGTGTAAGTACGGGCCGAGGCCCGTGTTACTTGAGGACGGAGCCGTATGCGATGTCCTCTAAACCACCCACTCTGCTAAGGGAGACCGAGGTTCCCTCACTGAAAATGTCTACTAAACCTAGTAGTCAGAGTCAACCTCCAAAAAAATTTTTTTTAATACAGGGATATTTACAAAAATTAATCCCTCAATTTTTAATTTTTACAAGTTTTTACTCAGTTCACTAGTTTACCAAAACCCAGCCCGAAAAATAAAATTTTTAAAAAGTTTTAAAACGCGAGCTAAGGCTAAAGTAAAATACAATAATATACGGTATACCCCCCTATATTTAAAATTTGCTATGTCCTCATAGCACAAGTGCCATGAAGCCAAGGCTCGGTTCAAATACAGGGAGATATAGCGGAACTGAGGAGGAGAGTCCCCCTATACTTAGGCCAAAATTGCCCTAAGTACACGAAGACGGGACGAGGGAAAGGAAGAGCAGGCAGGTCCCCCCTATACTTAGGCTACAAATAGCCTAAGTAAGGTCTGCGTTAGGGGGGGGGGTCTATGATACAAGGGAGAGGGGGTTCTGAAAAGTAGATATACACAGAGAGAGAGAGAGAGAGATAGAGAGATAGAGTGAAATATACAGGGGAAGGGTGGGGGTGAATATGTGCAGTGTAAGTGTGTGTGTGTGTGCGGGGGGGGGGGGATTTTTTTTTTGAATACAATATGCAAGACTGAAAAAGAAATATGCAGATGCAAGTTTTCTTTTTTTCTTTTTTTTTTTTCCTTTTTTTTTACAAAATGCAATGCAATTTTTGACTGCTGAAATCTCCCAAATCCTTCACAGGTTCTTTCGCGGCCTCTTCAGCAGAAGTATTTGACTTCACGCCTCCATGAGGATCAAGCGTCCTCGATCACCATGGGCCCTGCCACAAAAGATAAACGTTAGAAAACCAGAGAAATTAAATACGCAAAATAATATGCAACTAAATGATGCATGGAATGAGGACCTAGAAATTATTGAATTAATTAAAAAAATCAACATTCAAAAATTAAGCAAAGCCGTGTCCCCGGCAACGGCGTCATTTGATGAGCGTAAAATTCGCCTCAATAATAATGATGAATAATGCTGTAGTACAGGAGGCGAATTTTGTTCAGCAAAAACCACAGACTTTGAATGCTGTGGAATATTTATGCTTGGCAAGTCTACCAAGGTCGAACACAGGGACACAGCTGCTTAATTATAGCTTTTGAATTTTGATTCATGAAGTTCAATGTAAATTAATCTCAATTTCAGGTCCATATGCAATTTATAAGGCAATGCAAAGTGATGCTATGATGCATGCATTTTTATCGGTTTTTATGCAATTATAAAGGATGCATGAAATAAATATGCAAGAGAATAATAAAGCCTACAATTATTCCCTAAAAATTATGAGCAACAACATAGAAATGAAGTCAGTGCCATATTAATCATCACATTAAAAAGCGGTCATCGGATCAAAGCAAGACAAGGAGAGCAGAGTCCCAATATTTGCACATGAAAATTCACTTCATTTAAAACAGGAGCAAATGAGACAAATAAGTATGCTAAGATGAAGAGGACAAAATAAGGATCAAAACGACACTAAAATCATGCAATTCGGACCTACGATGCTCAAGTTATGCTAAAAACAATGCAAGGGCATAATTGTAATAAAAATGCAATAAAATAAAGGGATAAATAATGCATTTAGGTCCCTGGAGGGACCTAAATGCAAATACCAAAACCGCCTGGGCCATTCTGTAATTTCTCCATTTGCGCGCAGGGGCCTTTTTGCAATTATTCAAATTTTGGAGGTTTCCCTGTAAAATACCCAGCACGCACGTGAGGCACGTGCCTGGGGACCTGTATGCAATTACCATAAACCACAGGGTCTTTCATGCAAATTACCCAGCACCTCACGTGCTCTGCACGTGAGGGGCTAGGCTCGGGTCAGACCTCAGCTTCGGTCCACGTGGCACTATCTGGTGGTACGGCTCTAGGCTCGGATGTCCCGAGCCTGTAGTTCGGGGGAGAGGCTCGGGTTTACCACGTGGCTTCATCTCGGCCGTCCGATCGAAATGATCGGACGGTAACTGCTTTATCTTCTTCCGCCGTGGTCGACCGGAGGAGGCGGGGCTCCGGCGTGTTGGGTGGAGCTCCACCGCCCGCCATAGGCTCGCCTGAGGGTCGGTGTAGGTTGCTGAGCTCATGGCGAAGCCCGTTGAAGCCAGGCGAAGCTCCGTCGACGTTCGGAATGGCGAGGCGGGGGTGCTCGTGACGCGGCGGAGCTGGAGATCGGCGATGTAGCGAGAGCTCCGATCATTGATCTTCGATGCACCTGTAGCTGTTAGATAGCCGGGGCGTGATGTGTGCAGGTGTTTGTGAAGTGATTGGACGGCCGTGGGGGCGGCGAGAGCGATGGTCGGAGGTATCTTCACCGGCGGATCCGGTGGAGAGTGGTCGGAGCGGTTGGGGGTTCTGGAGAAGGGAAAGGGGTTGGCGAGGGTGTTGGAGGTGTGGTGGATGTGGTAGAGTGATTAGTGGAGGGGGACGGTGAAGGTAGGAGGCGTAGTAAATCGGAGAAAAAGAAGGAAAAAAACAAGGAGGGAGAGGACCTCGTCGGGGAGGGGGACCCGGTGGCGGAGAGGCTTGTGCTGGACCTCGAGGACGTCCGGGGATCATCGCTCAGTCTGGTCAGCCGTACCAGAGAGCTTGGAGGTGGCCGGAGGCACACCGATACGCGGCGGAATCGACGCGGGTCGACACCAGGCTAGACCCATCTTGGTCTCTACATTCAGCCCCTCCGCTGTCACCGGAGGGGCGGAGGGAGACTAGGGCATAGCCCAAAATGGTGGACCAGGTGCAACGGTGGCGGAGATGGTGCTTTATAGGCAGAGGTGGTCGGGGGTTACGGTGCTGGCGAAACGTTTTTGAGCGAGGTTTTAATGGAGATGTGGTAACGGTAGAGGGTGCTGATGGTGGCGCGAGGATGACGGAAGGTCAGGGTTCATGGAGGTGGCGTTAGGAGCTCGAGGGGATGGTCGGGGTGACGGCCAAAAAAGGAAGGGGGTGATGGGTTTGCGAGATGAAACGGTCAGGGGGAGGTGCGTTACGGAGGAGGAAGATGACTTTCTGACCGTTGGATCATTGATCCAACGGTTAGGATGCGAGCGCGAGAGGTCGGCGAGGATCAGATCCTGCCATCTGAGCGAACGGCTGAGATGTGAGTAATGATGAGCGGTCATGATGAAGAGATGGGTGAGATCCAACGATAGTGGATAGAAGGGCGACGTGCAGTAAGTAGAGGCGTTGGATGGTTTGAAGATCTGACGGTGAAGATGGAGGGAAGACGTGGCAGGTGTAGGACCATTGGATGAAGATGACATCGAAGGGCTGAGATTTAGGCGCGAAGTAGCGGCCGAGATTAGATCTGGGAAGATGGATCCAAGGGCTGAGAAATGAAGCGGGATGGACGGTTCAGATGCAAGCAGGTGAAGGGGATCTAACGGCCCAGATTGGGCGCCAGATGGCGGGAAGGAGAGCGGGCCACGTGGGCGGCCCCAGATGGCGCCACGTGGCCCAATCAGAATAATTCAGAAATAAAAACAAAGAAAAATATAAAAGAAATAGTTAGAAGCCGAATTTGAAAAAAGTCAAAACATGAAAGGTTGTTCGTCTCGATGAGATCTACAACTTTCATGTTGGTCAAAAAGCCAAAAGAGGTCATCTGTACAAAAGCTATTTTTTTGGGGGTATTTTCAAGGGGGTAAAAATACCTAGTTTGTGGTTTTGATTTGTTTTGTATTTTTTTTATCTTTTTAAGGGTCAGTGAATTCTACCTAATTTTTAGGGGTTTTTGAGTGATAAAATAATTACAGAAAAATAAGGCAAACTAAATACACAATATAGTACATGATAAAAATAGAGAATTAGAGGATATTTTTATTGGCTTGTTTAAGCAGGGATTTTAATAAGGAGTTTTTAGCATGATGAATACGAGATTCATCACCGGGTTCGGCTTGACCCGACCCAAACCCATTTTAGTATACGGGCTAACAGGCCGGGCTTGAGCCTGTTTTTATTTTTCAAAATCTAGGCCCAAGCCCAAGCCCGACCCAAACGTTATGGGTCGGGTTCGGGCCGGGCTGGCCCAATTGAAACTCCAGGACATATTGAGCTTGTTTTTATCTTCTAAATACACCACCCATCCCCAACAAAATGTGTATTCTTTACACATGCAAATATGTTTCACCACATTGATAATATTAAGGAATCATGTTCACGATACGAATTTTCAATGTACAACAACATGCTCTAAACATGACACATATATTACCAGTGTAATATAATTGTTTATAATATATGTCCGTTAACATGGTAAAATTATTATCATGATCGTATATATAACAATGGTGATTTTTTAATTTAATTAAACTAATATGTTCAGAATTAAATATCCATCTGAATTCTATCATCACTCATATGCAGAAGTAAGGGGTCAAGCTAAAGGGCTGGGCAGTTTGGGCCCTTGAAACGAGCCGAGCTAACGGGTCAGGCTATCGGGCTTTCGGGTTGGGCCCTATAGGACCCGAACCCGGTCTGAATATACATTTGGGCTTGAATTAAGGCCCAAAGCTCGGCCCTATTATTTGCAGGCTCAGGTTCGGGCCGTGTCACATGGGTCGGGTTTTGGGCTAGGTCGGGGAGTGATACATGCTAAGCAATAAATAGTCAGAACAAAGCTCATCCTTGCGACGTTCGTCAAGGAGAGCAGACTCAAAGGAGTTGGATCCATCAAACAGATCAACAGAAGCAGTCTCGGTAGGCAACATATTGGTTACCCAGCATAAGAGATTGAAAAACCTTGAAGATGTCGCAGTCTCCCGCAGATAACCCTCGGGGAGTATTGTGAACTAGGCGGGGAATAGTCAGAAGAGTATGACTCATCTTTGCGAGGATCATTAAGGAGAGAAGACTCAAAGGAGTCCAGATAAACGGTCTCGTGCTCTGACAGATCGGATACACAATCACACATTGAGACCGATAGCTCATATCAGATGACCCGGTTTCGTGCTCCACCAAGATGGATACACAAGCAGTGAATGGAACTGATCGTAAAGAAAATGTTGCATTTTCCCGCAGATAGTCCTCAGGGAGTAATGCAAACTAAGTCAATGAGATCAGAAAAATGCTGGTATCAAGTCTCAGGTCCTCAAAAATAATCAATCAATCATTAGTATGACGGCATAAGGCTATGGGAGGGATAAATCAGTGCGGTCAGTACAGTCCCTCAAATCAACCAAATCAGCTGAGATGGATCAAGATGCCAGAAAGAGATCCTCTAAGTGCTAAACGGGGATGGGAGAGTCAGGAGATGGAGGATGGATCATTCAAGAAGATGAGTGAAACCAGATGGGTTCCAAGTATCACCACTTTGAAGCACATATAGAGATGGTACATCAAACATTTAAATCAAGACGGGCAGGACCGAATACGAGTTTGTAATGTCGTAGCTCAAGGAATCATCATCAAACCATCGGGAATCAATCACGTCATCAATCCGGTGTGTGAGATAAAAACTCCTCAATAAAGAATGACACTTGTAATCGTGCCGATATCAGAATCCTCAATAATATTTACATACATATCAAAGTCGGATCCACCAAAAATAGCACACCAATCTCAACATCCTCAAATCTGCTTAGCTTACTCAACTAATTCATGCGATCAAACCTCAACGCGGACCTTGTGTAATAGCACATCACTCTCGGGTGAAAGAAGGAATGATACTGAAGGGAACGTGGAGGGTGAGCGAGAATGGCAAACGAAGACAAAATTGTGGTCCAAGAAGCGAGTCTTCTTGAATCTGATTAGAGATAGGGTGATATGGGCAAAGAGATGGCCGTAAAATCCGGCTACTGAAGTGAAGATCAAGATCCGATATCACAGCTCAATTAAAGGAATAATATAGACAAAAAGGGAGATAAACTTAAGAAAAGGAACTCAAGGACTCAGGGATCTAGAAACTCAAAGAGTGATGGACGTGAATGGAACTAAAATCACAATCAATGTACAAAGCAACCTCCACGTTCACCTACTCAACACAATGAAGATCACAGATGGTGGTCATTTATCTTTTCCATTTTAGAGTTAGGTGAGCTTCAAAACAATTGTATAAGCATGTATATAGGTCTGGGATTGGGGTAGTAATCCTTAGTATGCACGTATCACATATAAAGTGCAGAAGATAATGAGGGGGTTGTTCTCCCCAAGACAACGAATCCATTACGTTTATTTTAGGAATCAGGTAGAGTTATCAATCTCAATTTTATTTTTGGTTATCACTTTTTTGGTATTTTTAAATGCAATCGTCTAACGAACTTCCAATTCCATTAACATCCTAGTTGATCAAAATCAGAGGGAGCAGGTCGGAAAAGCAATGCAAGTCGGAAATCGATGATGCATGTATAGTCAGAAGACTTACAGTGCTTCCCAGCTCTCTCCATACGGGATGCATAACAGAATTGAAAGCTACACTACATGAAATGCAAGCCGATGAAATCACTCTACAATAGAATATGCTATTAGTGTGAAGCACCAGATGCTAACTATCTAGTTATGAGACCAAAAGTCCGGTCTTCGATGTCACTCGGTGCCCGCCACAATAGGTCCTGCAAGCGCTGTATGCGACCTCTCTCGGCATGCGGTCTCAAGTCTAAACAACCAACAATTATGATTTGACTAAGTCCAAAAGCGAATCTATAAGTACACGCAAATATATCAGGGCTTTGGACCTTAATCTATCGAGCAAGCAATTTCTAAGGTAGGACTCAATCACACAAAACAAATAAAAATAAAAGCAAAAAACAAAGAAAACAAAGATGATAAAAATGCGATAAAAACGGCGAGGCCCCCAAGCGAACAATCGCTCGGGCACCGGACCTCGTGAAGTATCGAAGTCTAAGATAGTCCAAATTATTACAATTATCTGTGTCTCTCTCTCATTTTAATTACAAAATAAAAATAAAAAATGAACTAAAAAAATGAGGAGACTGTATTAAAAAATTCCTTCGAGTCTTCATCTATTGCTCTCTCTTGCCAGCTACGTTAGAAAGCTGGTTCTGCCTTTCTTGGGTGTCCAGGTCCTCCTAAGAAATCCTCCCTCGTGTACCGGTCCCTCGCAACAAAGTTCAACAAAGATGGTGATTAGACAAGTCACAAATAATATCAAATAAAATAAAAATAAATAAATAATAAAAAGAGATAAGAGTAAAGAAATAAATAAATAATTACTATCTATGCGACGTTGCTCCCCGACAACGGTGCCATTTGTTGAATAGGTTTTTGCGAGGGTCTAAAAATTATCCTCACTGATAAAAGCAAAGATATATAATGTCGCTGAGGCGACCGCTCACAAATACCTCATTCAGACAACAATTAACCCACACGTGAATAAATCAATGAAAAAGCAAAATGTGGAGTTAAAATTTATTATAACTCTACAACAAACGTGTATAGTGTGTAAGCATGTGTCGAGGTCGAACTCAGGGAGCAAACTGTAGATTGGTAATAATGTTCAAAATTTGTCATTTTCTCGTCTTTTTATTCTATTTTTGTGTGAGTTTTTGATTTTGTATTTTTTATGGATTTTAACTTATATATATATATATATATTTATTTTTAATTTTATAATTTTTGTTTTCTTTTTATATTTTCTGATTTTTAGTTTCTTTTTACTTTTTTTAAATATATAATATAAGCTTATATAAGGATATATATATATATACAATATTGCTAATATAATTATAAATGCTAATAAAAGTAAACAAAATACGTGAAATAAAATGTTTTTGGGTTTTGTATAACTTTCTATTTTTTTTGATTTTTCTGGAATTTTTGCATATTTTATGTATTTTTAAAATAAAAAATACCCCAAATCAGGGAATAACAAACAAACAAAATTGATTTGAAGAATAAAAATAACAAATAAAGTTCGAAATTCTCAAAATCAATTTTAATAGATAGATATTAATATAAAGAAATTTCAGAGACAAAGAAATATTTTTGGGATTTTTTTGAATTTTATATCTTTTTTTACTGGATTTTGGAGCTTTTTATTTTTTTATGCCTTTTCTTTTTCTATTTTAGGAGTTTTTGTTCTGGAGATACAATATACTAAAATACTCAATATATACTTTTTTTTTGAAAATTTTCCAAAGTGTTTTATAATTTTTCTGGAGTTTTTAAGTCAAATGTGCTCATTTGATTTTAATAAATAGATAAAATGCTTAAAATACAAATAAAAAATGTGGCATGAAAATACATGCTAGCATGCATCTATTCCTATTTTTGCATAATTTTTGGAGCACTGATGCTATTTTTAACAAATGAAATTCAAGCACAAAAATACATGTATTGACGGGGGTATATTTGCAATTAAAAATAATTTGCAATTAAAAATAAGTATCAGGGGTAATATGTAAATATGCCAAAAATATAAAACTAATATTCACATTTTAAGGACTAAATATAAATACAAAATCCTGCAAGTGTATCT
Organism: Ottelia alismoides; assembly: GCA_037367405.1. Classification (NCBI taxonomy): domain Eukaryota; kingdom Viridiplantae; phylum Streptophyta; class Magnoliopsida; order Alismatales; family Hydrocharitaceae; genus Ottelia; species Ottelia alismoides. The sequence goes on from JAZKJV010000994.1 coordinate 128,437, forward strand.
TTGCAAAATGACCACTTCACGTGGCACGGCACGCGAGGTGACCTGACATGGATCCATATGCAATATCAACTAAGTACATGGGTCCCACTACAAATTTTCCATTTTTATTTATGCTACACAAATTTTTTTATAGGACTAATAAATAAAAACAAAAAGGTGGGGGCTAGATATGTAATTTACCCCTAAATGCGCTTCATCGAACGGTTCTGATCCTTCCACTTGCCACGCGTCGCCCGTAACAAGCGATACCCCTTTGGCGATCAACGCTTCAGATCTGATCGTGATGCTTCATCAACGGTTGAGGGGTGCGGAGATTGGATGACTGGGATTAAAACTGGAGCTCCCCCTTCATCCGTCAGCTGCTGCTTCGCTTGAAGAATATAGAAAAAGGTCCCTTCCTCCGAGTTTCGATCTTCAATTCCTTCCTCCTCCGGGTTCCTCAGTTGCTGCAAGGTTGCTCAAACAATTCCTGGAAGTGCTCCACAACCAGAGATGTCCTTAAATGGGTCCGGAGCTCTGTGGTGGAGCCTTGGAGCATGATGTTCCTAGAGGTGCTCCTCGAATCTCGAGCGGGGCTCAGATGCCCCTTCCAGTTGTTATTCTTGCAAGAAATGAATGACGACGCAAAGGCGCGATTTAAGTAACCTAATTACACGCTACAACAAACAAAATAAAATGCGAAATGAAATCTAGGATTAATTCTAACCTAAGGAAGGTAAACACACAACTCATACCTGGGTTTGACGTCAGGGAGCAGAGGTGGTCGGAGCGCCGTCGTGGGGTGCATATCCCTCCTCCTTCAACTGCTCCAGAGCTTCATAGGTTCGCCAACTGTCACTTGGTGATACTCTTGACCGGAGATGAAGGGCTTAAAGGCTCGGAAAATGACCAAATTTGCGGAAGAAGGAAGATTTTATTTTTATATAGAGGTGGGCACCCTTATTATTCCGCAATTTGGGAAGAAACAGGGATATGTAGAGAGGATCTAGGATTTGGACGAGTGAGATCGATGATTGAAGTTGAGCTTTGCGTGAGAATCGACGAAAATTATCGATGAGATGCCCAGGAAAAATGGAAAAAAATGCGGGACTCGACACTTCTCTCAAGTCAGACGACCTGCGGAGGCAGTTGACTAGCGGTCAACAAACCTCGTCACGTGATTGGTCCACGTAGGACCACGTCATGACAAAACATGGCAATTATTCAAAAATTATTGAACTAAAAATACTAAATGATTTTATTAAATTTTGATTATAAAATAAAACATATTTATCATTTTATGTAGCATTTTAATATGATTTTTATTTATTTTTATGAGTTAATTTATTACAAGTTACTTTTTCAAGGGTATTTATAGGTATATTGACCTATGTATAATATATTTTATTTTCATTTTATATTTGTGATTTTATAATTTTATTCTCATATTTTATATATTTATAGCTTATTTTTATGTATTCAAATTTATTTTTATTGTACTTTTCTAATGTTATTAATATACCTAAATAAATAGAGGTATATATTATATTGGTATAGTATAGGTATTTCATCTATGTATTTATATAAGCTATTTTATTTTTGTATTTTCTTTATGGTTTATTCTATTGTAAATATGTACATATATTATAAATAATATATACAAAATTATAAAAATATATAATTATAAAAATACTAAAGAATAAATAAAATGAATATTTTATTTGCGTATATTATACAATAGCGGTCCAAAACCTAACTTTCATACCTTTACTCCAAATTGAGTGAAACCACCTTCATTAAATAGCTAATAAAAGTTATATACAATTAAAAGCGATTTTGATGCATTTTGAGTTTTTATTTAAGAGATATAGGTCTGAGAAGTTTAGATTTTGGATTCTAATTTTGAATATAAAATGTACACCGTATATTATTTTTGTATGAATTCATTTTTTTTCTATATATTTTTATATACAACTTTATGTACACAATTTCTTAATTTGAGGTATAAAGAATAAAGAATAAAATGTGTCTCAAAAATGAATTGCTAATGAATAAAAGAATGGAATTTTACTGTATATTTGACCCTTATCTCCCTGTACTTTATTCCTTGTCGACCAAGGCAATTTTTGACTTGGTCTCGAGGTCTAGGGTCATAAAATACATTTGGTATTTTATTCGTTTTCTTTTCTTTCCTTTATTCTATAATTTTGGCATTATAAACAATATTTTATATACAATAAATGGAATAAATAAAGAATGTTAATTTGTACAAAATAATGTTATTTACATGCATTAGCTAGGATTTTTAAGGCCAAAATGATAGACTAAAGGTGATGAAATGGAGATTCATCATTAGTGAAGTTCATTTGAAAATTAAGTGGACTAAGGCCAAGTCAAGATTATTTTCGGTTTCTGTTCACAACTCGGTTCAAAATTTGTTATGAAAATTTTATGGCTTTTCACTAATGTATATGCATGGAATGATGAATGAATTGCAGATGCATGAAATGCAAATGCATGCGATGCAAACATTTTTGGATTTTTTTTTGAATTTTGAAAATTTTGTCTTTTTTTATTATATATATTTTTTGATTTTTTTGAAGAGGTTTACAAGAATTACCGACACGCCATGTTAGTTTTATGTATACAGAAAATACGATACCATATAATACAATGCAATGTGGAGTATGTACGAAATGAAACTCACCCCCTATACTTAACGTATGCTAAGTATTGAAAGATGCAAAATAAGAATAGGGGGGAGAGGGGTAGAAGTTGGCCGCCCCACTATATTTAGGCTCTTGGCCAGCCTAAGTATAGAAGAGAGTAACAATGAGGTGGTTGAGGATAAGATGAGAGAAGGTGGATATACATTGGATGGGCATTGGTCCCCCTTATACTTAGGTTTTTGCCTAAGTATAGAGGAAGTACAAAGGGAACCGATGGGATCAGGAGAGAATGTATAGAGTTCAAGGAGGTTCTCGGCAAACCTTATTGCGGGCATGTGGTGAGAGGGAATAATGATGTGAAGAATGTGAAGAAGAAGATTCCCAGTCATCGTCGGAGTCATCCTTAGAAGAATAATAATGCTCGGTGGAGGCTCTCCAACTAAATTTTTTTCTGTTGATGCTTACCCACATGTTCAACAACTCGACCTCGGATGATGAGTATTCTTGTGAAGAGATATATGTCTGATCATATCTGATTACATCGATACATCTACTCGACCTTAGGGAAGAGTCCTCAGAATAATTCATGTCTATGGTGATATACTTAGTCGATTTGCTAGAACGTGAAGCAAGGAGAGGAGAAGGACCGGAGTGCTTCTTCCCTCTGCTAGCATCCAGATTGGAGGATGCAACCCTTCTAAACTAAGTCTGTGAAGTGTTTTCCATTTGGTTTTTCATTAGATGAATCACCATGTATGTTGTATATCTCTTGTATGGTCAGTACACGTCTCAGATATATGATACAACTCTGAGTTGCAAGCTCATTCACCTTAGTAGTAGCATGGATAGCCTCGATAGTTGGATCCTCAGGTGTCTCTCCTTGGGTTGTGTCTGGGGTTTGTTCATGTGGAGGGTCTGTCTCGGTGGTTTCCACTGTGTCACAATTGTTGGTTTCATGTTTACTTGTCTCAGGGTCAGGTGTGTCATCGAGAGTTGGATCATTAAGGTTCTGATTTGGAAATTTTATGTCCTGAGCCTCACAATTGATAGTCGCTTTAGCAGAGGCTAAGAACAGCTTTCCTAGAATGATGGGAGATTCCGACAACTCTCCTCGATGCTCAATATCTAAGACAATGAAGTCCACTCTATGTTTGACATCTAGGAAGTTTACGACGACAGAAACACTTTCTCTCGGTCTTTTTGTGGATCGGCTTAGAAATTGATTGATCACTCCGGTCTTTCTGAGCGGTCCGAGTTTGAGTCGGTCAAACACATACTTCGGTAGGATGTTTAGGGTGGAGTTGTCGTCTATTTAAACATGAGTAAACTCGGTGTTCTCAATTTCACAAGCAACCCTAGTCAACAGTTTGAATCTATGACTTTTGCTTTTCTTTGTCATCACCATTGAACTGGTCATAGTGATAAATGATATTCAGTTCAAGATCTTTTCTTTCCCGTCTTCTTAGGTGATAATCGACTCTTCACAAATATCTAAAAAAAGAGTATGTACTCTATAGCCTTGATTAATGGAAGCTATAAGATCAGACTTTTGCAAAATGCTTTCATTTCAGTTTTATCCTTTTTTTTGAATTTTCTGATTTTTTTATTTTTTAGTATTTTTATTGAAGTCAATGGACTGGTCAGTGGTGTTTGGTACATGTGGTGTTTGTGCCTGAAAATTTTACACATGATTTGTCTCGTGTTCATTTTGTGCTATCCTTACTTCTCCTTAGTTGTTCATCATATTTTTAACCATTTGGATGACATCATCAAGTTGTTCAGTCAATTCATCAGCTCTTCGGTTAATTCGAGCTATGTCATCCGCTATCGTCTCATGACTTGAAGATGAATAATCGTACTCGTCATGCCGTTGCATCCGGCATGCAATCCTGGGCCGAGTAATAGTCATTCTCAGTGGTAGTGGCTTGGTGTTGCGCACGAAAATTGAGGGGTGTTCGGAAAAATTATTAATGGTAAACAAGTGGTCGTCGCTGTTATCCCCAAAATCCCGTGACAACAAAAAAATATTTTTTTTTTTAATTTTTGCTACTTATTAACCTGTATAGCGGACATGGTCGAACTCAGGGAGGCTACAAATCGCGAGGGTTATTCACTTAATCGAAAATCAATTAAGAGGAAACAAGACTCTCAAAGGACAACTATCCTTGGTTTTTGTGATTTTTTATCTTTTTAATTTTTTTAATTTTTTATTTATATTTTTTTTTATAATTTATGATTTTCAATTTTTTTAGTGATTTTGATTTTTACAATTTTTTTATTTTCAAATAATGAACAATATTCACAAGGTCAAAAATACGCACACCAACTCTTTGTAATTTTTCAATTAATCAAAAAATGCTCAAAAAAATCCAGAAAAAATATTTTTGTGTTTTAAAAGTGATGAAATATTTTTGAGAGTTTTTGTGGAATTTTTAGATGTTTTTGTATTTTTCTAAAAAGTAAAAACCAAACACTGAGAAATGTGAAAATATGCACAACCTGGAGTAATTTGCAACTGAAAAATATTTTAAGTGTCCAAAACTCCTGATAATTATTTTTAAGACAAACTACAAGCAATTATCTACAAACAGGAACTGAAATCAGAATTTATGGATTTTTATAGAATTTTCTGTGATTTTTATAAGATTTTTGATGTTTTTCACTTTTTTTGGGTTTTATAAATAATTAATGCGTGAAAATTGGTCAGAAATTAAAAGACAATGAAATAAAACTACCTTAAATTTTTTTGAAATTTTTAGAGATATTTTCGAATTTTTATGAATTTTTGAATTTCATGAAACAAAATGACACCGTTTTTGAATTTTTAAAAATATCAAATGAAATCAAAATGGAATGAAAAATTTATGCTAGGGAGATAATAACATCAGGAGCATAGCTTAATTTTCTCAGAATTTTTAGATCACAAATAACATTCATTTCAATGAAAAGATATTGCAAATCCAAGAGTCTGAATAACATGGATTAAAATGTAAATAGCTCTTGTTTTTGCATTAAATAAACAAAAGAAACTAAGCAGAGGATAAAAAATGAAATTTACCCCGGAGGTCTTGCGATCTACGTGATGCCTTTTAAGGTAGGGGTCTTCTTGCTATTTTTGAAAGCACCGAGGGCTCAAATGTAATTTTTGCCAAATATTATTTCAAAAGCCCTCCTTAGGGTTCCTTTTCTTCTTTCACAAGATAGGGCCAAAGAGGCAGGAGCCGCCACCGCCGCCCCTTCTTCTTCGGCGGGCGAGGGCGGCGGGCTGGTGGCTGCTGGGTGGTGAGGACGGAGAGTCGCGCCGCGCGCGGTGGGCTGCCGAGGCTGTGGGCGGCTGAGGGCGCGGAGTTGCTGGAAGAGGAGGGGAGGCCGGAGGCTGGTGAAAACGCGGCCTCGCGGAGAGTGCTGGATGGCGGCGCGCAGCCGCGTGCGTCCGCGCGGAGGAGGGGGCGCGACGCATGGTGGTGCGGAACTGACAGAGGGGCTTCGGTGGCGGAGGGAGCGCCACCCTCGCGCGCAGGAGGGGCAAAGGCCGCGGTTAGTGCGGGCCGCGGGTCGGCGCTGCCGCCGTGGTCGGGCGCGCTGCTCAGCGCGCGGAGGTCGGGGTCGACGGAGCGGGGCTTCAGGCGACAAAAGCGGGGCTGCGGGGCGGCACTGCCGCCGCGGCTGGAGATGAGCGGGGCCGAGGAAGAAGGTGGCGACGACGCCTAAAGGGCGGCCGTCCCCCTCTTTTTTTTGTTTTTTTATATTTTTTTTGTAATTTTTTTATTGTTTGTGTTGTAAACAGTAAAAGGAAAATACTTTTTTTTTTTATATTTTTTAATTGTAAATCTGAAAAAAACAGAAAATGAGAAATGTTTTTTTATTCTCCTGCAAAACAAAGGTTAGACAAGAAAAACAATCATATGGATTTTTTTATATATTTTTTTATTTATTTAAAAATCGGAATATGAACGGGGATCCGACGAAAATGAAAGAATCGAATCCGATTCTCCAACCACCGTGCGTGGTCGGAGTTGATAGATCGTGGGAGGTAGAATTTGAAGGTGGAGAGATCGAGAAGATGAGATGAAAAATCGAGTCGATGGCAGAATAAATCGTGGCGGATTTTAAGATCTAGATAAACAACAAAAAATGATAACGAGATAAAAATACGAGAAATAAAATACGATTAACCTAGATAAAAATAAGAAAAATGTGGATCTCACCTTAGGAGTGGAAAAGGACCGTGATCGCCTCGACAAGGCCGACTCGCTGTCACCGGACGGCTCGGAGGCTAGGCACAATTCTCGACGAAATTTTCTCTCGGAGATCGGGCTCCTCTCTCTAAAGATTGATCAAGTTGAAATGAGGGAGGAGCCATATAAATAGAAAAGATAAAATGAAATTTGAATTTTTGAATTTTTTTGGATAAAGAGAGATGAAAATTGAAATGAATTTTTGATTTTTTTTGGTGAAGGAGAAATGAAAATTGAAATGAATTTTTGAATTTTTTTGGTGAAAGAGATAAGAGAGATGAAAATTGAAATGAATTTTTGATTTTTTTGGTGGAAGAGATAAGAGAGATGAAATGAGAAAAGAAATAAAATAAAAGAGATAAAATATCTACAAAATTAACTATTTTTTTAGAATTTTCGTCACTTTATTTATTTGAATTAAAATATGTTATTTTTTATTTTTTTATGAAGGTTAATTAAAAATATCAACTATATACATATATTATATACATATATGACATTATATACAAGGGTAAATGAGGAAATTAGCCCTTTTTTGTTTTAAATTTTTTTATTATTTTTATTTTATTTTAAATAATTAGTAAGAATAATTTACAAATATATACAAATACAATATTTACAAAATACATGGGAAAATTGCACAAACCACCCCAGAAAATCGACTTTTCAACCGTAACTCCAAAATTATGAAAATACAACCATTTTAAAGATAATTTAATTTTAAATCCAATGGAAGTGAGATTGATTCAATTTGAGCTCCTATGGAGCCGGAATTGGTCTTTCAAATTAGTGCTTAGTCGCTTTTTCCAAGTGTGGCTACTTTTATTCTGTACATGATTTAATTGTGTAATTATTTTTATTAATTAGAACACATTTTTATTTACAACTTTTATTTTGAAAATTATTTGATTTGAGGTCAATTAAGGCACAAATAAATTAGTGTCAGTTTTATACAGATATATACATAATAAGTGAAGTACTTACAACAACACACACACATTTTTTTTTGGATTTTCTATTTAAGGACTCTATCTCCCTCTACTTTATTCCTGGTCGATCAGGTCAAGGCTTGACCTTCTTTCGGGGTTCGGGTCAGCCTGTATACAGTCTTCCTTTTTTATTTTCTTTTCTTTATTTTTCCTTTCTTTCTTTCTTTATTTATTTAGGTTAAAATTAGTAAGAAGTGTACAATATTTATACAGATGCAAGTTAGTAAGAATATGGAGTTAGTGTTATATGCATGTGTTTTATAAGGGATTTTAAGCTAAAAGAAATGAATAAAGATGACGAATCGCAGATTCATCACTTGGTAATGAGTCCTATTTCCTTGACTCTGATTCTCAAATGTTTGGTCAAAGGAAAATTAACCGTACTCGAGAAGAGAGTCATCCGAGTAGGGGATGATTCAAACAATGGATTCTCAATCATAATCGGGAATAGTGTTTCTCTATTAAATTCGGTTATGCACATGTCCATCCTCGAATTCGCTCACTCCATTATATCCACATAACAATCATTCGGTTCTACGAGCGATTCATATCTTTAATATTCAACCGAAGGACTGGCGAGGAATGAGGGTGAAGTGTATGATGACTGGGGAAGAACCGCCTCAAAGAGAGGGTTCTTTTGAAACGAGAACATAGACGAAGATGGTCAGGATTCGGTCATGTAAGCTTGACCCACGGAGTTTGGGTATGAATATTAATATTCTACATCTTTGAAAATGAAGGTGAATGATTCACGAACCTTTATACTCGTATGCAAGTGCAATGAGCTTTGAACGTACACAATTCAATACACAATGGAAACCCCAAAATTCAACACTTCATACAGTAAAGGTCGGGAAAGTTCGACTGATTATCTTTTCAATTTTAAATTAGTGTTAAAATAATCTTTGAATCTGTTACACACAAGTGTGTTGCCATGGCGTCCAGATGTGGTTCTACTACCCCTCAATTAAAGGAGTGATCTGGCTGGGCTGCCAGGCTATATCACCCCTCTAAAGGCGGTAGTAGATGGATACACCCAAAACATCGACTATGATCGGAGGCAAGCGCTTGCAGCTCACAGATCCGCAAGAGTCAGGTATGGAGACTTAGGGTGCAAGTTCAGGGCTTTGGGCTATAACCTTACGACTACGTCCTCACCCACTCAAAGTCTTGAGGCATGTATCTTTGCACGAGGATGGGTTTCTCTCCCACAATCAATGATATTAAAATTTTATCTGGTTTTAATTAATCAATAATGTTTAGCAGTCCCCTTGTTTTAATTAATTATCACTTGAATTTGAGTGGAGAATGAAGCACGTCTACATGGGGATTCTAATTTCATTTAAATCCTAGATGAGTTAAAATTGAGGGAGAATCGAAAAAGTTGTGCAGCGGGAAACATGATGATGAATGCAGAATCAATGATACTTACAGTGCTTCCTCGCAATCTCCGTGCATGATGCTAAACAAAATTGAAATTTCCCTACTTAGATATTTTTAATGCATACACGGGAAATCAACCTAGAACATGAATTTCTATTAACAAGTGGCAGAACAAATTAGTTTGGCTAAGTGAAATCCAATCTAGTGTGTCTAATTAATGTGAAAATGCGAGCTTAGTCCTACGAACACATAAATAAACCTGGTAGCTCTAATAGCCGCGGTGCATTCCTAGGACTATATCAATCATCACAAAATATATGGCCCGATAGGTCGAGTGTCTAGTTCGAGTACAAGCGGGAGTCTTCAAGCGAAGACCGCTAGAAATAGGCAAATTATTACAGATTAATTACAAAAATGAATAAAGAAAACCATCTATCTCCAAAATAAGAAACTAATTTCTTCACGCCTCAACGGGCTCGATTTATAGAATCGCCCACCTCTGATAGCTTTGTGTAGCGTCGACTTTTGAGAAAGCCCCTCCAAGTCCACCGGCTACCTCACACGAAAAATAAGAGATCAAATATTAAAGAGATGTTCACAAAAAATATATACAAAAAAATAAAATAAATAAAAATGCTGAGAAATAAATGGAGAAATAAATAAAAGAAAAAATGGGGGTTAGACTACCCGAGGATGGAAAATAAAAAATCTAAATTATCTAAAAATTAATCCTAAGTCGTACACCTTCCCAGTAACAATGTCATTTAACGAACGTTCCAAACTACCCTTTTAATTAATGATAAGTAGTGATAATGATTATCGAAGTTGTTGTTGTAGTCCAGCAATCTAGGAACTGTAAAAAATGGCCACACTGTGGAATTAATATGGAAAATTAATTCTCAATACGGTCGAATTAATTATTTTACTTGGGTAAGTCCCAAGGTCGAACTCAGTGAGGTAATATGAGTGTCTAGAATTAATTCTCAAATAATCTAGGAAATTAGGTTTTCAGAGAAGAAGTTTTATTTTGTGTTTTTTGTATTTCCAGCTTTTTATGGATTTTAGAAATAAGAGATGTAATTAATTTAAAAAAGAAACATGATGCATGGATTTTGAAAAAGTTTTTTTAATGCAAATAAAATAATGCTATGCTATGCAGTGAGAGAAAAATAAAGAAATACAATATTTTTTGTGATTTTTAAATGATGACGAAATATGATGCAAGGTGAAATAGATGCAATTGCAGCAAGCTCAACAGGTCAACTATTCATGCCAAGCTAATTTAATTAAATGATTTCACAAGCCCTCTTCCTTAATTAATCTCAGACAAATTGTAGAGAACGTAGTTCCAGAAGCTTTCCCATCTGATTAAACGACATGCGTTCAAGAGGTTGAATGCATGCCACTCGTTGTTTATTCAGAAGTCTTCTGCAGGTACGGTTGTCATTATGGTCTATGTTGATGTTATTCTAGTTACAGGAGATGATGTTCAGGGCATAGAGAGGGCAAAGGCATTTCTAGGCCGTCAGTTCGTCACGAAGGATCTTGGAACCCTAAGATACTTTATGGGGTTGGAATTTGCCAGGAATGCATATGATCTGGTGATGACCTAAAGGAAGTACATTACATATTTTTTGACCGAGACATGCATGGTTGGATGCTGACCATTGAGTATTCCCATGGATCCAAGCATGAAGCTGTATGATGATAACACTGCTGAAGTGGACAAAAGGAGATATAGAGAAATGGTGGTAAGCTCCTTTATATTACCATAGCTCGACCCGATATTGCCTTTGCAGTAAGCCGGGTGAGTCAATTTATGGAGCAGCCAAGACAAGTTCATATAGACGCCATATAGATGATACTGAGGTATCTGAAGTCTTCTCCAGGTTTAGGGTTGCTATTTCGAAAGGGCACAAACTTATCTATTTCAGCATGTGCAGATGCCGATTATGCAGGATGTCCTAAGGATTGAAAGTCGACCTCAGGATTTGCCGTTTTTGTTGTGAGATTGTTGGGAGCTCTCTGGTTTCTTGGAAAAGCAAGAAACAAACTGTTGTGGCAAGGTCCAGTGCTGAATCTGAATATAGGGCCATGGCGCAAGCAAGCATGGAGATGATGTGGGTTCGATCTGTGCTAGAGTATTTACATGTAGCTGTACATTTACCCATGCAGCTTCAATGTGACAATCAGGCAACATAGTTTATTGCCAACAATCCAACATTCCATGAAAGAACAAAGCATATTGAAGTTGACTGCCACTATACTAGAGACTTGATCTAGAGAGGATTTATAGCTACAGCTCACGTGAGCTCAGGGGATCAGACTGCTGACGTACTCACCAAGCCATTGCTCAGAGGATCCTTCCAGAGATGTTCTTCCAAGCTGAGCATGATAGACATCTATGCTCCACCTTGAGGGGGAGTGTAGAGACCGATATTATTACATGTTATGTACCTGTTCGTAATTTCTTATTGTTCTCTGGACTACTATGTATTTTACCCGTGAGGTCTCTCCCTATATAAGAGAGCCTAGGGTTCCCTTGAATAATAGATCATTAACTTTTCCCAACACAAATGAATATTCAATTAAACTCAAACAAATTTCCCAATTTTTTCCTCACTGTAGTGAGCAATAATAAATCAATGAGTAAATGTGCTCAATATAAGATTGAGTAAATGTGCTCAATATAAGATGTAATCTCATCAAATAATTGATGCTCAAATATGTCTCGAAAATAACATCTCAAATTTCTAGATGAAAGAGGATCAAATAAGCTTTAGAATGACACGAAATGCTTCAAAATCTGATAAATAATGGTCAAATTATACTCAAATGAAGTTTAGGGGCCCAATTGTAAATAAAATAATTGAAATCTTTGCAATTATACCTTTCGAAGGGAGTTTTTCCTAATTTACCAAAGTTGACTGGGTCTCCCTGTAAATTCTCCAGTGGTGGAGGCTGTTCTGCTGTTTCAGGAACTAGGGGGTTGTGGTTGTAATTTCTCCCCTGCCGCGTGTGCGACAACACATGAGGGCTCTGCTAATAGGTCTGGAAATATGCGGGGCACTTGTGTAAATCACCCCCGCCGCACATGTGTAATCCGTGCGTACGACTCGATCAGCGAGGCTTGGGCACGATCCTCCACGCGTCTGCTGCTGGAGCTTTGGAAGCGCCCGAGGCTCGAGGCTTGGATGCAGGCTTGGGGATGATCTGACGTGTCCGATGGAGCTTACTATTTTTTTTTTTTTTTTTTT